>CM076572.1:1208065926-1208665926 GCA_034641835.2 Pinus albicaulis | reverse complement strand
ATATTATTGGTATTCCTAACCATTGGATGCGGTTATTTCATAAGATAGCTAGATAAGTTTCTTGTTATCATGAGAATCACTAGTTTACTTTTGACATTTCTGCATACATTTTGAGGTCAAATGACTAATCTGTCTTGGGCACAAATTTTGTAAAAACCTAAACTATCTATCTATTTGTTTTCGGTGTTTTCCTATGTTTAATGCGCAATCCTATTCAATTATGAGATGTGAATTGAAAATGTGTCTTTACATGTGTTGCAAATGTCTGTTTAAAACATAATTCACTAAGGAATCAATTAATGTGTTCAAATTTCTGGAAATGTGTTGATATTGAATTTAATCAAAATGTCTTTCCAAAAGTTGAAGTCTTAGGAACATACGATGAAGTGTTGGATTTCAGACAGTATAGATACTAGTAAGTTGCAGTACGACAAGTTATGAGTCTAACCTAATAATGATATCGTTAATATCAAATGAAATGGCATAAGAGAGAAGTTCGATCAACTCGTTATACTCAGTGATATTTTTTGTGGATCGACTGATACAAATCCCTTGAAAACTCACTAACTCGCAACCTAGAGCGAAAATGGCCCATGCTGCAGAGGATAGGTTATGCATATGATGACTAGCACCATCGGCGTACCCAACGAATGGTTCCAAAGATTCAGTCATCTACGATGAAATGTAAAGTGGATTACTAACTTCAAGAAAACTCTAGAAAAACAAACTATGACAGTAAATGAAAATCAAAGCATATATACAATATGATACAAAAGTTTACTATGCTCAATTAAGCATTGTAACGTTTAAGATACAACCCATTTCGAGGTTGCGCCAATGGAATTCCATCATAATCAACTAACTCGTAGGCGCCCTTAGCCAGAACTCTTTTGAAAATTTAGGGGCCATTCCATAATGGCTCAAACTTTCATGTTCCTATCAAATAAACTTCTTGATCATAAAGTAAGACCAAGTCTCCCTCCAAGAAGATGCAAGGCTTGACATGTTGGTCATATTGCGCCTTGATTTGTCTCTTATGAGCTTCGTTGGCCAATGCAGATTCACGACGTGTTTCATATAGATGGATGAGGTTAAAAATATGTGCTTATTCATTAGAGGTGTCAGGTAGCAGGTCAATAGTGAGTTTAATGATGGAATTTCACATTGGATTGGTAAGATAACTTCCATAACATACACCAACTGAAAGGGGGTAAATCTGGTTGCATTTCTCACTGAGGTTCGATATGCCCACAGAGACGAGTACAAGATTAAATGAAAATTTCATTTGTGAACCCATACCATTCGTTGAATCATTCACCTAAGGATCTTGTTAATGGCTTCAACTTGTTCGTTGGATTATGGATAATAAGGGGTAGAACTATCATGTGACAGTCCTAATTTCATAGTCAAATCATTCATCATGTTATTGTGAAAATTATTACCATGATATGTAACTATAGCTTGTGGTACACCAAACCGAGAGACACCATGATTGAAAAATAACAATGCAGTTGTTTCACCTATGTGATTGAATGTAGGCATCGCTTCAGCCCACTTGGTAAAGTAGTCGACTGTGAAAATAATATAACCATGCCCCCTGGTCGAACGAGGGTTGCAAATCATGAAGTCAATGCCCCATTTTTTAAATGGTCCCACAACGATTTCAGGATGGATTGGTGCTGGCGGCATGCAGATTTTACGATCAAATATCTGGCACGCATGACAAATTCTGACCGCGAGGATGCAGTCGCGAAATATGGTTGGCCAAAAGTAACAGGTGCGGAGAATATTATGTGCGGTAGCATATCCAGAAAAGTTTCCACCACAAGCACCAACATAACAATCATTTGGAACTTTCTTGGCATCCTCATGAGTGAGGCACCTCGTTAAAATTTTGTTGACACCATTGTGATAAATTGTATCGTCAACAATCAGATAATATTTGGCTTGGTATCGAATAATTCATTGTTTTGAGTGAGAGGTATCGGATCGGAAAGTCTGGGTTTGGAGATAAATGATAAAATCCCCATACCAATGGTCATATGACCCAATCATAAATAGAGACTCATCTCAAATTGATGGTTTCGATGTAGTTTCAGTACTATCATAGGTAAGGTCGCAGAGAAGCTTAGCCAAAACTAAAGACTTCTTTGACTTGGATTTGATGAATTTCAAATCAAATTCCTACAAAATGACAACCCATTTTAAATATCCCCCCCCCCCCCCCAGAAATTGACGAGACATAATGTATGTCATATGGTTTCAATTCGAAATGGAAATGGTCTTCCAGAGCAGGATATAATGGAGAAATATTTGGACAGCTTAAACGGCTGCCAAGGTGAAATTTTTGACATATGAATACTTAACTTCTATATCATTGAGATTACGACTCAAATAATATATTGGATGTTCTATCCCATCTTCTTCTTGGACCAAAACCATAGCAATGGTCGTATATGATTCGTTGATATATAAGAAATAATCACTCTGATAATTAGGGGGATACATTAATGACACTCGGATCAGGGTATCTTTAAGAGCATCAAAAGAAACTTGCGCAGCCTTATTCCAATGGAAGGGAATCCCATTTTTCAAGAGACAAGTAAATCCTTTATCCATTTAAACATAGCTAGGTATGAACCTCCTTAGGAAGTTAGTCTTTCCTTGAAGTTTTTGTAACTCAAGTAAGTTTGATGGCGCAAGAAAATCAAGAATGGCCTGGAACTTCAGTGGATCGATTTGAATTCCATCTTTTGAGAGACGAATCCAAGAAAACAACTAGAAACAACACAAAACACACATTTTTGTGGAGTGAGGCATATCTTGTAGTTTCGACAGCGTAAAATATAGCTCTCAAATGTGTCGGGTGATCAATCTATTTTTGTGAATGCATAGGTAAATCATCTAGATAAGATTGAATAATGTGATTAATGTCATTGAAATCATAACCCATTTCTCTCTGAAATGCTGCCCCAATGTTCTTTAAACCAAATGGGATTTTATGATAAGAGAATGTTCCCTAGGGACAGATGAATGTTGTCTTATATTGGTCCTCTGGATGAATATTGATTTGACTGGAAGCAGAGAATCCATCCATGAACGAAAAAATTTCACACCTACCACATTCATCAATAATCTGGATGATAAAGGGAGTAGGATAGTTGCCTTTTGGACATCCAATATTGACATCTCGATAATCGACGCGCAATATAATTGTCCCTTGTTTCTTCATGACAGGAAAATGTTGGAAACCCAATCAGTAAGCAAAACAGGGTAAATGAAACCAGCATGCAAAAAAATTTCAACTTCTTCTTTAATGGCAGCAGCCTTCTTCGGATGAACAGGACGAAGGCGTTGATGTACTGGTCTGACATCAGAGTACATTTTAATTGTGTGTTCAATGATACTAGAATCTATGCCTATAATTTCCTCATAAGACCAAGCAAATATGTCTCAGAATTCATGAAAAAGAGAGTGATAAGTATTGAGTTCAAATGGAGAAAAATACACATTGACATGAATGTTTTATATAACACCAGGTTTGGTCGAAATATTGATAGAAATGGTTTCTTCAATATTTGATAATTTTTTCTTGGATTTGATAGAATTAATTGGAATAGAATTCGAAAAGAAAGTAGAGATCGTAAGGTGATATAGTTCAATAATATTATCTTCGTTGTAATCCTGAAGATGGGAATGATGATGATGTTCTTCCTAGGGTTCTCCTTATGGCATCATGGATTCCACAATGCTCTCATCAGTCAAGAATGTGGATTAAAAGGATCAGATGGAGTACCAAAATCTAATGAACGATAAACCCAAATGATCAACGACAATGAATCATGATGCATCTCCCAAGCCAAGTAAATGGATTGCTATGCCAGCTAAATTGGTCTTGGCGGCATAAATTCACCCAACGTATCAGTTTCAGAATCATTGGTAATCTTCCTTAAGTCAGATCAAGTGGAAGATATCATGCAACAGGTCTCTATTCTTACAATTTCCACCAATGTCGTAGGTGGTGGTAATGTAAAGGTGCCCATTGGGGAAGAATATTTTAAGAGCCCTACACTAATGTTTTGAAGTGTTATCTGGGGTGCGTGAACTAAAATAATGCTTCCAGTTACCTGGGAATTAGGGGCAAAGAAGGATAGTTTATTAATGACTATGATAACGCCTTTATGAGGGAAGGCGATCATTCTAAAGTAAGTAGAGACGATCGCAGTCATAATGTAAACCCATGGCCTTCCAAGTGAAATGTTGTAGTCAAGGGGTCCATCAACAACCTCAAGTTCAATAGTTACATTTCTGCCCCCTAGTTTGACATGCATATTATTGATGATACTGCAAGGCTTATACGTACGACCGTCAAAAGCTTTCAACGTCGTAGGTGATTGAGATAAGCGAGGCGAGCCAAGTGACTTCCATAAATTTAGAAACATAATACAAGTAGATTCTCCCTCATCAATAATAGTATGATGAACGAGGTGATTTAGAACATTTACTTGGATCAAGAATGCTAATTCAGCTGGTAATTGTGGCACATAGCCCATATGATTAAGGACTACAAGATTGGAATATGTCGGTTCAATTCCACCAATTTCCAACAACAAAGCCTGCTTCTGGGAGGGAAAATTTTAAAGTACCTCAAGTGTTGACATAGTTTAAGGTGGCTAAGCCAAGTCTTCAACTATATTATAATTTTGATCTGCTTGGGCTCGAGGATTGAACGTAAATTTGTGGACGACTCCCTTCGGTGGCTTTATTGTTAACTCTGGAATAGCAGTTGCCAGAATTGATTCAGTGGACGGATTCGTAGTCGAGGTAGTAGGTTGATCATTATCCTGATTACTGTAATATTTATTTCATGTAGACACCAAAACATCAGTTTTTGGCTCTCTGACAGATAGCATCAGCGCTTGGGAACTAGAAGTGGGATCCATAGCAACCATGTTTGTGTCTGGATTTGGAAAAGGATCTATCAACAGAGAAAATACAGACGAGGTCTTAAGAAATTTTGAGACTTCGACATGGTGAGGACAGTCTCAAAAAAAATGATCCTCATTACATATCAAGCAATGGTGACGAGTTTTTCGATAATTTCCATATTGTTGATCAGATGATCATTCCCGCGGGGTTGAATTTTTATTTTTCTTTGCTTTCCCCTTTTTCTTGCTTTCGAGTTGCTTGTCACTTTTGCCTTTGTCAGATGACATGGCATGGATTTCAGAAGAAGGTGCAGGATCAAATGCAGTAGAGTTGTGAGTGTGTTCAGAACCGATCATACTGTCATTGGCATGAGAGTCCTTACCATATGGAGGAGGAATAGTAAAATTTGATCGCAGCGCATTCAAAATTTTATCATAGAGCATGCCAGACTGAGTATAAATTAAATCTAAGTACTGGGCATGAGAAATGACCTACTCTTCAGTGATGAAATCGCCTTTATCTACATCCTCAGTGATAGATGGCAGTAAGGACTTAATAAACCACTCAGCAAGGATCTGATCAAGAACAAATTTTTTCACCATTCTACGATGACGATGCCACCCATGAATATGATCAAAAATGCGAGTAGAAGTTGTCTGTTTAAAATTTGTTAGCATTTTCATTCTAGTTTCATATCGAATGGGTAATTGGAAGTGGGTTAAAAAGGTAGTGGCTAAGGAAGTGAAATTATCAAATGAATCTCATGGTAGTTCAATGTACCACTTCGTGGCCAGACCAGTAAGCGCACGCTGGAAAAGATGTAGTCTAACGAAGTCATCATTTAAGGAGTTTGATGAGCACCATAAATGATAAGTCATAACATGCATTGACGGGTCTTCTCTAGGATTTCCATTGAATTTAGGAATGTCAGAGGGTAATTTAGGTGGTATCACTGGCCACCAAGGAGAATAGCTGATGGGATCATTGGTAATTCGATTTAAATTAGGTCTAATTCTAAATTTGCAACAAAGGGCAACTGTCGATTTAACTCAGGTTGAGCATAACTCGGATATGATGGAATTTCTTGGGCAATGGGCCTTTGAGCACCAACATAAGGCATTTGCTACTGGTAACCCATATAGGGGTTGTTTTGATGACCAAACGCTTGAGGGATCTATTGATCAAGACCTGGGTAAGTTGTTTGTTGTTGGAATGGCTGTTGTGGCATTTGAGGTTGTAGCTGCCAAGGTAATTGTCCGCCAAGATTATAGCCCAAACCATAATAGCTTGGACCTAATTGTTAATAGGTAAGCCTATTAAGTGCCTGTGACATCTCGTAAAAGGGCAATCCAGCCTATGAATGAAAGATTCCAGATACAGGTGGTTGTTGTAAACCAATCAAAGGAGTTGGAGTCTGGAGGCCCAAAAATTGAGGGTAATGGGTTGAAGGACCCACCTGAGAGGGTTGAGGTACAACCAATTGAGCCTGTAAAAAGGGTTATGAAGTATTAATAGATGGGGTATATGTAGTTGCAGCAAGTTGAACTAGTTGATATGAATGCACAACCGTTTGTGGTTGAATGGGCATGATAGGTTGTCATTGACAAAAAGTCATTCCAACATTTGGGTGACCATAAAATGACGGAGTACTATCAAAATTGGTGACCATAGGTTTCCCCCCAGCATGAGGAGTATAATAATATGGAATATATTTTTCTCCAAATGGTGGGAGTCTAGTCGAGATTTATTTGGATGGAATGTACCCAGATGGACCAGCTTGATGTTGCACTGAAGATGTGTATAAAGGATCAATCTGTTTAGTACTCATTAGAGATGTACCAAATAAAATACCAAAAGATGACATGGGTGAATTCCATGGATTTGACGATGCACCAGGGTAGGTTCCAGATAATGATTGGTAACCCAGTGGGACGAAAGGAGCACCATAAAGATCTGACTCAGGTGATGTGGTAAAAATCGATGCAGTAGGAATAGTATATGTTGTCGCAATTGTAACAGATGGTATAGTTGAATATTTTGACTCAGCCATGGTTAAATGGCCCATTGTATACCCTATAGGATCTACGAGAACTTGAATTGAAACAGGATCAAAAGGAGAAGTGTAAGTCACTCTAGGAATAGACTCATAAAGATAAATCCCTAACCCAAAATGAGTTGGAGTTGAGGGGTGTGTCTTTTTTTGAGCTTCTTCTTCAATTGAAATCAAACCAGGTGGAAGAATTTCGCCGTTAGGCTCGAGATATATTTTAGGTGGTTGAATGCATGATTGGGAAGACCCAACGGCTACAATCAACTGAGGAGAGACCGATACAGGAATAACTTCCATTTGTTCAACTTCGGGATCTATATGTCCTGGTAAAAGAATAATGGGATCCAAATCAACTTCCATTTGAACAACATCGGGTTCGAGAGGTATGGTCTCACTGATTGGATGTATAGTTTCCATAGGTAGCTATGAGGACTACGTTTCGACAACAACGGATAAACTAGGATGTGTAGAAACGACTCGAGACGAATCTGGTAGATGTGATGAAGATGACACACCAGAGGTATTGATGGTACTAGTTTCAGTAGAATGAGGTCACCTTTGCCGACCAAAAATGGCTTCCAGTGGTAAAGGTGTTTTAAGTGCTATTATACACGAATGGCGGGGAAAGGGATGTTCTTCTTCCACAATGAATGATTGATTTTATTACAAAAAAATAAACAAATAAAACGGTGATACTAGGCAAAAGGTTTACCAAGTAATTGTGAACTGCAGAATACCTCCTGGTGAACCAAGAAGTACGGGCAGGAAATCTCCCCGAATGTTGTGTTCGGTGTATCACAAGTTACAAGGAGGCCAACTTGGTTACCTATGGATGGTAAGAAACCTAAATTTGTCCTCCCAAATCTACCCGAAGGTACGTGGAGGCCCAAGTTCGTATTATCACTATCTAATGCGAAACTGCGTAGTCAGAGCACCCCCTTATAATTTTCGTACTAGAACACTACCCTATATACCCGAAGGTACGTGGATGAGCTCTGATAAAATTACGTACGTGGAGTGGGATTTCACATTCGGAATGTATCGCAGACAAGTTAGCGACAGCTGCTATGTTTAACGACGTCGAAACATGTCTCTAGCCTAGACCTTCTAAGTGTTATCGTTAATGTTATAATTATTTCTTAGGTTGATTGAGTTGAATTTTATGTTGATCTTGTTTAAAACTTTATCTTTGAGGTTCACCGTGTGATGTAATGGGAAATTCCTAAAATACAAACTAAATAAGAAGCAAACCTTTCAATTCAGTTTTTAATGAAAATCTTAGCTACTAAGGGGAAAGAGCAATCAAATTTTGAGCATACAACAAATAGCACAAACTAAATGTAGATTTCCCTAATCTGATCCTATGCAACACACACAATATGTAAATGCAGATGCATGTTTTTCTTTTCAATTTCCTTTAATGTGAATGACTAAAAGAAACTAAATGCACAAATCAATCAAACAAATGTTTTCTTTTGAGAAACAAGGAATGGAACAACAATTTATCTTAGGAAAATGAAGAATGAAACAACAATTTTCCTATAGGAAATGAGGAATGAAACAAAAATTTCCTTTTCGAATATTGAATTAATCTAATGCAAAAATTAACCACTTTGAATTTAATTTTCCAATGATAAAGAAAATGGCTAATGAAACAAAGAAATGTAATGTTTACTGGTCTCTAAGAGCAATCAAAATATAGAAAAAAACTAGCTGAAACTGAATGCAAAAAGAAATTTTGTTGGAATTTGGTTGGATGAGAGGGAAATGCACGCTGTAAAGGCAGAAAGTGTGTTGCATTGCACCCCTGAAAGGAAGACGTTGTTGATAATCTGGAGGGCTTATATTAATACAAATTATCTTCTTGATAACTACTTGTGATATTACTTATGTATTTCTTATTTCACTTAGTTATTCCTTCATCAAGTTAATTATCAAAGTACTTAGTCAAATGTAGAGACAGAATTATGTTTACTTGTAATTGAGTATCTTGAAGTATAGTTAGGAAGTTAAATCTCTAATTTACAATCCTTACATGATTTTTCTGTCCTTTACAAATTCTTTACTCAGAGATAACTTTATTATATCCTTTATTCAATTTCAAATCTTCAGTTACTTCTGCAATTACGAACCTTCAGCTACTTCTGTAGAGTCTGTGTTTTAGTTACCTTCGAAGTCGTGTCATTCAGTTCTTCCTTCATATAGGTATACATTCAAAAATTGTTCTTGGATCTGCTATCTTTCAAACACTGTCACCTTCAAACTTGAACGCAAGCAATATTTTCCTTAGATCTGACCTGTTATACCTTCAAACTAATCCGCAATTCTTGTTCCTTCTTCTACACTTGTTAAATTCAAACTTCACTATAATGGTTCCTTAAATATCTGCACTACCTCATAGATAATTCCACACTATTTTTCTGTCTCTTATTCGTATTGTATCATGCTTATACTAACACAGTATGACCGCAAACTATTCTGTGGAGTCCGCAACGTGTGTATATATATATATATATATATATATATATAGACTACGTCTTAGCTATAGCAACCGCAGGGTCTTCTTATGTATATGCATTGTCTCTATTGTGGTAACCGTGTGCGTATCCTCTATCTCCATAAGTCTGCTAGCTGTAAGAGAACTCATATTTAATTGTGATATATGCGTTACTTCAGGTTTTTTTGTTATTCTATTTCTGTCTGCTCCACAAACCACATTCCAAATTATCCGAAACTATGGTTAGATATATATATATTTGATAGTGCTTGCTATTAGGCCGACCAACTAGCTGAGTGATAGGCCGACTTGAATTGTTATTTCATCATTATTTAATGTGGCAACCTTGATGTAACTACAACTTGACTTTCATCATTGATTATGGGCTAGACTGCCAGCAAGGTCTTGGAGCATATATGTCACTTAATTACATTTCATATCTTTGACTCCTTCTTTTCATATTTACATAGTCAATTTGAAGACCAACCTAGTTACACTTTTCAACAGACGGTGCACTATACCCTGACCAACAGTGCGTTGGGCGCAGCTAAGTTTGGAAAACAAGCAGCTTAAACACACTTCTAAGGAAAAATTTTCATTCAAGTGACTGATATATGAATTAAAGTCTACTGATGATGGTAAACAGAGATAGAAACATCGGGAATGATGGAGTTTTCCCCAGTATGGTCTCCAATTTGTTATACGGAATTCTAATCTATGGATAAACTAGATTCCCTGAGTGTGGTGTTCCTTCACTCAGAAAAACAGAAGAAAGAAAACTATTATTTTCTCTAAGACAAATAGATAGACGGAAAGGAAATAAACCTACTTGTGATCATTTCTCTCTCGTTCCCTTTCTTTCATTGTTGTTGTCTTTCTCAATCCAACTAAATCCACTAGATAGATACCTGCAATCAAAGACAGAGAACAACAAACAACATACAAATATACAAGTATCTACTTATCCTAACCAAATCAAACCAATTAGATCTGAGAATACATACACAATTGAGAATTCAATTCACAAGATATAAGCATACATATGAGAAAATGAACAGATATCTTTATTAATAAAGTAGGAGGAGAAGGTTACAAACAATAGATCGATTCATCATAAACCTACTCTAACTTCATTCTGTCCTCATCACATAAAGCATCATATTAGAAACATAACAATACTTCCAACTCTCATCAATTAAGAATCCAACAGCATACATTACAAAAATTTCTCCCTCCCTAACACTTAGATGAGTGCTCAATTTATAGGGAAATTGAAGGTAGTTTCTCAATAAATGGAATTTAATGGCTTTCTAATAATAGGTGAGACATGTTTCCAAGTTCAGTGGTGATGGATGAACACATTTATTCGAAGTATGACACCTATGAGCTCTTCTAGAAGGCACTCGACATGTGGAGATTCCCGAAACAATGATGATTTCGCTCCCAGGAGACCAATGCACCCTTAAGTGTCGAGAAGTGCACTGCAGTGCACCTTTTCATGGAGGTAGGTGCACTGCAACGCACTGAGGCCCATGCAGAGGAGCATTGATGAGTCAATGGGTAATATAATCTATACTTCGAGCCTTGGAAATCTCACAATTGAAGCCATCAATGGAATGACTTCTCTTAGGGAATATAGCAAATGAATTAGGGAATGATAGACCCTAATCATATTGGTCTTGGGGGGTGATGCCCAGTTTGACCAGGTCTTGGGGGATAATTCCAAAATTTACCTATAAAAATCTCAGTGTTAGGGCTTCCAAATCACAGTCATAGCATTCGATGAAATTCCCTCCAATCAGCAATATTTCCTTTGTGGCTTCCCCACTAGCGCATTGGGGCTATGCGCAGAGTTATATCAAGTGCGTGGAACTGCTACTCCTCTGGAACATCCCTTTCAAGTGTATCTTAAAAGATATTGACAACTCATATACCATTATAGTGTTGCAATTCACGTACCTCAAAGGATATATAGCGCAGAGATCTAGTTACCCGGTTACAGCGTAGTGTGGATACTTCATGTAAGTGTTTCTGCCAGTTTTCCAATTCCTCATCTGAGTCTGATAAGCATGAACTATATTTTTCCCAGCTAAGAAGGCAATCTACCATGGTATTTATCCAATCCTCATCCTTCGCAGTTAATTTTTAGACATGATCAATATCTTAATTTTCATATTCAATGCGCAACGATTTTGTATATATTTCTCCTTATATAGGGTCCAGGGGGGACCACAACCCTTGTCCCATTGCTTTAAAATACGATGCTCCTGCGCTTGAGGTTAATAATAGCATCCATGTCAAAATCACAATCTATACCTAGCAGTGCAGGATATGGATTTTCATCATCAACAATTTCAATGACTTCAAAGTCAGCAAACACCTTAACTCCTTCAATGTCAACTACTACCTGAGAGACTCTACCCATTGGGATAATTTTATGTTGGTCAGCCATGCGCATTTGAATTGAGGACCATTCCAGCTTTGGTTTTCCCATTTTCTTCCATGTCTGTTTAGGTAGGACATTTTTATTGGATCCCATCTCTAGAATAACTTTATCCATCTCAATGTCTCCTATATAAGTGGTTAAGCACATCTCTCACCTAGTTATTCTTTTATTCTTGTAGATTTTTTTGACATCCCTTTGTTCCATATGAGGTTGATATTTATCGAAATAGTTATTAATTAATTTTTGAAGGTTTTCAACCGCGTTATGATTGCACAGAAGATTAATACAAGCATACAAGACCAATTTCAGTTCAATTGGATTAGTCTCATCTGTGGTATTCACAACAGGCCTAGTCGGTATTTTTTATGTCGATGTGCACCAGGGTCCATAAAAATCTTCTTTGCTAGAGTAAAAGTATCCTTTTCCCTTTGAAATTTAAATCCTTCCTTCTTCTTAGGGGATTTCTGAACCCAAACATTGCAACGGGTTTGTTACCTTATGTTTTGTCCACACCAGTTGTTGCACCACTTATGGTCACAATATTAGCGTTAGCTTCTTAGTTGTGCGGTTCTACCCTCATCATCTGAATGTTTTGTGTAGGTATATGAGTCTTATTTTCCTGCATTTTTGCAAACAGCATAAAGATACCTTTAATTACATGGTCAAAATTCTAACAATACCTAAAATATGGGTGTGTCGAGTTATGGCAGTCACGCGCAAAGTTGAAAAATTCTCCACAATTATAACAGATAATTTGGCATCTTCCATGACCAACTCCTCCTCTTCCACGACCTCAGCCCTAAAATCCCCCTCTCCTAGAGGGTGACAGGCGAATCTGGGCCTCTACTTTCTGACTGCATTCTATAGGAAGCACCTTGTTCAATTATTAGGTCAAAACTACGACATTTCTTATCATCATGGCCTAAATATTGACAAAATGTGCAATATAACTTCTTGGGAGTCTGAACATATTTCTCCAACCTAGGACAATAGTCTGTAGGGTGTTGAATAGATACTTGACATATTGCGCACCATAGTGTAGGGCTTGCACTTGGCCCAACCCCTGGATTAGGCTTAATCAGAGTCGGTACTCCAACTGCTAGATATTCGCCATATACTGGGCATTGTTCCTTGTAGTTTCCGTCAGCTTTACAGTGCACTCACCATACCTCTATGCGCACATCCTTTCCATTCTCTTTCCATGAATTTCTAAGAGAAGGGTATCCAACTGGTTCTAAATCTTTTGAACTCCGACCTGTGTATCCTGAACTAGTGAGGGTTCCAATTTCATCATGATTTCCAAAGCTTTGGCCTAGGACACGATTTTTTTTTGAGATAAAGGAAGGCGCAGATGTGACAAAAACATTGCAATGAACCATTATGTATTCTGATCATCACTAATGGTGAAGCCTCCATCCCTGATGATCTGTTTTAACTGTTGATCTGCTTCCCATACAATTTCATTCACTTCTTAGTGGATATCCTTCAATTCGGTAACACATTGAGCATATGAATTTGGCTTTTGAAACTACTCACTCAATTATTTCTTGAGATCATCTATAATCGTATTTGGGTTGGCCACTAGATACCTCATATACCATTCCAGTGTATGTTCCTAGAATGTTGTAGTGAGTTGTTCTTTCTTGACATCATCATCAGTAATCTATTGTGCCTTCCACACATCCTCTACGAAAAACTATAATTTCTCGGTGTCTTCATTCCTGACACCCTTAAAATTATGCATCTTAAATGAGTTGTCCATATTCAATACTGGTGGTGGAGGTGGAGGTGGACTAGGGCGCAGGTTGGATGGGATGGTAGTGTGAGGTGGATTTGGAAGTGCAGTGGACGGGATCTGAAATGCAGTTGTGTTATTACGTTGAAACACCTGAAATTCTCGCCTCAGACTCTTCGTCACTGTCAAATATACCTTTGAGGGGAATATACAAAAAATCTTCGTCCAGGTCTTCTCTATAAACTTTTCCATTGCGCGTAGAGCTAGGTTGATCTCTTCTGAATATTCACTCAATGTGCTTGCACAAAGTACCCTTTTCACATAAGAGAATTTTAATCCACGGCTTTAAAGAGCACAAAAACTTACCTCGAGGACCTTTGAAAAACCTTCTTTCAACTTCAGTATATGACACAAAGGTGTCAACAACAAATTCAGTGAAAAATCTGCTCTGAACATTGCCAATCCAATATTCTACTGTGCGAGTAATATTATTGTTGGCTCTTTCTAATTGTTCAATAAACTTAGGATTCCACCTAGTAATTGCATCATCCTTCCCACGGGTCTACTTCTCAGCAAGCCGGGATAACCACTCGTGTAGTTCTGTTGTGAGGGAAGCAAAAAAAATTTCATGTTGCTCTGTATAAATGTATCTTTGTTCCCAATATTCAGCAAATAATCGTGGGTACCGATTCTCTTGGATCGTGAACTAGCACACCATTTGATCCAACCAATTCTGCAATTCATCCTTAGCTCGATGCCATATCAAAACTCCCTCAAACAAATCTTGGTCCCTGTAATGGAATCATTTATTGGTTCAAGGGGTGACCCAGGTTCAGATTATACGACACAACCAAGAAAACCCTCCAACTACTGGCCCTTTTAGTAGTGATCCACTCACGCATATCAAAGTCTCACCCGAATTAGAATGGAGGGTGCTAGAACTAGGTTTCTGTACCCAGAGGGGGATTATTATGTGGATCTAACCCTTGCTGATATGATCTAATTACTATTGCGTTGTGCTATTTCTTTTTAACCCAATTCACATCTAAACTTAACAGAAACCATTAATATCACTATAATTATTGCGCAAACATAGAGATCTACTATTATGTGGTTAACCCAGAAAAATATGCATCGAATAATAGAAACTACACAAAAAATAGATAAGAAAATCATTAAATCATAAATATCAATGCATTAACTCATAAGAACAGGAATCATGCAAGTGAACCAATGATTTTCCAAAACTTCTCTTTATTAATCAGATCTTCAATGAATACACTTCTTTCTTTTGCGCACATAGCCGCAGATTCCTCGCACATAGCCTAGGACTTTCCTTAGGTATCTGCGCACATAGCCGCAGGAGCATGTCTCTTACTCGGACCATTCACCAATTACTTGCCCAAAATCACATCACATTACATAGTCATGAGATATTTATATATGAGATCTTGATTTGACTCATACATCCCTATTTATATTACTTCAATGCATAAAAACCATGGTCCCAACCCATGGTTTAAGTCCCATGTTTTACCCCTTTAACGCTACAAAATGGAGGAGATTTGACCCACCCCAAAGCCCCTTAACCTTCTGCGCTTTGCGCTTTACCATCAAAGTTAAAAAAAATTACGTTACAAATCAACCTAGGGAACCCTAGCCCGACAGAAGGCGAAGAGCACAATACGATTGTCTCTCTCAAATTCAGTATTATCGAATGTATTAGGGGAAGCTACAATGAAGGATTTGTGGGACAAGTTAGGGACTTTGTACCAATCTAAGTCTATGGTGATCAAACTATTACTGTGGAAAAAGTTGTATAACCTAAAGATGAAGGATGGAGACTCAGTGACAGAGCATTTGAGCACCTTTAATATTGTGGTAAGCCAATTGTTATATGTTGATATAAAAAATTCAAATGAATACAAGTGCATTAGTTTATTGTTTTCGCTACCATATTCATGGGATAGTCTAGTTGTTGCAATAAGCAGCAATAAAATGCCTTGATTTTTTATGAAATAGTCTCATCCTTTTTGTTGGAGGAAATGAGATGGAAAAATATGGAGAGCCAAAATGGAGATGCCTTGTCTATGAGAGGATGGTCCCAGAACAAAAACAAAAATAATTCCTTGAGTGGGAGAGCTAAATATAGAGGGAGATCTTAATATCTAGGAAAATTTGTAAAGGTGTGTTAGAAATGAAAAAAGGAAGGGCACTACAAAAAGGACTATAGATATAAAGCTCCTAATAAAGGAAAGGAATTTGATGATGCTCCTTCTACAGAGGTGAAAACCACCTCAGATGAAGGTGGGGATGTGTACTTGGCTTCTTCTTCAAGTAAACATGTAGATCATGAGGCATGGTTAATTGACGGAGGTGCATCCTTTCACTTCACTCCCCATAGGGAGTGTTTCTGTGAGTATGAGAAATATGATGGTGGTGATGTCGTATTAGGGGATGACAGGAAGGCCATAATCATTGAATGTGGAAAATTCAAGCTAAATTTTCAAGGTGGAAGCATTAGAACACTTTATGGTATATTGCATATTCCTACATTGGCCAGAAACATGATTTTTGTAAGTAAGATGGATGATGTAGGTGTAAACAGTGTTCACTGAAGGATACCTACAAGATTATTCAAGGAGCACTGGTAATGATGTGAGAAGTTCTAAGTGGAATGTTGTACAAGCTTCTGGGTAGCACTATTATTGATGGGTGAAACATTTCTGTGGTTCCTAAAAGTGGACCAAAAAATATAGTGGTCTTTGGATAAAATACCATGTTATGGCATTAAAGGCTTAGAAATACTAGATAAAAGGGTCTTTGAATACTGCATGGTAATGGTACAGTAGAAGGTATGTCTAATTTCTCTTTGGATTTCGATTTATGTGAACTTTGTGTGTATGGGAAGAAAAATTGGATGATTTCCCCCTCTGGTGCTAAGAGGGAAAAAGGATAATAGAGCTTGTGCATAGTGATGTGCTTGGACCTATGTCAGTTCCATCACTACGTAATTATGTGTACTATGTCCCATTTATAGATGACTTCTCAAGGAATACATGGATATAATTCCTTAGGAATAAATATGAAGTCTTTGATAGGTTTAAATAATTTAAAGCTCTTGTGGAAAATCAGAGAGAGAAAAAGATTAAGGTGTTGAGAACAGATAATGGTGGAGAGTTTGCAATAAGGAATTTGAAGAGTTTTGTAAAAATTTTGGTATAGAACAGAATAATACTACTCTATACACACCTTAGAAAAAGGGTATTGCAGAAAGAATGAACAAGGAATGGATGGAAAAGGTAAGAAGCATGCTCAGTGGTGTTAGATTAGAGCAGGAATTCTGGGCAGAGGCAGTGGATACTACATGTTACCTGTTTAACGGATCACCTTCATCAACATTGGAGGATAACAATCCACATGAGGTATGGACTGGTAAGAAACCATATATTTCACATATAAGGGTATTTGGTTGTGATAAAGTAGCTTGAGGTTAAGAGAATGAATGAAATCTTGAGACAATAGCTTGATGAATTTACGAAACAACTAGGAGAGAGAAAAAATCAATTGGAGGAGAAAGGAAGAGGTAGATTTAGAAAGGAAATCATTCAATTAAATTCATAAATAAGCTCAAACTAAAGAAATAATCGGAAAAAATACAGGTACCATAAATTATTTTATGGTTATTTGTTTTTATGTCATTCATTTGGTCATAAGGAAATTACTTGCAATCACCTTCCATGTCATTATTGATAAGGAAAGTGCCCATCTAATATAGAGAATGAAGAAATTTGTGGTCCTATATTATATTCTCAGAAGAAAAATGATAAGTGTCATTTTGATAGTGGTTGTTCAAGACACATGATATGGTATCAAATCAAGTTCATCAGCATCAAGGAGACAGGTGAACGTACAATGAATTTTGGAAACAATGCATTTGCTAAAATCATTGGAAAAGGCATGATTGTCCTTGATCATGGAATAATGAAATCACAAGATGTCTTGTACATAGTTGAACTAAAGCATAATATATTAAGTTCCAGTCATATATGTGATCATAGTTTTGATGTCATATTCAACTCCAAAAGGTGTGAAATTCGAAAGTCAAACATAGCCAAATTTGTAAATAACCCTATCAGTACTTAGAATAATATATACATACTTAATGAATTGAGGACCCAATAATAGTTGGGTGGACCCAAGGATGGGGGAACGACCCAAAGATGGTGGGCATACCTACCCATGGTTTTTTGCATGGGTTTTGCACATGGTTTTGGGCATGATGTTTTTCTGCCCATGATATTTTGTAGATCCAATCAAGGGAACTATGGTTATCTTCTAATCTAGGGTTAGTGGAATGGGGTTTATGAATGCTTCGACATATATATATATATATATATATATATATATATATATATATATATTGTAACATTAAAAGGAATATAATGAAAAATCATTCTAGTAGTCTCGGTTTTGGGATCCAAGGGAAAGTCTCTGTGTATATTTGTTTTATGTTATCGCCATTGTATATTTTTATGTTTTAAGAATTTGTTTGCAGGTAATTTTTGTACAGGTTTAAAACATACATTTGGGATCAGATTTATTTTATCTTCAAGGGGATTCCTTTGCTATTAAGGGGTTTTACTCAAGCCTATAGTAAAAACTATTCAGTGGGAGATCTGTGGGATAGATTCTTACGGTGAAATAAGATGGTGAATAGTGGAAATATAGAGATTGAGAAATTTAATGGTCATAGTTTTGAGTTGTGGAAGCTCAAGATGGAGGATTTGTTGGTGGACCAAGATCGGTGGATTTTTTTAGATCTAGGCACGACACCAACATGAATGTTGGCAGAAGACAGGGTGAAGTTATATAAGAAGGAAAGAGAACAATAAGATTGTGTCTCTCAGATTCAATATTATTGAATGTATCAAGAGAAGTTAGAGTGAAGGATTTGTGGGAAAATTTAGGGACTTTGTACCAATATAAGTATTTGGTGAACAAACTATTATTGCGGAAAAATTTGTATAACCCTAGGATGAAGGATGGAGACTTGGTGACAGAGCATATGAACACCTTTAATATTGTGGTAGCCAGTTTTTATCTATTGATATAAAAAATTTAGATGAAGATATGTGCATTGGTTTGTTTTTTTCTCTACTGTATTTGTTGGATAGTCTAGTTGTTGCAATAGGTGGCAATAAAAGTACCTTGAATTTTTATGAAATATTATCATCCTTATTGTCGGAGGAAATGAGATGGAAAAATATGGAGAGCCAAAATGGAGATGCCTTGTATGTCAGAGGAAGGTCTCAAAACATAAACAAAAATAAGTCCTCAAGTGGGAGATATAAAGCTAGAGGGAGATCTAAATCTCTAGGAAAATCTGTAAAGGTGTGCTAGGAATGCGGAAAGGGAGGGAACTACAAAAAGGACTTTATATATAAAGCTCTTGAGAAAGGAGAGGGATCTAATCCTTATGCATAGGTGAAAACCACCTTAGATGAAGGTGTGTATGTGCACTTGGCTTCTTATTCAAGTACACATGTAGATCATGAGGCATGGCTGATTAAATAAGGTGCATCCTTTCACTTCACTCCCCATAGCGAGTGGTTCTGCGAGTATAATAAATATTATGGTGGTGAAGTCTTTTTAGGGGATGAAAGGAATGCCAAAATCATTGGAAATGGAAAATTAAAGCTTAGGTTGCAAGGTGGAAGGATCATAACACTTCTTTGTTTCTACATATTCTTGCATTGGCCAGAAATCTGATTTATGTAAGCAAGATGGATAATGAAGGTGTAAAAATAGTGTTCGAGAAATATGTCTGCAAGATGGTTCGAGGAGCAATGGTATTGATGCGGGGAGATCAGATTGGAACTTTGTACACGCTTTTTTGTTTCATTTTTATTGATGGGTGAAACATTTTTGTGGTCCTTAAAAGTGAAGTAGAAAATCAAGTGGTCTCTGGAGAAAATACCATGCTATGGCATCAAAGGCTTGGACATATTGGAGATAAGGGTCTTTGAATAATAAATTGTAATGGTGTGGTATAATTTATGTCTAATTTATCTCTAGATTTTGATTTCTGTGAACATTTTGTATATTTGAAGTAGAATCGGATGAGTTTCCCCTCTGGTGGTAAGAGGTCGAAAGGGATATTAGAGCTTGTGCACAGTGATGTGTTTTGACCTATGTTGGTTCCATCACTGGGTAATTTTGTGTACTATGTCTCATTTATAGATGAATTCTCAATGAATACATGGATATATTTCCTTAGGAAGAAATCTGAAGTCTTTGACAAGTTTAAATAATTTAAGGCTTTGGTGGAAAATTAGACAAAGAAGAATATTAAGTTGTTGAGGACAGATAATAGTGGAGAGTTTTGCAAGAAGGAATTTTAAGAGTTCTGTAAGAATTTTGGTATAGCACGGTGGAATACTACTCCATACACACCTTAGAAAAATTGTGTTGCAGAAATAATGAATAGGACATTGATGGAAAAGGCAAGAAGCATGCTCAATGGCGTTGGATTAGGGCAGGAATTCTGGGCAAAGGTAGTGGATATTGCATGTTACTTGTTTAATAGATCACCTTCATCAATAATGGAAGATAATATGCCACAAGAGGTATGGACTAGTAAGAAACCCTCTCTTTCACATCTGAGGGTATTTAGATGTGATAAAGTAGCTTGAGGTCAAGAGAATGAATGAAATCCTTATAAAGTAGCTTGATAAGTCAAGAAACAGCTAGGAGAGAGAAAAAAATAGTTGGAGGAGAAAAATGTCATAATTTCCCCTCTCAAGGAAGAGGCGGATTTAGAGAGGAAATCATCCAATTAAATTCATAAATATGCTTAAACTAAAGCAAGAAGAACGAGGAAAAAATACAAGTACCATAAATTCTTTTATGGTTATTTTTTTCTATGTCATTCATTTGGTCATAAGGCAATTAATTGCAGTCATCTTCCATATTGATATTGCTAAGGAAAGTTCCCATCTAAAATAGAGAAAGAAGAGATTTGTGGTCCTATATTATATGCTCATAAGAAAAATGATAAGTGTCATTTAGATAGTGGTTGTTCAAGACACATTATAGGGGATCACAGTAATTTTATCAGCATCAAGGAGATAGATGAAGGTAAAGTAAATTTTGGAAATAATGCATTTGCTAAAATCATTTGAAAAGGCATGATTGTCATTGATGATGGAAGAATGAAAGCACAATATGTCTTGTACATAGATGAACTGAAGCATAATTTCTTAAGTTCTTAAGCATATATATATATATATATATTGTATCATTGAAAAGAATATAATGAAAAATCAATCTAGTGGTTCTGGATTTTGGATCCAAGGGAAAACCTTTGTGTATATTTGTTTTATTTTCTCTCCATTTTATATTTTTATGTTTTAAGAATTATTTTGTGGGTAATTTTTGTACAAGGTTAAAACCTACAATCAAAGTTATTTCGGCTTCAAGGGGACGCCTTTGTTGTTGATTGGTTTGTTTAGGCCTGTGGTAGACCCTATTCAGTGGGAGATCTATGGGATAGATTTTTGTGGTGAAAGAAGATGGTGAACAGTGGAAAGATAGAGATCGAGAAATTTAATGGTAATAATTTTGAGTTGTGGAAGCTCAAGATGGAGGATCTGTTGGTGGACTGATATCAGTGGATTGTTGTAGATCCAGGCACGACACCAATAGGAATAACTGGTATGCAAGTTTTAAAAGTCACCAAGGATGTGGTATCAGAAATTTGATACATATATATGGGGAATTGGCTTCACAAGGAGAAAATCATATCAATGTGTTTATTTTAAATTAATTGGTGACCATGTTATTTATTATGTCTTATATATGGACGATATGTTTCTAATAGGAAATAGCAAAGAAATTATCTAGGATTTGAAGACCCAATTTTCCTCCAAATTTGACATGAAGAATCTTGGTCTTGAAAACTATATTTTGGAGATGCAAATTAAACGATATTGGGAAAAAACAAAGATTTGGTTAAACCAGAGGAAGTATGTTGAGACAATATTGCAGAGGTTTAATATGCAGGATAGTAAACCGGTGAAGGTTCCTAATCCTATTTGTGTAAATTTATCTTTTGAACAGTGTCCTGGGACACAAGAAGAGGAAGAGGACACGTCTCGTGTTCCATATGCGAGTGAAATAGGTATCCTAATACATGAAATGGTATGTACTAGACCAGGCATTTCACATGCAATGGGAGTATTGAGAAGTTTTATTTCAAAACTAAGGAAGGAGAATTTGACAGCAGTGAAGCGATATTTTAGGTATCTGTGTGGCACTAGTGATTATGGTTTGTGTTACCAAGGAAGACTAGGATTGGAAAACGTTTTGGACATTCATGGATTTGTTGATGCAAATTGGCCTTGAGATCTACATCATAGAATACATACAAGTGGGTATGTGTTTGAAGGAGCAGTCAGTTGGATGAGAAAGAGATAGTATGCAGTGGCACTTTCAACTACAGATGCAGAATACATGACAACCACTCATGTGAGCAAGGAAGCAGTTTGGTTGCATAGATTTTGTTCAAGTATGGGGTTGGTAAAACGAGCTATAAGGATAGACTGTGACATCCAAAGTGAAATTTTCTTGGCAAAGAACCTTTCTTATCATTCGAAGACAAATCACATTGATGTTCAGTATCACTTTGTGAGGGATATGGTTGAAGACAAAAAGCTATCGTTGGTAAAGGTGGAAACATTGAAAAATTTTGCAGATGTAGAAATATGTGCACACTGAGAATTTTTCTTGGTGTAGAGAAAAAATGGGTCTTGCAGGGTTGGAATAGTGACTAAGCTCTCCTGTGACCCCCTGTCTGGAAAGAAAACAAGAAGTGGGAGAAGAATGGTGCAAATGGAGGAGCATTTGTAAAGCCCCTGAGTTTGAAGATCGTGTGTATATGGATTGGTTTATTGAGAACCATGTTGGCCCCCATAGTTAAATATGTCGCTTCTAACTTCCCCCATACTGAGGAAGAATCCCTCAAGATATCCTTGAAATATGATCTGATCTACGCACAGTCAGGTTATGTTTATAATTTCCTCCCTAAACTGCCTCAGCCTGGTGTGGCTTCTACACCGGGGGAATCTCATGTCACTGATGGTATCATTGGATCGATTTACCACCCTCAACCCTCACCATATTCTCAACCTCCTATGATTTATGGCCAACCCTAGGGGGGACCAGTTCCGCTTACACCTATCCCCCTCTTGATCTTTCGTGTGTCAAATCTTACCAAGGTACAAGCACATTATATGCATTTTCCTATTTTCATTAGTCGATGTAAGGGCCAGTTTTTTCTTAGCCATGTTAACAAAATGTTGTTGCAAATACTTATTATAATTATGCACTTCCTAGCACTCAAGCCCCAAAGGCACCAACGCCTCCCCTTCCATGCCTCCACCTCCTCTGTGACAGAAGAAACTGCCTCTACAGAGTCAAGTATATGCTCAACAGAGCTCTATCATTCCCCTTAACCCCAAGAAAATAAATAATGGGAAGAGTAAACATAACCAACAACCTCAAGGTAACCAGGGCAACCTGATTCCAATAAGGGTGACAAGCCTAATCCTACAACCAAGCAACAAGGAGCCTAGCCCAAGAAGAAAAAGGATCTTATAACCAATAAACCTTGTTCTTATTGTGGGATTTATGGGCATTACACATGTTGTGGTTCCTAGAGACAACCTTCGGGTGTAGGAGAGGTCGGTGCCAAGGACATATTAATGTTTCTCAGGGATAAATTCACTATCATCAATGATTAAATGTAAATTGATGAGTTTTGGTTCAATTATCCTTATCAGAGGTAGATTCGATTTGTACATGTACAATATGTCATTCAAAAGAGTTAATGCTTAGTTCTAGTGGCCTACACACATATTTCATTTTCATTGAATGTTGTAGTATAAGTGAAGGAGGAAATTCAAGGAAATAAACCAAGTGCAGAGGGTTGAACACATAATCAATTACACCAAATTTCAATAGAATTATGAATTATACTGAGGAAATGTAATGCAAAAATCATGGAGCATGTTTAAATCTTCCAATTCAACATATCACAGCTACCATTTTCCATCACATAACATATGTAAATCTACGACTTAAAATTGAAATCAACAACTACAATTACATGATTTCTGAAGAATAAAAACGCAAATGAAATGATACACATATATAGAAACACATACTACACATCTCAATGCTTGGAATCACTAGAAAAAATCTTCATTAATCTTCAAATTTACATACATCTCCTAAGTCGAATTATTGCACAAAATTTCAGAACAATTATAAACTTTGTGACAAAATTTAAACCCTCACTAATGTACCTCTCTCCCATTTTTATTGGGATACTCCAAACTAGAATATTTACAAAAATCTCTTGAAATGCAAAATCTATCTAAACTACTCAGTTTTGCGAGCATGCAGCTAGATTATTTTTCCTAATGATTACAACAAACTTCATTCTTTTCTTTAAAATAAAATAGTTTACAAAAATGAAAAATTACATGACATGTAATGATTTCCCAAAACAAAAAATCTTCATCTCTAGCTCCTTTGATCTCTCGAGGTGGACCCAAGCTCCACTATTCAAACATGTGGTGGATTGATAAAATGGTCACACTTCTTCCATAATGTTGGATCTAGAGGAGTGTGAGTGAGAATATTGTAAGCCACCTTCAAATTTTTAATCTTAGTAAAATCAGGTTTGGCAATGAATAAGGTTTTCACCAGCAAAAGAAGTTGAAAATCCCTTTGCAAATAATTGACTATATTTTTTCCCTTGAGAGTGGTCCTCTTTCATGTGGAGAATCCACTTTTCTTTTAGCCTCAACCAACAATTACTCATATTTTTCCCATGGGATTAGGTTCCATTGAAAATAAAAACAACTAGGAAATCATGTCTCTAGTTCTCTAATCGAAATTGGAATCAATTGTTGCTACCAACTTTTCCAAATCAGGAAAATATTCCCCAACTCTATACCTCGCTGCTTTTCTCTAAATAATTTTGGTGAATTTGATAATTACCCCTATCATGTCTATGATATCCATTTATCTCAAGTCATTAACTGATTTTTCATTGAGGTACTTCCTACTGTCTTGGAATTTTTAGCGTCCTCATCCTTGGATGATAGGATGGAAAATTTAGTGCTCTTGATTGCAGCTCTTTGTTCCGCAACTAGTTTCACATGTTCCCATATGCATTTAACCTCGGAAATAATATCATCCAATATTATTTATCTAGATTCAATGAGAAACATGTTACCTTTCAATTTATTTTTCAACTCTTCGATTTCATCACTTGCATCTTGTAATTTACTGGTGGCTTGCTCCACACTTTCCCTAGTTATTCCGAGTTGTTTCTCCTTGTTTTTGATAAGTTAATTGGTATTATACAGGTAAATTTATATATTCTTTAGCTCACTCTACGATAAATTCAAAAAAGTGAGAGCCTTGGTCATTTTTTCTATAGGATTTTGAGGATTGTCTAGTACAATCACAGCACAAATATGAGTATTTTTTTTTTGAATCTTTACAATATTTTGTTTGAAGACCACTTCCTCATTGTTTTTGTCTATCAAATATTTGGCCAATATATCATTTTCATTCTCTACCTTGGCCAATTCCTTTGTTTGTACATGTTTTGTTGCAAGCATCTTAATATTTTGCCTCGACGCTTGAATTTTAGATTGAGAGCCTTCGATAATGGAATATACAACAATTTTGTCATTTGTATCTAACCCAATTTTGAAAATAAACTCATTAATGCCCTCATTTTGCAAATGAAGGGCTCTTGAATCATCCTTCTCCTATTTTATCTTGGTAGCAGCTTTCTCCAACAATTTATCGGCCTTGTTAATAAGCAAGGCTCCTTTTCTCAATTGATTATAGTTTATTTCCCCTGCTTCTCTATGCAAGTTGATCTTATCTTGAAAGGGAACACTAGCCATATACAATGACAAAACAATTCTCATGAATTGTGGTCCAGATGGAATGGACTGTAGTGAAGGATGATATAATGAAAACTTCATTTGATTTCTTTCTAGGTCCATGGAAGCCAAAATCCTAGTTTGATATGGGATTGAATGAGATGCTAGTTGTGATAAAATTTCATCCCTAATCTTATTTTTATTTTCCTTTGTCTTCTTCCCTTCCTTGCATTTAGGACCTACTGTTGATGTACTCCCTAATGAGCCAATAATGTATACCTCAATTGAAATCGAGGTGGCAGCCTGTTGAGGGTCTTCTAAAAGCACTTGGAAACCTAGCTAGTCTAGATTTCCCTCGGTCAATTTGACCTCAATTTTGTCATAATTTTGTTCCTATTGTTTTTTTTTTTGTTGACAATGCATCTTCCACCACAATGTATCTATCCTCATCAACATTCCTTTTCTAGGTTCTTTATTTTGTCAATGGTCTTTCAACCTCCATTTCTGTAATAATAGGCTAGGATTCTAAGTTAGCCTTCCATTCCAACTCAGGTTTAGATTCATGTTGATAAGAATAAGTGTTAATTTATTTCCTTATTTTAGTATAATACCATGGGGATCATAGTGTCAAACTTCTCCTATCTCAAAATTTAACCCCTCTAACATTTCTTCTACCTGTTTGAAAGATTGTCTGGTGTTCACAATGAAAGGGCCTACTGTTTTTCCAAGATTAAACATGACACCTTTCTTAGCTGAGACAAAATGGATCTGATTAGCATTCAAAATTTTCTTGATAAAATCTAAGGAAAATATCATCATATGCATGAAAACAGGTAAATGATATGGGGGGGAATCATATCCATACACCTTAATTTCAGTATAATCCCTAAATAGGTATCAGTCACCTACCCTGATATCCTTACTAAGTTGAAGGAGCTCTCTCTGCTGAGGCGGGATTATAGGAGGTGAGACATTATCAATGATCTTAAGTGGTAGATATAGAGGTAGAAATGAACTCAGAAAAACTTTCGTTGTTAGACCTCTTCTTCAAATCATTGTTCCAGTCAACTACATATTTTCTCTATTTATTAGAGTCTAGAATACTTAGGCCTGGGTAGTCAAACTATTCTACATTAGTGTACTTGAGCATGTAGACTAGTATGGAATAATATCTGAAGTAGGAGGTAAGGTGAAAATGGTTGAATTGAAACTTGATAGCTTCAGTAAGAAATGAGGAAATGTCTAGAACAATGTCAGGCTTCATCGTCAGATGCAAAAACCCTAGAGTTTCTTTGTTGACATTTGTCATTTCATCTTCACCATGTAGCAGCAGAATTATGGCAAAGATAGGTTGTGCATTTTCTCAAAACAAAGAAATGGGGAATGTCTCTAAATTTGGAGGCAATTGAGCATTAGGAGCTAAAATGTGTTGGAATAGGGCTTGTTTTTATTTAGCTGAGAGTGTATCCAAATTGAAAAAGAGGGTGGCATCTGTGAATTTCTCTAGATTTGGGGATATTTGGTAAACAAATGAATTTTGAATCAATTATGGGTGACTTCCAGAAGTTTCTTCCTAATCGACGAAATGCATAAATTATTTTCCTTGAAATATGCAACCATGAGCTAGGATACGAATTCAAGAAATGGGCAAACATTTTGGGCAATAAATTAATACAAACCTGACTCAAAAACTTAGAATGGATCTTTTTTTCTCAGGTAATCCTAGTATAGGCTGAGGAAAAGTTTGGCTAGGTGAAGAGGATAGAAGGGTTCATGTATCTCCACCTCAGTGTCCATGAGAGGTTTTGTATGGCCCAACATTTTATATTCTTTGGGTTTAGGGGGATTAGGTGTCATTTTCTTTGTTTTATCCATGATAATGACAATTGAAGGAGACGGGGACCACAAGTTACATGGTGACTAGAGGTTGTTAGAAATTTTCGGCATGAGAAAGGTTCTGTATTGGTCGATAGTTAGGTGAACGACTTTTGCAAATAGGTGAGACAACAAAAATGAGAAAATTTAAATCAGAATGATTGATTTACGGATGGGTGTAGGAAGGAAAAATAAGGCGTTGACATGGAGGTGACATGCAGCATGGTTGGATTGGAGGAGAAGTGGGGGGGTTGATTAATTTTTGAAATTCCATTCTCACCTGACAAGTTCTCCCAGCCTGCTAACGTAGCCATCATGATGGCATGATGGGTGGGATTTCTATTTACCACCCTCCAACGGGGTGCCTGAAGAGATTTGGGAATGAGGCTCAACCCCTTGGAATTAATCGTGACCGTAGATCTGTCACACCATTGGACATTGGGTTCAACACTCCCCGTGTGTTTCATGACATGGAATAACCACCTCTCGTGGATCCTAACTCTGGAAATTGTAGCGGAGACTAACGCCTACAGGTTTTGGTCTAACGGCAATCTTGATTTCAACAAGTGGTATCAGAGTGAGAGGTCTCGAGTTCGAAACTCACTTGGTTCGCATTGGAGGGGGGGGTATTGTTGGACATTGAGTTCATCGCTCCCCGTGTGTTTCGCAACATGGAATAACCGCCTCTCGTGGATCCTAACTCTAGCGATTGTAGTGGAGACTAATGCCTGTGGGTTTTGTTCTAACGAAAATCTTGATTCCAACACACACTAGGTCTTTGACCTTTTACTCTCTGAGGGGATGGCGTTGGCTTAATTGTTGTGCTTGTTACCCCACGGGAGCCTTGCTGGTATTGGGTCGCTCTAGAATGGATAATGATCCACCTGAAAGGTACTTGATTTTTATACATTAAATTAAAATGAAGGGAAGGGCCCACATTCCCTTACTTTGAGCACCTGCAACCATTAGAACTTAGGGAAAAATTGTAAAACCAATTATTATTTCCTTTTCATCTTCTTCTTTCTATATTCTTTTTCTCCTTTATCTTTTTATTTTTTTAAATATTTTTTATCTTCTTCAAAAACCTTCAAACCTTCCATATGTACATGAACAAACCTCCTCTGTAGCATGAATAATAGAAGGTATAATGGATAGGATACAACAAAACACATGAATGTCCCCTTTTACCTCAGATGTGTCAGGCATGGGAAGCTCAAACAAGTGCTTCTATAGGACCTCATCCCATGGCTCCACCTCCTCCTCCCTCTTCTTCACAGTTGAAAGTGCTTACCAATCCATTCCCTCGTCAAGGATATTTGGCTATCCAAATTTCCCAAAATCCCCCAACCCCCCAACCTTCATAATCTGGAAAAAATAATTACCATATTCTCATAATGAATTTAAAAGACATCAACCTCCAGACTCGGTTGTTACAGTACGAAAATCCTCCTGATAATTTAGTGATTTATTCCCAAACCAAATTTTCTATTGAACCTTTGTTGTCACCAAATGGTACCTTACAGATCCCTCCTCCTAAGGTAGAGGTTCACCCTAATATCACCAAAGTTCCATTAAATTTAAATTCTTCTTCTTCTTAATACACCCATACATATAGTATAGTAGATGACTTGGTGCAGTCTCCTATCGCCATGTCAATGCTAGAAAGCCTCGAGACATGCCCATCCCAATGGAAATCTCTAATATCTTCTTTGGGCGTTGTGGATCCCTCTAAAGATAGTTTGATTTTATTTTATGTTGATAAAGAAGAACATGATCCCCTTTCTTCATATGTTTCATTTGATATCCAAGCTCTATAAAAAACGTTATTGTTATACGATGTATTATCAATGAACGTGCCTCCACCTATGTGATGGCTGCTATTGTCTAGAAGAAACTTGATGGCCCTGACCACTCACCATCCACTATCACTCTTCATGCTTGGGACAGTCACCCCTTGCAACCCCTCGATTTATATCATAATTTCCGCACCACTATTGTGGGAAAGACTACCTTGATTGATATTGAATTCATAGATGCCCCTGTAATGAACAAAGTTAGTATACATAGTAGAATAATTCATAAGAACTAAAATATGTAAGTATCCATTGTTGGAAAAATAGTAATTGTATAGACAAATTGTTGAATGTATAAAAGGTGTGTGAAATGATTACAATGAGGGCCTGCTTATATACCTAGAGAGTTTCCCTTTCATGAATGTTCATGTCTCTAAGACATGCCTCTTCATTACTAAATAACTAACTATTAGTTAATTAATTATTATTTATTATTTTTATATGAATTATATTCATAACATTGCCCCTCTCTTCAAAAAACTTTGTCCTCAAAACATACTGATGAAAGAGATAAATCTCTTTTCATGTTTTGAATATATTCTCATCTCAGAACTTTCATCTTCATTGATAAAAGATGATATGATCCTCTGAGTGATAAAAATAATTTGTTGGACTAAGAATAGATCTGACCATCCAAGATTAATCTTCTATTTCCAATCATTGGAAATTTGTAATGAACTGTTATCATAGGACTGGACTCTACAAAATTCAGTATTCCTTGGAACATAATTCTCTTGTTTCTGTTCTTAATGGTTCAAATATGTAGACTGAATTAGTTTTCTAATTTTTTTATTTGGATGTCTATAAGGAGTTATTTGTAGAAATTATATACAAGATGCATGTATATGTCAAGATTCTCCTTATCTAACAATATTTATCTTCTTGAAAAATACAGAATCCTTCCACTGTTAATATTTTGCGGAAATTAAAATCAATTGCAAACACATGAAGCAAATAAAAATAATCGCACATAACACAATTGTTTAACGGGAAATCCTAAAGCTGAAAACCCAAAATATCATATATTATGTATCATGGAGATCATGTAAGAATCTCATACAAAGATTAGTACATCAAGCTCTCAGTACAATCAATCGTCACACACTAATAAGAAGAAATTTGCAAATCCATGCACCAATTTCTTGCCACCTACTAGCCTACCTCCACTGCGCAATCCCTGTTGAAGAATAGCTCTGAATGAATTTGAATTACCCTTGCCTTGACTGCGCAATCCTCATTGGCAACTCCAATGTGTGTGTGGTGCAGTCAATGCATCACTATAGTCACAACAGATAGTCCATCTTGCCCTTTCACCTATCTCTCCACTAGGTCTCCACTGCAACTGTCATGCACTGTAGTTAACTGTTGTATTGTTCAGTTGATTAATGAGTTATTATTTTTGAATTAATTAACTAATTAATTCACTCCACTCTCACTAGTGTATCATTCAGTTATACTAGATACAACTAGCTAAATTGAGTCTAACTCACTTTAACTGAGTTAAACTGAATATAACTACATGAACTACTCTTCCAACTCTGTCATAACTTTTCCACTTCAGTTCTAACTGAGTCCTCCATGCATGAACCACCAGTAAACCCTAGGAATTGCATAATTCCTTCAGCCCACTGATTTGACAAATTTGTATACTGAAATTAAGTGCTCCAAGAGAATAAGTTGTTGTTTATTGTCAGATTATTATTAAGAGCTAATAATAATCGACACCTCTATTTTTATATCGATGATGTATAAATAGAATTTTCCCAATATTATAAAAATAGAATTTCATCTATTTTTCCAACTTGACCAACCATCCACAAATATCATCATGCAACTTCTGAAATATGATCGCCATGTCTAAAAATGGACATAGTCTAAAAATATACTTGCGCCAAAAATAACCTGCGGGCCCACTTAGTGAAGGCGACTCTTTTCACTAAGCTCATCATCTTTTTGAATCTCAACAGTCCCTCTCAACAAGATAGGGATTATCCTTCACCCCGATCCTGCCTCTATGGTATTCGAATTTGCTCCTGGTGAGCGCCTTCGTCAGAATATCTACATCCTGATCTTCCATAGGAATGTACTGTAGCAACATGACCTTCTGTTGCACACAATATCTTATATGATGATACCGGATATCAATATTTTTAGATCTATCATGAAACACAGGATTAATCGAGAGTTTAATGCAACTCTGATTATCACAATGTATCAATGTAGGATCTAAATGTGAACCGAACAAACCAACCAGGATCTTCCTCATCCAAATAGCCTCACATGCAGCTTGACTTGCTTCCATGTATTATGCTTCCACTAAAATGAGTGCCACAGATATTTGTTTCCTGTTGTACCAAGAAACTGCCATAGATCCGAAACTGAAAATCCCTCCTGATGTGCTCTTTCTGTATGTTGGGTTGCCTACCCAATCTGCATCCGTGAAGCCATGCAACTTCACCTCATTCGTTTGTCTGTACCATAAACCATACTCATATGTGCCCCTGAGATACCTCAGGACATGCTTGCCTACCTTCCAAAAGAGCTTGGTAGGCTTAACCATCGCTTGTGAAAGTTGGTTCACTGCATAGCATATGTCCGGTCTTGTATTAACTAAATACATGAGCGAACCCACAAACTGTCGAAAAACAGTGGCATCCACTACCTCTGCCAATGTAGCATCCTCTTTCCTCCAATTTCCTGGAAGAGGAGTGTCGATAGGCTTGCAGCCTTGCATGTGAAACTTCTCGAGTATCTCCCAAGCATACTTTCCTTGAGACACAAACATTTCACCTTCCCGCTGCCATATTTCCAATCCAAGGAAATAATGAAGGAGGCCCAAATCCTTCATCTCAAACTCCTTTGCAAGATATGCCTTGCATCAGTGTATCAACTGCTCATCACCCATTAGTATTAAATCATCAACTTAAAGAATAATGATTGAAATCTTACCCTCCACCATAATTTGGTACAGGTTTTCATCTGCCTCACTCTTGGTGAAGCCAAGTCCAGTGAAATAGTTGTTGATCCAAGTGTACCAAGCACGTGGTGCTTTCTTCAGCCCATATACCTCTCTTTTGAGCCTGCACAAAAGCGACTTGCTGCTGAAGATCTCAAATCCTTCAGGCTGATCAATGTACACATCTTCCTCAATGATCCCATTAAGGAACACAATCTTCACATCCATCTGATGAATGTGCCAACCCATCTGCACTGAGAGAGCAAGGATGGTCCTTATGGAAGAATATCGTGCGACAGGTGCAAAGGTTTCTTCATAATCAATCCCCTCGATCTGTGAGAAGCCCCAGGAAACAAATCTTGCCTTATACTTCTCAACGCTCCAATCAGCAACTTGCTTTACCTTGTAGATCCATCTTGATCCTACAACTGACTTACCAACTGGCCTTGGAACAATCTCCCAAGCACTGTTTCTGAAAATGGAGTCATACTCTTCCACCATGGAATCTACCCATGTGGGCTCCTGCACTACTTCTTCAAAAGAATATGGCTCTATCACGATACACTTGCTCATAAGAGCCATGTATCCAGTAAATTGGTCAGGTGACTATCTCTGTCTGTGCTATGATGTAGGGACTCCTACATTCTGTGCTACATCAAGCTTCAGTGGTACGCTTTCTACCTTGTCTGATGTTTGGTTTTGCATGAATGGACTCCTCCACTCCATGAATCTCCTCCTGTGGTTGATCCACGTCTAGAGGCTCATCTTTGGGAACAAGAAGTTCCTCCTATGCATGCAAGTGTAGCTCCCTTTCAAGCGACAACTTCATGGCTTTCACCTCATTGAATTTTATATCTCGTCGCACCACAATCATCCGACTATCTGGAAAATACACACGATAATTATAGGGTGTTTCTATGTACCCCACAAATATCCCAACTTCTGCAGTCGGCTCCAGCTTCTTGCTGGCATCCTTTGTCACATGAATGTAAACAGGTGAGCCAAAAATCTTCAAATGAGAAATATCAGGCTTCTTACTAGTAAAATCTTCTTCAGGTGTACTCATGCCAAGTACTCTATGAGGACAACGGTTTTGCACATAAACCGCAGTGTTGCATGCTTCCACCCACAAGTGCATCAGTAGGCCCTGGTCATGTAGCATCGCTCATGCAGCACCCGCGATCGTTCTTTTCTTCCTCTCCGCAACCCCATTCTGTTGTGGGTTATGAGGCGAGCTGTCTTCGAATTCCTTCTTCGCTACAAAATTCTTTGAATTCGCCCAAGATGTATTCACCACCATTATCACTCCGTAGAGGTTTCACTTGCTTCCCCGACTCCTTCTCCACCAATGCTTTAAACTTACAGAACTTTGAGAATGTTTCGCTCTTCTTCTGCATGAAGAAGATCCAGCATATACTAGAATATTCATCAACAAATATAACATAATACCTATGTTTTGTTGTTGAAGCAACCGAGAAAGGTCCACACACGTCTGTGTGAATTCTCTCCAGGATCATCAAAGCATGGTTCTCCTTCTCATGAAAGGTGGTCTTCACAAACTTACCCATAGTACATCCCTTGCACCGATCTGACTGCGCAAGAGTACCCTTGGGAAGTCCAGTAGAAATCTGCTGCAAAATCTTCAAAGCGCCATGGTGAAGATGGCCCAATATCCTGTGCCATAATTTTCCCTCATCCCGGCTCACCACTTCTTCTGCTTTGCCCACCATTACAGTGAAGCCATCTACCTCCAGCTTGTAGAGATTATTAACTCGAATCCCTATCCTCTTGGTTTGACCTGCTGTTTTATGTCGCAGGAAATCTTTTCCATTGCTAAAAACAACGTCATAACCTTTATCTTCCAACATTGCGACTGAGACCAAGTTCTTCTTCAGACCAGGAACATGCATAACATCCTTCAACAAGAATGGATTACCAGACTCCCTCTCAAAGGTAATGGACCCAATGCTGGGCACACTGTATCGACCATTGTTTCCCATCTCTATATGTATTTGGAGGTCCTTCTCCTCCAAGTCACTAAACAACTCCTTGTCTCCCGTCATATGGAAATACGCACCACTATAAAGATACCACACCGATCCCATATAGCTTGAAACAAAGCATTAGATCAAAGAGAAATAAAGTTCAAATTGTGAGGCTAAGGCCTCTCCAGCTGCAGCTCCAACAAACCTTCTTGTTCTTCTTTTTCTGTGGGCAGTTAGTGGCAAAATGCCCATGTTCGTGACAGTGAAAACACTTCACTTTGGACAAATCCTGCTTCTTGCCTTTAGCTTCAAATTTTGAAGGAAATTTCTTCCCCTTCCCTTTCCTTTCTTTGGCAGCCAAAGCGCAATTCTCTTCATCTTCATTCTTCGATGAAGATCCATCCTTGGTACCTCGACTTATCTCCTCCTGCACAAAATCCGACCAAAGTCGCTCCCATCCCGGCAGTTTCTCCTGTCCATTGATAGAGTCTTCGTAGCTATGCCAACTCTTCGGAATCCCAAGGAGAGCCAATCTCACCAATTCTTCATCATCAACATTAATCCTCACACTTCCCAGTTCATCCCTAAAGTGGAAAAACTTCGTGATATATTTTGGAATATTGTCGCCCTTCTCCATTTTTATTTTTCTAAGCTTGTCTTTCAGCACCAACTTCCTCTAGTTGCTGCTGCTTTGGAAAAAATATATCAAATCCTTCCACATTAAGAATGGAGTGGCTTTCCTATGAATTCTGGACACAATATGGTCCTTCACACCTTCAAACATAATTCTTCTTGTCTTTGCTATCTTCTTTTTCCATGCGTCAAGTAATGCAACATCGCTAGATTCCGGCTTAGGAACATCGCTATCGATGAACTCCTTCAGTCCATTATCCTCCAGCACTGCCTCCATCCTATCCTTCCAGGCTATGTAATTTGAGCTCCCATCAAGGGCATACTCCAATCGCAACCCATTGAAAGACATTTCAATGTATAGTCAACTTCTGCACCAAGAATTTTCTGCAGCAAATTCGAATTGCCCACCAGCACAAACTCAGCAATTCTTCACAATTACAATCTTCAAGAATTAACACTGCTCCGATACCATGTAGAAATTATATACAAGATGAATGTATAAGTCTATATTCTCCTGATCTAACAATATTTATCTTCTTGCTAAATACAGAATCCTTCCACTGTTAATCTTTTGCGGAAATTAAAATCAATTGCAAACACATGAAGCAAATAAAAACAAACGCACATAACACAGTTGTTTAACGGGAAATCCTGAAGCTGAAAACCCCAACAATCATATATTATGTATCATGAAGATCATGTAAAAATCTCATACAAAGCTTAGTACATCAAGCTCTCAGTACAATCAATCGTCACACACTAATCGGAAGAAATCTACAAATCCATGCACCGATTTCTTGCCACCTGCTAGCCTTCCTCCACCGCGCAATCCCTGCTGAAGAATAGCTCTGAATGAATTCGAATTACCCTTGCCTTGATTGTGCAATCCTCATTGGCAACTCCAATGTGTGTGTGGTGCAATCAATGCATAATTATAGTCACAACATATAGTCCATCTTTCCCTTTCACCTATCTCTCCACTGGAACTGACATGCACTATAGTTAACTTTTGTATTGTTCATTTGATTAATGAGTTATTATTTTTTAATTAATTAACTAATTAATTCACTCCACTCTCACTAGTGTATCATTTAGTTAGACTAGATGCAACTAGCTCAATTGATTCTAACTCACTTTAACTGAGTTAAACTGAATACAACTCCATGAACTACTCTTCCAACTCTTTCATAACTTTTCCATTTCAGTTCTAACTTAGTCCTCCATGCATGAACCACCAGTAAACCCTAGGAATTGCATAATTAATTTAGCCCACTGATTTGAAAAATCTGTATACTGAAATTAAGTGCTCCAAGAGAATAAGTTGTTGTTTATTGTCGGGTTATTATTAAGAGCTAATAATAATTGACGCCTCTATTTTTATATCGACGACCTATAAATATACTTCGCCCAATATTCTAAAAATATAATTTCATCTATTTTTCCAACTTGACCAACCATCCACAAATAGCATCCTGCAATTTCTGAAATATGATCACCATGTATAAAAATAGATTTGCGCCAAAAATAGCCTGCGGGCCCACTTAGTGAAGGCGACTCTTTTCACTAAGTTCATCATCTTGTTGAATCTCAACATTATTCTAGTTGGAATTTCCCTTATCATTTGTGTGGCAGTTCCCTGACTTACTTCAGGTATTGTTGTTGTTGAGTTTATTATTGAATCATCACTTTGATTTTCCATTGTTTGGACTACAACATCTGAATATGTTTTAACTTATATTGGTTTCTCATCTTCTTGATTTGTGATATTGACTGGATCGGTATTTGTTCCTTTATATTCAACTTGGACTATTACAACTAGAGACTTCGATACTTCTTCTTGAGTTACTTGTTCTAACTTGTCATTTAGTGACTTATTGTCACATTTAAGTTTCTTTATTTGTGTAAGAAGGTTTTAATTATGATTCTTTAGATGTAAAATTTAGTCATTTTTTGAATCTTTCATTTGGTCCTTAGTATCCTCTTTATCTTTTATACTTTTGATTTTTTCTAATAACCTTTGATTCAGGTATTTTAAGCACAAATTTTCTTCTTCCTTGTCCGATAGATTCTTGTTGAATTCCTTCTCCAAAAATTATTCTTTTATTTGTTTTCTAATATCTTTGGATTTCTTGACCTTCTCAAGTAATTTTTTTACTATGGTCACTTAGACGCCAAATTTCTTCATTAGTTTTTGTTGATTTTTCATAAAACCAATATTTGAGATCTTTCTATTTCTTTTCTGATGCTTCATTCTTTTGTTCTAGTTTTGTGAGTTCTTCCTTTAATATTTTCATTTGCATCTACTCATTATCTTGATGTTCTTATGTACTAAATAATCTTCCACACGTTGGACAACTTAATTTGCAAATTTTTTTTTCATATATGTATATCAAATTTTGTATATACAAAAAGGAAATTTAGTCCAAAATCGATTTGGTTATAGGACTCTTCTTTACTTCCTTCATCATTTTCGAATTAGGCTCCATTTTTTCTTGCATCAAAAGGAAATTAGGGTTTTAAAGGTAACCATTTTTAATCTTTAGAATAACACTTTATACTCTCTTTTTTATCAATCTTCTTCGACTTATAATAAATTCTTTAGTTTTGTAATAACGCTCGCAATTTTTTTAAGAAATTCCTTTTTCTTTTCTTTCTTTTTCTTCTTTAATAAAACTTACCCCCTTAATTAACTTTAATATTTTGTTATTTTTCTTTTTTAAGCTTTGAATTCTTCTTTTTTTGTTAATTTTAGAAGTACCTTTATATTTTCTATTAATAAAAAAAGCAGCAGGTTGCTACATATCTAAACTTTATGGCCTCAACCTGCCCGAAGCAAACCAGATCTGTTGGCCACCTTAAAGAGTAAAAATCCATCCAGTATTGAAAATTTTTAAACCTTCTACTAACTGCTATGTCCATTCTACTATCTCTAACATATTCTAACTGCAAATATTAAATGCTATCCACAAAATACATAAGAAATCAAAGGAAGTACTTTGTCAATCATCTGAAGATTCAAATGGTGTTGGATATTTTACACAGGAGCTGGGCATATCGACCTGATGCATTGTTTGCAACTAACAATCTATTCGTCCAAGACGAACTTTACCATGTTGTTTCGAAACGCGGATCTCTTGTATCTCTTTTTTTATATCTTTCATAACATAAGCCACTTTTGGGTCTCCTCCCATTTTCTGTAAGCTCATGACAGCCTAGGCCAAAATGCATTTGAGCATCCAGTATGTGTGAATAGACTGATGAAAAAGGGATAGTATCCCTCTTGTGTTGTCAGGGTCTTTAATGAAGTCCATTGCTTCCTCTTGTATGTCTACCTTCTCTTTGGTGTTACTGTCTCTCTCCCATCCTTGAATAATATTCTCGACCTATGGAGGATTACCTGTATAATATGCATCGAAGAGGTTTTCCATGACCTCTTTGTTTGATTCTCTTCCTCTCTTACTAGACCCCATAGTGGGCTTAAGTAGTTTCTGATTCCCCTTATGATTTTCCTAGTTCTTGGTTGTTTGTCCTTTAACCATATTTGTATGCAAAAGTACAAATGACTGATTGTGTTGTATAAATTGCTTGGATAGTGATTGGGCAACACCTATTGTTAATTTAAAGAGGCTTGTATATCACAAAAAAAAGTCAATAATTGTTTGCATGCAATAGTAAATAGGTCCCACAGTAGCAGACATTACTTCCCGACAATCAATAAAGTAATAGTCAGCCCTTCTCTTCCTTATGAGGATGGTAAAATTTCAAGCGTTCTTCTGATAAGGATGTAAATGTAAGATGAAATTACAACACTTGAATGTATACAGATAAGTGGGAGAGTTCAAACTTCTCGACTCCTAGACCCACAAGGAATGAGGAAAAGAGTCCGACCCAGTTAAACAGACGCTCCTATAACCCTCCCAAGAAATTATATAACCAGAGTAAGATCTATTAAAAGTATATTGAGGCTGTAAGACATAGTAATTTTCCCACAAACCCAGCAGAGAGCCAGCCACATGACAAAACAATTGAGGGAGAGCGGATACAGAAACAGAATTATGACGAGCACCATTAACAGGGTGGTCATTCTTAGCCATACATTATAACTCATAGGTTTGAGACGTTGAACCCTGCGTCCCATCATTACATACCACATTCGGGGCACAGAAGGATTGGGAACCACAATAACTGAGAATTTGAAGGAAAGGTTTGACAGCAGAGGTCAGCAAGCCAAGAATGACAAAAACACAAGATAATTGACTTAAGCAGAGAGACAAAAAAGAAATCAACCGTAAATCCCCTTTATTCAGGGCCATGCAAAAAAAAAAACCAGAACTCAAGCTATAACAGGAATCAAAATTCGAAAAACACTTGTAGTACTAAGAATGATGCAAGCCCATTGTTGAGCTTCAAAGATGTTCTTCTCTTCCACCACATTCCACTTCATTTCCTTTTTCCATTATTAATTTCAGGCTTAAATGATCAATAAGATTAGTTAAAATTGATTTGAGATTGTATATAATGTCTAACTTGCTATGTTTTCATGATTTCGTTGTTGTAGTACTTTTTGACTACACCTAGCTACAGAATGTAGACATTGTGTAGCTAGTTGCCGATTCTGCAGCTGTCTTCATGTATACGTAGGTTCCAAGTGTCATCTTAGGGAAAAACACATATGGTCGTATTCCACATCATTTCCTCATCATTTTTTGCTCCCCACGAAGTCTGAGTTAAAGTATCAAAGCGGTTATGCACGAAGAAGAGAGGCAGTTTCCTATCAAAACACGGACTCTACAGATGTCCACAGTAAAGCACAAGACTGTTAATAAGAGTTTTAATTTGATTAGGAATGGGAAAGACACTTATCCCTATTTTTCTCAAGAAGTAGTTATGTAATTTCATTATAAGTATGACTCGGGAGACCGAGAAACTGGTTGGTTAGATTTTGTTTTTGGTTGCTAGATCTTAGAAGTCCGAAACACTCTGTTTTGAAGTTATTTCTCCTTTAATGAAAGAAACATCATTTTATTGCACGTGCTGAGTCAATCTTGAGCAAATCCGCATGCTGATCCGGTGGTAGAGGGCCCCTACTGCCCGTGAAGCGTTATGCATTTGGTTTAGATAAGTAGCCGTAGCTTTGTTTCATTCTCAATTTAAATAGTTTTCTGAACTTTGCTTACATTGGATACTACAATTTAGCTTTGTTCTCATGAAGTATTCCAAAATATCACTAATCCGGAATGAGGCATAATTGTAGCAATTTAGAACTTTACGTTTTTGTGTTCAATTATAATTAGTTGTTACAGCTAGTCCTATTCTCATTAATCTCTTCCAAAATATCACTAACTCTGGATAAGACTTAGCCGTGGTGTTTTAGTTTACCTGCGTATTGTTATGTTTTTTTTTTTTTATGCCCATTTGCACTGAATGATACAGCCAGACTTGTTTGTACAAACTATTCCAAAATATCACTCATCTTGAACAAGACAGGGCTGTAGTATTTCATAGAATTAGTTGCATTTTGGTTCAGTTGAAATACTCCGGAGGTAGATGTCATTCTAGTTTAATTCTGTCACTATATTTCAAGCTTGATAATGGTACTCTAGTTTAACTCTGTTCACTGTATTAGTATCATTCTAGTTCAACTCCAATTCATTTCAAGTTAGATAATAGCACTCTAGTTTAGTCTTAGTTCACTGTATTAGCATTCTAGTTTAGTTGTTATCCATTGCATTTTAAATTGTATTAGTTGTTAAATTTAGATACCACGGTCTTCATTATCTACAAAACTTCTTTTGTTCTAACTTCATATTAATACATCATCATCTGGACAGAAGATAGTAATATCAGTTTAAGGCCTTGAGTATTTTGCAACCTTTTTACAATTTCACAAACAAGCTTTTTCTCAAAGACTATTCTAAAAAGAAATCTATAACTTTTGAATGAGGCCTAGTAGTGCTAAATTGAGTTGCAGAATAGAATTAGAAGTTAGTTTAGAGTAGAAATCTTATTGTGCTACAAATTTTCTTTTCCAATTATGTTCCAATAAACCTTTAACCATGGATGAGATGTTGTAACATTGTAAGTTGATTGTTGACTTAGGAAAACCACAATTGCACTAAAAAATTATCATTTTCTCAAGCTATTCCAACATATCTCTAAATGAATGAATTGGATGAGTTCATGATATGGGTTACTGAGTTCATGTTGTGATTTGTTTCTTTGCTATGAGTCCTTATCAAGCTTTGCATTTTCTGTCCTTTAGTGCACACCTAGTTTAGAATAGTTTCACTCTATTTTAGTGTAAACTTCTTAGCTCTTTTTCAACATAAAAACCATAAAACCAAAAACATCATAAAAACACTAAACACAATGTAGTGAGAAACAGATACCTAGGAACATACAGTGCACCACACTTCAGCATTTTACTAGCCCTGGTTGACAATTAATGACCTCAATTTAGGAACACTAAGTTGAGCACAACATTTTGGCGCCGTTGCTGGGGAAGTGTAACTAGGTATCCTTGTTTCTTATAACCCAAAAACAATGATATACGTAGAGAAAGAGACTCAAGGGGTAGATTCATAAGAAGGAGAAGCTTGATTCCTAGAACACCACTTGTTTCACCAAGACCTGGAGCCAGCACACCTCCAACCCAAACCCACATTCCATCCTTTACTGATCCTAGACTTCCAGAGAACTTAAGATCATATATTCCATTAGAAAAACCTTCCACTTCATCCATTGAACCTGTCTTAGAAGGAGATTCAGGAACCCCTGCTAGGGACATAAACTTTTCAATTTCTACAGAAGAATCAACTATGGCAGAAGAAGGGGGAGGAGGAGTTTTTAATGGAGAACACACACTATTTGGAGGGGGTAGAGGTAGAGGTAGAGGAGAAGGAGGTATAGGTGTAGAAGGAGAAGGAGGTAGAGGAAGAGGTATAAGAGAGATGGGAAGCTCTTTTGGGTTCCCTATAGTAGATGAAGAAACCAATACAACTATGAAAAACATTTCACCCTTTGTCCTTCCAAACTTTTATGGACTTAAAACTGAAGATCCTGAAACCTTCCTATTTGAATTTGAAGTCCTATGTAGAACTTATGACTACTTACAAGATGCTCAAAAACTCAAACTATTTCCTTCAACATTGAAAGGAGCAGCATTGAATTGGTTTATGAGTTTGATCAACAGTTCTATTAGGACATGGGAAGACATGAAACAAGCATTTCTAGAGAGGTATTTGGATTATTGTATGGCAATAAATCATAAGGAGGAAGTGTTTAAGATGCTACAAAAAGAAGATGAAAACTTGGAAGATTTGTTGGAGAGATTTCATTACAACATCAAAAGAGAAAAAATGGAAAACTTAGACCAAGACACCTTAAAAGCTCTCTTGTTGAAAACAATTAGGGATGAATGGTTAGATATCCTTAACATGATGGGAAAAGGGGATATATCTCAGCTCACATTACCTGAAATAGCTAAATTATGTATCAACCTTTCAAGATGGAAATCTAACACTGTAAAAGGACCAAGGGACCCTGCTCTTGCGAGGGCAAGTAAGTCTGCTTCTGGGACAGTAAGTAGGGCAGAAATAGGACATATGCTTGATGAGTTCAAATCTGATATCTTGGGGAGTCTTAGTGAAAAAATAGACACCCTTAAGTTACAAAACAAGCAAAAAGATGAATCTGATGCCTTAGCAATATTTTGTCCCAATTGTAGAAAGAAACATGCCTTGAGAGAGTGCCCTTTGGATGCCAAAGCTGTGGAGACTTGTGTAATTTGTTCAGAAAAACATGAGACCAAGAATTGTCCTTCACTTCCTGGTCTTAAAGTTGTCTTTCAAGAAGATACTCCTACAAGTTCCATAGAATCCCTCAATTTTTTCTCTAGAAGGCCTTGGGAAGGACCTCAAACACAAGGATTTCATGATCAAATGTATAATCAACCCCGACCAAATTGGAATCATTGGCAGCAACCTTGGCCCCAATTTAAAAATCAATCACAAAATTGGGCGCAAGGAGTACAAAATCCCTATGGAAGATACTCTCAGTATTACCAATATCTACCATCCTATCCACTATATCCACATTTCCCTCCTCAAAAAAATTTTCAACAAAATTCTCAACAAAATCTTCAAAATCCACAACATCAAAATCAACCACTTCCATTACCATTTCCTCAGAAAAAAAATCAATTGCCTGCCCAACCCATACCAAACCCCAACAATAAAAATCCTCAGAACACATACATGATAGAAGGCCAACAGTTTCCAACTTATTTGATCACTCCTTTAAACCTTAGTGATGTTCAACTTAGGTCTGGAAGAATACTTGAAAAGAGGAAACCTTTTGTAATCATACAAGAGCAAGACAATTCTGAGGAAGATTCTCTACGGGTAAATAAAAGTCTTGAAGAGAACACAACTTTCCAAGACTCAAACATTGAAAAATCAAAGCAAAAAGAACCAATAATTTCAACTCCTATATTAGAGCATCCATCAACATCCACTTCTACACCTCCCTTCCCAGAAAGATTACAAATTGATAGGGGTGTAGAAAAACAAATTATGGTGCCTAATTATGATTTCCTAGATGAGATGAGAAATGTTTGTATTAAGATCCCATTATTGCAAGCTATCAAGGAAATTCCAATCTTAGCAAAGACAATAAAGGAGTTGAGCATGAAGAAAACAGGAAAAAGAATAAGAGAGATAAATAAAATTCAACTGGCAGGAAAAATAGCAGATATCATGATGGGTAAGATTGTCATTCCAAAGTATCTAGACCCAAGAAATCCAGTTGTTAAAATACACATCAATGGAATTGAGATCCAAAACACACTTATTGATTTAGGAGCAGCAATCAATATCATGAGTAGACAAATCATGGATAAACTGAAACTTCCTAATCTTCTTTTTACACCCACATTATTACAATTAGCGGACAGATCTGTGATCAAACCTGATGGGGTAATAGAAGACATTCCAGTGTCCCTAGATTCTTGGGAGTATCCTGTGGATTTTATGATCCTAACTCCTAAGAATAATCTAGGAGGACACCCTATTATATTAGGAAGACCTTGGTTAGCTACAGTTGATGCTTTCATTAGTTGTAGATCCGGTGATATGTATATCTCTAATGGTAGTTCAACCAAGAAATTTACCTTGTATCCTCCAGCAAGAACAATTACAGAATTAGATGATACTCAATGGATAGAGGATGAAGAAGACTTACAACCTCTCTTCACAATTTCAGAAATTAGTGAAGATAGCCAAATTCTGAATACCTTGGAGAACTTTGAATCCTCTTCGGAATATAAACATGAACAATTTCAAGAAGAATCCAACATTGAGTTTTTTTCATCAAGGCAGATGTCTCTCTATTCCATGGATAAATTTGGCAGCTCTACAATTGAGATATTTCTAGGCAAAACTTTAAACATAAACAAGAACCTAGAGAAACCTCGACAAGAAGAGCTAGTCAAAATATTACAAAGACATCCTTCTGCATATGCATGGGAGTACACTGATATGAAAGGGATAAGCCCCAAGACTTTCACTCATCACATCTACATAGAGGAAAATTGTAAACCAATCAGACAACCTCAGAGAAGGATGAATCCAAATCTTAGGGAGATTGTTAAAGAAGAATTGCAGAAATTATTGAATATCAACTTTATCTATCCTATTTCAGATAGTCAGTGGGTTTCTCCTTTGGTAATTGTGCCAAAGAAAAATGGTAAATGGAGGGTATGTATTGACTACCGGGAATTAAACAAAGCTACTCTTAAAGATCATTTTCCCTTACCCTTCATAGATCAGGTGTTAGACACATTAGTTGGAAAAAATTACTTCTCATTTTTATATGGGTTTAATGGTTATAATCAAATCCAAGTAGCACTGGAAGATCAAGACAAAACCACATTTACCTGTCCTTGGGGTACCTATGCTTACCGAGTATTTCCATTTGGACTATGCAATGCACCCGCAACATTTCAAAGGGCAGTACTAGGAATTTTTTCAGATCTAATACATGATTGTGTAGAGGTATATATGGATGATTTCACAGTTTATGGAAACACATTTGAAGAGGCCTTAGCAAACTTGGAAAAAGTATTAAAGAGATGTAAAGAAGCAAATATTTCACTAAGTCATGAAAATTGTTTTATGATGTTTACTGAAGGAATTGTTTTGGGTCATCACATTTCAGGGGATGGGATTAGAGTTGATGAGTCAAAAGTTGAAGTCATCTCTAACTTATCTATTCCAAGTTTCCAAAAAGATGTTAGGAGTTTTCTTGGATTTACAGGATATTATCGAAGGTTTATAGAAAAAATCACCAAGATAGCATCTCCACTTTTAAAATTACTTACCAAAGACTGTGAATTCAAGTGGAATCCCGATTGCCAGTTAGCCTTTGAGACCCTGAAAACAAAAATCTCTGAAGCACCTATTTTAAGGGGACCTAACTGGAAGCTACCTTTTCATATTTCAACATATGCCTCAGATACAGCTCTAGGAGTAGTATTTGGACAAAAAGACCTGATTCCTTATGCCATCTACTATACCAGTAAAAATTTGACTCCTTCAGAGTTAAACTATACTATAACTGAAAAAGAGTTTTTAGCTGTTGTTCATGCCATAAACAAATTCAGACACTATATAACAGGCTATGAAACTTTTGCTCACACAGATCACTCTGCAATTAGATATTTAATGAACAAATCAATTACTAATGGCAGAGTCATAAGATGGTTATTGCTTTTACAAGAATTCAACATTACCATTCTAGATAGGCCTGGAAAACAAAACACAGTAGATGATTTCCTATCTAGACTCCAAAACATCAAAGACAATACTCCAGTTGAAGATCAATTCCCTGATGAATATCTTTTTGCAATTTCTACTCAAACTCCTTGGTTTGCTGACATTGCTAATTATTTAGTTTCAGGGAAATTTCCTTCAATAATGAATGCAAGAGACAAAAGAAAGATCATTTATGACAGTGCAAAATATTCATGGGTTGCTAATGAGTTATAAAAGACAGGTCCAGATTTTATCATTAGGAGATGTGTTCAGGAAGATGAGATGCCTGAGATTCTCAATGCATGTCATGATGAACCTTGTGGCGGACACTTTGCTGATAAAAGGACAACCTATAAGATCCTTCATTTGGGATATTATTGGCCATCCCTTTTAAAATATTCTAAAGAGTATGTTAAAAGGTGTGACAGTTGCCAAAGGGTAGGGAAACCTTCTCCTTCAGGTGAGATGCCATTGCAGCCTCAAGTACATATTGAACCTTTTGAAAAATGGGCTTTGGATTTTGTAGGACCTATTAGTCCTCCATCAAGACAAAAGAAATATATATTAGTTTGCACTGATTATGTTACTAATTGGGTAGAGGCCAAACCATTACTTTCTGCTACTGAAGCATCTGTAGCTAATTTTCTTTTTGAGGATATTTTTACTCGTTTTGGTGTCCCAAGAGAAATTGTTACAGATCAAGGAGCTCAATTTACATCAAGGCTAGTGGAAAAAATTATGGAGAGGTACAAAATTAGACACAAAAAATCTACTCCCTATCATCCACAAGCAAATGGTCAAGTGGAATCTACTAATAAGGTCATTGAAGGGATCCTAACGAATACTGTCCATTTACATAGAAGAGATTGGGTAGATAGGCTTCCTGAAGCCTTGTGGGCCTTAGAACTACATGGAGAAGCACAACAGGCCATACTCCCTATGAACTTGTTTATGGAAAGCAAGTTTTGCTTCCCATATAATTCCAAATTCAAACTTTCAAAATGGCAGTTCAGCTAGGACTTGGTCTAACAGAGGCACAAAAGCACAGATTGGAGCAGATTAATGAATTGGATGAGATCAGACAAGATGCAGTTCAGAAAACAAGTATAGTCCAACAGCAAAGGACTAGATGGCATGACAAGTACATCAAAGAAAATAAGTTCAAAGAAGGTGACTGGGCTCTCTTGTTTGATTCAAAGTTCAAATATTTTCAAGGTAAATTCCAAACACATTGGCTTGGACCATATGAAATTGTGAAAATTTTTGACAATGGAGAAATAAACATCAGGACAATAGATGAAGAAGAGGTCACTTTTCTTGTGAATGGTCATAGATTGAAGATGTATCACAAACCACTCTCAAGAGAAGAATTTGTTAAAAAATTCCAGGAAAACAGTGATGTGAAGTTAATGAAGAAGAATTTTTCTTCTTCATCAACTTAATTAAATTTTCTGAAGTCAGATGATTGAAAAAAATAAAATAAAAAATAAAAAAATAAAGTATAAACATGAAAACCAATCACTGATTGGCATGTTTATACAGAAAAGGTGGAGTGAAAATCAGAATCTTTCTGACACTCTATCTTTTCAAATCTATTATTTCTGCAAGCAGTTATTACAAAATCATAAGTGCAGATCCATTTCACTTATGATCCATCTCACTCCATTCATCCATACTCCATTTCATTCATGCATCCACACTTCATTCATTTCACTCCATGGTCCACCTCATTTCCATCCTAGATTTTTAAGTTTGATGTTTTTCTGCAATTGAATAATACACATCATGAATTGCAGGCTACTTTTCATACTCCACTCCACTTCATAAGTTGTGATCCATTTCACTCCATTATTCACTTCATTCATATTCTATTACACCATATTTCATTATCCATTTTCACTCATTCCATACAACATTCCATTCATGCTCCAAACCATTCCATTTCATGTTTCAAGTCTTCTACAAGTACATTCTGCAATCAGTCAGACATTCTGTAGCTAATCAGACATTTTGCAGCCATACAGACATTCTGCAGCCAGAGATCCTGAAGGCACTGTCCAGTAATTATTTGATCTGCAACAAAATGATCCTGCATATCCATGACAACAAGAAAAATCAAGGATTAATGATTTTCAGGGGAGAACAAAGCATACGAAGATCACAAAAATCAGAGGAAAGGCAAAGGTAAAAGTTATGAAATTATTATAATGACAGATCATGAAAAATTTTAGTATAGTTAAGTTATGTATAATTCAAAAAGTTGTTTTAATTAATTGTGTTGATCATGCCTAAAAAACCTCTCATAAAAACTTTGTATAAAATTCCTTCTATTCCGCCATTCCAAATCCCATATCTGATCATCATTTAAAAACTTAACGGTTAAAGTACTGAGGTGATTGGATTAGTCACGTCACTAGGCCAAAGCATTTAATGATGATTTTGAATTTCCTACGAAATATCTCCGTGGTCTTTTCTTCCAAGATATTTCCCAACTCATTAATTCGTTTACATCACCCTCACCTCATTATACTCATTCCATAACCACTCCATAACATTCTTTCCCGTAGCCAACTCTTAACCATTTCGGTCTGTAAAACAGAGGAAGCATCTGTGGGGCAAAAACATCTCTTTAACAGTCATTTTCACCATGAGTAGAGGAGCAGTAATTTGAAGGTTGGAAAGAAAAACTATGGGTCTCATAGTGAGGATTGAACCGGTTGGAACTAAGTACTTGGAGGGTTATCCACAAATCAGAGAAATGTTACAGCAAGCCGGGAGGTTGCAATTTTTGGAGAAATTTAGTGGTTTTCACAAAGAGGTGACTAAAACATTTGCAAGGTCCTTCAATGGAGTCGAGGTCGAAATAGGAGACATTAAATTCACTGTTACAGAGGCTTTCATTGCAGAGGCAATGGAACTACCTAGACAAGGAGAAAGGTGGTTCAAAAATAGAGAATTTCATAACGAGACATGGAAGCAAATACTCAAGTCACCAGGTATGGATGTTTCCATTTTTAAAAAGGGTATTCCTAGCTCGGCATTAAAGAATAAGTGGAGGAACATGTTACTCATTTTGCAAAAATTTATCACTTGTGAAGGTAGACTTGGTACCTTCTATGTTTACCATATTCGGTTAATGATGTATTTCTTAGAAGAAGAAATCAACTTGCCATTTTTCTTGCTTCATAGTTTAAAGAAAATGGCCTCAAGTGTTCAAAAGAGAGTTCAATTTCTGGAAACAACCTTATACCACCATGGTTTAGTCAAAATCTTTATTGAATATCATTTGAGAAAAATGGGAGATAATTGGGATGAGTTCTTAGTGAGAAATCACTTTGAAGAACCCAAGGAACCTCCACCTAAAGACAAATCTACAAAAAGAAGCAGAAGATGGAAAACCTCCAAAACTGAAACTGAAACTAGTAAAACAATACAAGAGGATAGTGAAGAAATGATTTCTGAGAAATTGGCCCAAATTAAGAAGCAGCTTAAGAAAGAGAGGATAATAAGGAAATCTGCCAGAGAAAAAGGAGAAGGGCCATCTCAACCAAGACGGAGCCATAGACTTAGAGGGATACTAAAGAAAACAGATATTAGAAAAACCAAAATTATAAACATTGAGGATGAAGAAACACCTGAGCATCAGTATGAGGAGGATTTTGATGAAGAAGCTCCTGAAATAGATCCAGCACAGCAAGAAATTTATAGTTATGTTGAGACACTAGAGAAGAGAGCTTCAGAAAGTAGAGACAGAACTCCTAGTCCACCAAAATCTGCAATTGATATCCTAAGAAGAGATAAATATGAGTTATAAGTACTCAATAGGCATATCAAGAATGAGAATGAAATTCTAAGGGAGCAGGTTAAGCTGAAAATTGATATGAATTCAACTTTGTCTCTACAAATGCAAAAGTTGTACAAGGCCAGTGAAAATTTGAAAAAGAAAAATAAAAGGTTAACCAGGGCACTCACAAATTTGAGATTCAAGTTAGTCATAAGGAAGCCCATAAGGCCATTGACTACCAGACAAAGAAGAAGAAGAGGGTTGGATTTCCTTGCAAAAGTCTCAGAGTTCATGGAATAGTTGCATGAGGACATGCAAGAACCTAGCAGTGGGGGTATGTTGAGCTTCAAAGATGTTCTTCTCTTCCACCACATTCCACTTCATTTCCTTTTTCCATTATTAATTTCAGGCTTAAATGATCAATAATATTAGTTAAAATTGCTTTGAGATTGTATATAATGTCTAACTTGCTATTTTTTCATGATTTCGTTGTTGTAGTACTTTTTTACTACACCTAGCTACAGAATGCAGACATTCTGTAGCTAGTTGCCGATTCTGCAGCTGTATTCATGTCTACGCATGTTCCAGGTGTCATCTCAGGGAAAAACACATATGGTTGTATTCCACATCATTCCCTCATCATTTTTTGCTCCCCACGAAGTCTGAGTTAAAGTATCAAAGCGGTTATGCACGAAGAAGAGAGGCAGTTTCCTATCAAAACATGGACTCTACAAATGTCTGCAGTAAAGCACAAGACTGTTAATAAGAATTTTAATTTGATTAGGAATGGGAAAGAAACTTATCCCTGTTTTTCTCAAGAAGTAGTTATGTAACTTCATTATAAGTATGACTCGGGAGACCGAGAAACTGTTGGTTAGATTTTGTTTTTGTTGCTAGATTTTGGAAGGCCGTAAATACTCGGTTTTGAAGAATTTCTCCTTTAATGAAAGAGACATCATTTTATTGCACAAGCTGAGTCAATATTGAGTAGATCCGCGTGTTGATCCAGTGGTAGAGGGCCCCTCCTGCCCGTGAATCATTATGCATTTGGTTTAGATAAGTAGTCGTAGCTTTGTTTCATTCTCAATTTAAATAGTTTTCTGAACTTTGCTTACATTGGATACTACAGTTTAGCTTTGTTCTCATGAAGTATTCCAAAATATCACTAATCCAGAATGAGGCATAATTGTAGAAATTTGGAACTTTACATTTTTGTGTTCAATTATAATTAGTTGTTACATCTAGTCCTATTCTCATTAATCTCTTCCAAAATATCACTAACTCTGGATAAGACTTAGCTGTGGTGTTTTAGTTTACCTGCGTATTGTTATGTTTTTTTTATGCCCATTTGCACTAAATGATACAGCCAGACTTGTTTGTACAAAATATTCCAAAATATCACTCATCTTGAACAAGACAGGGTTGTAGTATTTCATAGAATTAGTTGCATTTTGGTTCAGTTGAAATACTCCGGAGGTAGATGTCATTCTAGTTTAATTCTGTCACTATATTTCAAGCTTGATAATGGTACTCTAGTTTAACTCTGTTCACTGTATTAGTATCATTCTAGTTCAGCTCCAATTCATTTCAAGTTAGATAATAGCACTCTAGTTTAGTCTTAGTTCATTGTATTAGCATTCTAGTTTAGTTGTTATCCATTGCATTTTAAATTGTATTAGTTGTTAAATTTAGATACCACGGTCTTCATTATCTACAAAACTTCTTTTGTTATAACTTCATATTAATACATCATCATCTAGACAGAATCTAGTAATATCAGTTTAAGGCCTTGAGTATTTTGCAACCTTTTTACAATTTCACAAACAAGCCTTTTCTCAAAGACTATTCTAAAAAGAAATCTATAACTTTTGAATGAGGCCTAGTAGTGCTAAATTGAGTTGCAGAATAGAATTAGAAGTTAGTTTAGAGTAGAAATCTTATTGTGCTACAAATGTTATTTTCCAATTATGTTCCAATAAACCTTTAACCATGGATGAGATGTTGTAACATTGTAAGTTGATTGTTGACTTAGGAAAACCTCAATTGCACTAAAAAATTATCCTTTTCTCAAGCTATTCCAACATATCTCTAAATGAATGAATTGGATGAGTTCATGATATGGGTTACTGAGTTCATGTTGTGATTTGTTTCTTTGCTATGAGTCCTTATCAAGCTTTGCATTTTCTGTCCTTTAGTGCACACCTAGTTTAGAATAGTTTCACTATGTTTTAGTGTAAACTTCTTAGCTCTTTTTCAACATAAAAACCATAAAACCAAAAACATCATAAAAACACTAAACACAACGTAGTGAGAAACAAATACCTAGGCACATACAATGCACCACACTTCAGCAGTTTACTAGCCCTGGTTGAAAATTAATGACCTCAATTTAGGAACACTAAGTTGAGCACAACACCATTTACGTTTTGACAGCCCCCATCGAAAACCTGACATTGAACAGGAGAATACCAATTGAGCAATAGAGAGATGTCATCACTGATAATTGTAATGTAACCGACCGGACGAATGACTAAGCGGACCTCTACATGCATTGTAAGAAGATATACCATGTACTAGGTAACTAGATGAAGCCACAGAACGCCAACCTTCTTCCACACAGCTCCCCCTTCTTCCGAATTAAGCCTGAAAACAATGCTTCCCTTCCTTTCCACTACTTTCATTAACCCCTTCAATTGGTGACACTCTTTCCCAAACTTCTCTGATAGCATTAGTTGGCCTCCACCTATATCATTGGCAACCATTATTAAATGGCGTGTGAACGTATTGCCTTATCAGTCATCTGCCATCCTCATGCTCGAGTGACTGTGTGGTGCACGTTGCCATGTGACACCTCAAGTCTCCCATCTCCCGCGTGGCACCCCGATCGAGGATTTTAAGCTTTGACTTTAAATCAAAGCTTGACTTCCTTATAATATTACCTTTGAAACTAAAATTAGATTTTTATAATATCTGTTTGTCTTTTTAATTGCCTAAACTCACAGATTAAAAAAAATCACATCCCTTGAAAAACTCTATAAAATTTAATTTTTCATGATTGTATGGACATTAATAGTTCAATTGTATGGACGTAATTATTCACTTGTGGCTCTTCTAAAAACCCTTATCCCAATCAATAAATGAAAAAAAAAACAAAAAAGTGAAAGGGGTGTGACGATAGACATTAGGGGAATTTTGAGGTCTAAAATGGGCCTCCTAAGAAAACTATACAACAAAAATAAACTTTATAAGAACCAATAGGATTCAAGATGATGATTTCAACCATGGGGGATGATTCACCATTTTTTAAGTAAAAGGGGAAAAAGATTAAAAAATAATAAAATAATAAAACTACTTTTTCAACTCGTATTTCAACATATCTCCCAAATTTTTTACTCAAAATTTCGAGTGGGAGTACTCGTTGGATGCAAAATTTAATTCCTCATCCAAGGAGTACCCATGTTGCATACTTTTGATTGACCCTTCTACACCAAAAATGAGAAATAAATGAAAAAACGTGATTGCAATCACGTTTTTCATATATTTCTCATTTTTCATGTAGAATGATCCATCGAAAGTATGCAACATGGGTACTCCTTGGACGAGGAATAAAAATTTTCATCCAATGAGTACTCCTGCTAGAAATTTGGGTAAAAACTTTAGGAGATAAGTTAAAAATACGAGTTGAAAAAATAGTTTTTTCTTTTTTCCCTCTAAAATTTGATGATATAATCAAATCTTATTTTATTATTTCCACTATTATTTTATAATTTCCTTAGGAGGCCTATTTTAGACATCAAAATTCCCCTAATGGGTGGAGAAGGTGGTTTTTCGGGCAATATGGTTGCACACAAGCAGCAGTCAGGGAAAGGGCGTAATAGACATAACGGTTATGGCGGTAGTAGGATAAGATCGGTCGAAGGTGGTAGTGAGTTCGAGGTGGAAAAAAATCGTGGCTTTGTTGAGTGGGGCAGTGGATACTATGGTCAGTGACTGTTTTGGGTGAAGCACAGGTGCGCTACTTAAGAATGATCATAGAGATAGTCTGGCAGTGACGATGTATAATGCGAAAGCATGCAGCTGAAATGATTTTCGGTGTAGTGGTTTTGTTCAGAATGACAGTAGTGCTTGGTCATAGTAGGGCTTTGTAGGGAAAGGATCATCATGCAGTCGGAATCTGCCCGGCGGAATAAGTGATAGTGTGTTGACTACTCGATCGTAGTAGCAATGGCTTGTGTAGTAGTGGTCGTGGTATTTCTGCGAGGTCTACGTGGTGGGGTGAGTGTGGGGCGGCTACAGTGGTTGTTTGGTCATTTGTTTGAATGAAACTGGATAGTGATGGTGTAGGCGGAAAATATAAGTCAGTGCCACGATGGTTAGAGCAGCATCCGACAGCTTGTTTAGTGGATGCCAATTACAGAGATGTCATTTTTGAGTTTCAACCTTATTTTTAATTGTAATTTTTTGTATGTATATTTTTTGATCTTTATTTTTTTATAGAAAAAAAAATTCTTTTAATTTTCTTTATATATACTCTCTTTTTTCTAATTTTATTATTTTTTTTAATATATATTTTTTTTTCGTTTTTTTTTAATAACTATATATATATATATATATATATATATATATATATATATATATATATTACTTTTTTTTCTTTCTCTTTTTTTTTTTTTTAATAATTTTAATAATATTTTTTTTTAAATATCCAAAGGCATAAATGGCGATATGGAGAAACTCCAAATTCTTATAGTGAAATGCTTTAGTTATGAAGGCAACAAATTTGATGAATACTACAATAGCCAATGGCCTAGATTAGAGAGCATGGATCTAATATGAATGTAACAAACAAACTTTGTATACGCAACAAAATAATTCAGAGGAATTGAAAAATGTAATTATCCATTGTTGGAGAAATTGTAATTGCATGTAAAAATTGTTAAATGTATAAAAGGTGTGCTAAAATGATTACAATGAGGGGCCACTTATATACCTAGGAAGGTGCCCTTTCATGAATGGTCATTTCTCTAAGACATGCCTCTTTATTACTAACTAACTAAATATTAGTTAATTAATCATTATTTATTATTATTATTTTTATATGAATTATAATCATAATAGGCCCTTTATATTACAACATCTTGTTGGGTCGTAGTTACACATACGCCATGTTAGTTGTCACATCCTCTGTCTTTTACAAGATGTGCTTCCTTCATAATGGAAAGATTATCACTATTGATCAGTTGAATTACTATGACCCTCAGTCTCAGACCTCTCCCCAAACCACTATTTCATTAATGAATGGTAATAAGACCACCCCTAACCTTATCGAAGTTTCCCTTGGAGTCTATAAATATTTCATGTTGCTTGGCGCCTATTTTGGCCCACCACCTACTCCTTTTGAGTCTATCTCTTCAATTGTTTGTGTGCTTCAAGCATCATGGATCATTGGTAAGCAGTCTGGTATGTCTTCCCGACAGCCATCTCCTCTACAACCCCCTACTCAAGGGTGAACTCGGCCTTCAAGAATAATTCCTTCAAGCTAATTCCCTCTTGTTGGTATCCCTACATGTCTTTTCCAGCCAAGGATTTCTCCCCCAAGTCTTTCCCACCTAGGAGCAGTTCCTCCAATTCATTACCCCTTTGGTCAATTGCCTTTCTTACTCCCGCCACTAGGAATATTTTCTACTCATGTAATGTCTATGTTGAGTCTTCCTAACATCACCTTAGGGATCCCAATATGGTACACCCTCCCGACCAACTCAAACCTTAAATAGATTTGACTCCAATTAAACTGGTTCTTACCACCCCTTCATTTGCTTTAGTTCCATGATAACCTCAATAGGAAGCCACTCCTATTGCAAAAGCATCTGGTGAGGGGGAAAGCTCAAAAAAAGGGAAAAAAGATAAGATAACCCAACTAACTCCCACTTATCCTAAACCACCAAATCCATCTCCTCCATGTTCTTTGTGTGATTTTGTTGGTCATGCCACCAATAATTTTCCCAAAATTCCCATATTAAGAATGTGGTTTTTGATACTTTTCTTGATCCTAACATTCTTGAGGTCCATGTTACCTTACCCAAGTCCGCTAAGAAGAATAAATACTTATGCTCATACCACCCCCTTTTCTTTATGTGATAAATATGTACATTAATCTCATTAGTGTCCTCATATCGAAGAATTTCGTAATACACTTCATGTGCTTCGCAAGTTAGATGTCACTCCCAGTGACTCTACTTATCCTCTACTTGTGAATTTTGGCCCTAGTGCTTTGCCAGGATTGGATGTTTTTAAACCCACCATCATGTTATGAAACAAGCTCCAAAAATATAAGAAAAGAGAGATCAACACCTTAGAAATAGCCACTTCGAGGGGGACCTCCAATACATTACATAAATGAAAAATTCTTGGATGATACAAATGACAAAACCTCCTTTCTATATATAGGAGTCCATGGGGTCACAATACAATCCTATCTGACCTAACAATAATAATGTAAGGGCACAATAATAACAATATAGGGGTTACAGGGGTACAACAATAACAATAAAGGGGGGCTACACTAACATAATAAGGGACTACACTAGTAATATAGGGACCTAACATGCCCCTCTCCTTCAAACAAGTGTTGTCCTCAACGCTTGATTATTTCTTGATGATTCTGTATTAAATTCTCATCCTCCCATGTGGAATTTTCTATAGGAAATTTCTTCCACTTGTTGAGATACTCTGAAATTGATCGTACTTGTCAAGTTCTTGTTTCTGTGACTCCTTCAGAACTTCTTTCAATGTGATGTTGATCTTCCTGTTGTTTCATTTGATTATGCACCAAAGTTAGGTTATCCTTTGAGAGTTGGAGAACTTGTTGTTGATGCTCGATGTGATCTTCCACTACTTCATTATCCATATTATGTTTCATTTGATCCTTCAAATCGTCCAACTTAGCCTTCATTTTTTATTTTAAACCATCTATGTCATATTTTATTGCTCTTTGTAAGATCGAAATTTGTTGCACTTGGTACTGTAATTTTAATATCTCATACAACAATTTTCCCTCTTCATGCATCATATTATAGATTTATGAAGGCTTAATGGGTATGGAATTATTTTTTGGAGACATTATAGAACCCAATACTGATAAAAATTCTTCAATATGCCCTTGGAATCACTTCAAACTTCTTTTTCAAACAAACGTTGTGCAATTTTTAAAAACAAATACACACATTTTTGTTGCTTTTGAGGATCTCGATATTGAAACTGAATTATCTTTGTTATTTCAGATCATCAATATCTGAAATTATGTGTGGTAGTAGCCCTATGAATCTTCTTTCAAATGCCACAGTCTGACCTAATTTGGATTTTTCAAGATGAAGTTATGCCCAGTCTCGCACAATGCCCTAATTACGGACTGGTTCAGTAGATCGAACTTGTATGGAATGCCACATGTCACTGTTTCCTCCTTCAACTCTAATATTTCTACACAGGAAACTAAAGTCCATGCACTTATGGCCACTTTTTACAGAATTCCAATCTGATGCTCAGAGAGAGCGTTATGATGATTTTCCCATGGTCACCTTTTTGAGATGAAATTCAGGAGCCTGAAAAAATTCTAACTTCCACAGATCATATAACCGAAAATATTGCGAACCAAGGTCTGAAATTTTTGCAAAACATTCCTCGGGATTTTAGGTTTTCTCTGTGAAAATTTCAAAATCTGAACCTTAGTAGAAAAAAATTTATAGTGAAACTTCCATGATGACCTGTTTTAGGTGAAATTCGGGAGCCTGAAACAACCATATCTTACACAGATCATAACTCCGAAAATATTGAGAACCAAGATCTGAAAATTTTACATGACATTCCTCGGGATTTTGGATTCGCTCTGTAAAAATTTCAGCTTTTTAACCTTTGTATAAAACAAGTTATAGCGAAAATTCCATGATGATCTGTTTGGAGCAGCGAAACCCTAGAATCCAAAGCTCTGATACCAAATGTTATGAAACCAGCTCCAAAAATAGAAGAAATGAGAGATCAATGCCTTAGAAATAGACACTTAGAGGGGAAAACCTATAATAAATTACATAAATGAACAATTCTTGGATGATACAAATGACAAAACCTCCTTTCTATATATAGGAGTGCATGGGGTCACAATATAATCCTAGCCGACCTAACAATAATAATGTAAGGGCACAATAATAACAATATAGGGGTTACATGGGTACAACAATAAAAATAAGGGGGGGGCTACACTAACATAATAAGGGACTACACTATTAATATAGGGACCTAAAATTATTCCCCCTCCTGATGTCGAGATGATGGATAGTTCTTTAGGAGTTTCCTATTATGCTTCCTTCAAAACAATTTCAGAAGAAACTTTGGTTTCAACATCAGTGGATTCTACATTCATTATTCATTTGTCTCCCACTAAATATTTTTTGTATGTAAACCATGTCTCCCATGGTGATGATTAGTTCCATCATCCCTTACTTTGAACCCACAAATTCAAACCACATCCACCTTGTGGCCATTACATTTCCACACAATGTTTAGGTAAGGGGGCATCAAATTTTGAGAGTCTAGGAGAATTAATTCTCCCCAACATTCCTAGTACATCTAGTAGTGTTGACTCTAGTGACACTATTCTTCCCCACATTGAAGAGCCTTTAGAGTCCCATGTCACTCTAGATCACCATGGGTATGATCCACTTAATCATCCCTTTTTCTTTAATCAACAACCCAATCCCTTTGACATTGTTGTTTTTCAACCACTGTGTCTTCTAGGTGAGCATCAGTTGATTATATTCAAATACATTCTTTGGTATGGGGACACAATGTATGTGAACCTATAAATTCAGTCTATTTGACTCACACATGCAGTGCCAAATGATTTTTCACTCCACCATTTCCTTTTTCTCGTTGTATTCATCCTTTCTTCCCATAAGAAGATAACCATAAACAACAAATGGTGATGACACCAAAAATTTCATAACCATATTTTGTACTATCACGCATTCAAGTATTTAGAGTCCAATATTCTAAATGAATCCCACATGTCCATAGCATGCTACAACCATAAATACAAATATGGGGGGCACGTATGCTCCTACATCTAATCATCATCCTTTGGTAGATCTCATGTCATTTGAGACAAATGCTCGAATTCCTTATTTGAGCACTTGTAACACAATGGTACTCCACAAACTCATCTAGATAGGGGCATCATTCCCACCTTTGCATACCCGATAATTCTTATTCATAATCATACTCTGGGGGGGAGTATCTCATGCTTGGGGGAACGATTTCATCCCTAGATGCCTTTTTACTTGATTAACATAAGTCACAACCTAGACCCCAATGATACAAGTATGGTTGGTTAACATTTCATTCATTGGATAGTTTTTCCTAACATTTTCTCCATAAATCCATATACACATTGCATATAGTATATTCTTGATACCATATCTTCAAATATTCTACTTTATTTGATGCCACACTTACCACCCAGTCCCCATGTTTAACTTGGTAGGAATGGATGGTTATATATCTCCTCTCGTAGTTCATTCTCATGATCTTTTATTGCCTTAATTTTTCACCAAGAATCTCCCCCCCCATGATACATTATTTCCATTTTGTACAAGTAAGGTCACCTACTTGAAAGTCATATATCCAAAATCCATCAGTCCATTTTTCCACTACGAGCTCGCCAAGATTTAGGGCTCATCCTCCTCTCCAAATTCTCCAACAACTCAATGTGCAAATGAATTGGATTTGGGGTAAGAAGACATTTTATAGGAAAACCCCTAGTTTTTATGTTCACCATTACAAATAAACCGTATCTCGTTTTGATAAACTTTCTGTATCATTTGAAATCTCTCACCGATCACTCTAATGTGTATCTCTTCCTTTTTTTTAGTTTGAAACTTCACCAGGAAGCCATTTTTTCCATGAGGTCTCATTTTGTCACTTGTCAAAATCGAATTTTTTTGTATGTCACCTATACTTTGGTACCACTCTTCCTTTGCACTTGTTGACTTATGTGTCGATTTTATGTGAGAAACCATTATTTACTCATGTTTTGTATTGTCTCATTTGGGCCTCTCCCACGAGGCAGAATCATAAAGTCACTCTTGTTTAGAGCATTAGAGATGAGTCACCCTTGCATCCATGGAGTTTGTTCAGAGCCCCACTGAGTCCTGTTACAACATATCATCCATATTTGCATCACATTCATCCCATTTCACTCACATTTAGTCTCCAACTATATTTACATGTCTTTGAAAAGCCTCTATCTGAGTAATTTACCATCCCCTCTGGAATAGAGTTAGATGTTTCTAGGTCAACCATGCACATACTCTCTGACAAGGGAAGTTTCCAATCCACCACTCATCTTACTCCTCCATCATCACCCTTGGTATCATTCTATCAATCACATTATTGTATCCCTCTTGCATTTGTTGAGGAATCATCATTTCCTCAACTCTAACGGGCCCTCTTCTATCAACTTCAGCACATATTTTCTAGGAGAATGGTCTAGAGGGTGGTGTACCTTGGTTTTAGCCTTCATCATTGTTCCATGCCTTGGATTAAGCAAATGGAATCATCATTTCCCTTTTACTTGGTAGTTTCTCACGTGCTCGACTCAATCTCATTATTGCATGATTGAGAATCGTGCACTTGATAGTCTAGTGATCCAATAGATTGTATCAACATTTCTCAGGTGTGTGTGAGATGTTCTAGACCTCATGAGGTGGTTTCCCTTTAGGTATCGCCACACATATCTGGATGATAGCATATTATGATCCAGCTATAGATGTGGTTCTATTGATTTGACTAGCTCAATTTCTGCCGAACGTAAAGCCCACATCATGCATGTCTCCTTCAGATAGTCCATTCAGATATTTATAACCCTTTCCTATTCATCAGGGCTTATTTGGTTGTGATATCCCCCCTCCTATCAGTTTTGGAGGGCCTTATATTTCATGTACTGATACAAGCAAATGTTATTGTATCCAATCCTGGCCTTTGTTTTCCAGGAACATTATGTATATGGGACTCATTTTATCATTGTATCACTTTCTATCCCATTGATGCCAACATATCATGTATCATGTAATTTTTTTCTCAGACCAATAATGTTGGGCACATAATTATTATTTGTACTCAGTTATCTTAGCGGGTATGGATATGCGTCCCCTGCCTCATTTGAGATTATGTACTTACAAATAAAAGGAGACTTCTACCAAATAAGTAGGTCGTGCCCCCTCCATTATCAATCCTTACTTACCTTGCTTCAACTCTCTCTCTCTCTCTCTCTCCTTGGGTTTCATGTGAAAGTGAAACCTACAACATATTTCGATCAAATTATTTTCTCTTGACACTCTTACATTAGGGGGAATTTGTTATCACCCAAAAAATGTTCACCTATCAATTTCTTACTAGGTTGATCAAAATACACCATGTAGGATGAATTTTACCATGGTAAAACCCACTTTCACCATAGGAAATAATTTAGTGAACCATTTTCCTAAATTATTTCTCATTAAAATCGAAAAACCCCATGAGAATAATTAAATAAATCATTATTTATTTAATATTCTCTAGAAATAATTATTAAATCATTATTTGATGATTATTTCTTATCACTTTTTACTTAATATCCTTGTAATAATTAAATAAATCACTATTTATTTATTATTCCTAATTTATTCCATATTTTCCTTGTGAGATAATTGTTAAATCATTATTTAATAATTATTTCAAATTCATATTTTTCTTAATTCTTACAAAGTGATTAATAGATCATTCTTATTTGTTAATTACTTTAACCACTTTCTAAATTAAGATATTTTACCATTTTGAATATATTTTCCCTCTAAAAAATATAACAAAGTATTCAAAATGGATAGATATTGATTTAGTCATGTTGGAGCGAGGTCCCCTAACAACGATTTTGATGCAATTTTGTAATATTTTGTAACAGTTTAGTCTGGCACAGGGGATTTGGGGCTGGTCAAAGCCCCTAATGAATTGTAATGGGTCCAACGGTAGACCAAGGGTCCGCAAACCGGTTTGTGGACCATAGAATAGCGCAAGCTAATATAATGTAAATAGATGAATAGATTGATTCTAGAGGTAAGTTTGATTAAGTCGGGATCCGAATGTTGGATCTGTGATACTTGTTGCATGGATTTGTCTGATTAATGACTCCTGCTAGTTGTGTGCGCAGAGACCCTATGTCCTACTGTGAGCGGACCTCGCTAGCTGTGTGTGTGGGTGTATGAATGAGTCTGTAAGTGGAATCTGAAACGTTAATGGATGAGAAGAACTTTTGCTGATAGTGGAATATCTCTGTGTTTTGTTATGAGTTGGGCTATATGTTGATTTCCGAGTTATGTCTGTGTATTGAATATTGTTAGTTAATTGATGTGCACGTGGATGCAATACTTGAAAGAGTAATGAATACATATATCTGGTTATGTTTGGTTATATTGATTCTATTAATGGGTTATCTTATTATTTGCGGGCTTCGCACAAGTTATTCAGTCAAGTATATTGTTAAGGGTTTATGGTTAGGGCTTCCTCGGTGCAGGCTTGTTCTAGATCTGAAGGCACCCACTTCACTAAAATCTCTCTCTCTCTCTCTATCTCTCTCTCTCTCTGGGTGTGGAAACCTGGTTCCAGCACCCTCCCATACTACTTCGGGTGAGACCTTGGCTTACGCAAGAAGGTCATTTTGGAAAGGGCCAGTAGTGTAGGGGTTTGTTGGTAAAACTCAAGTCTGAATCTAGGTCAAGACCCCTCAAACAAACAAATGGTTCTGTTGCCAGGACTGGGATAATTTTGAGAGAGAGATTAGGTAATGCCACGAGGTCATTGGCAGCCATTAAAGCCTGAACTTGAAGATTGGTTTGAAAAGTAGATCCAGGAATTTTCCCTAAAAGAAAACAGGAGTAAGAAGCTATTTGCTGAAGAGTGGAAGAATAAGTATATTTTTAGAGAGGTACACAAGATATTATTCTTAACCTTCGCACACAAACTATAGGAGTGGTTGGCAAGGTTAGCATAATTTTAAATTTGTTGGAAGGACGATCAAGTCACGCAGTGGACCCCTGAATTTATCCAACAATTGAAAAAAGAAGATAACTCTATTACCCGGACTGTAAACCACTAGGTTGATAGTGTTTTGGGTGGATTTGTAACTGAGTTTTCATTTGATCAATTTGTATCTTATTCTGAAGTATAGTGAAGGTTTTTCAAAGGATTTAGGGGTAATTTCTTGCAAACTTTGTCGTCGTTGATTAAAATTATATTGTGTGAAAAGGGTGTCTTGTGTAGTTACACCGAGTGAATGAAATATGATCACAGCAAAAGCACAACGCAAAGCGGTAAATACTACCAGGTTAATCAATAAGGGGATAGATCAGTATGCAGTCCTCTAAGGGATCTGCCTGATCTAAAAAAAGGTGGTGTTGTGCACGCAAAAACTAGTCCCTCGACTACAACACCATCAAACTCGTGCAAAGGTAAGAATTCCCCTACCCCACCTCTGCCACCACTTGCAGACGACATGGCCGCACAAATGAAGCTACCCACTTTTAAGGGTGTGGGGGATGAGGATATGGATCGCTTTTGGTTCGTAGCAAATGCAGTGTGGGCTGCACAGAATGTGAATTATGATGTTGTAAAAAAAGCGCAGCTATCAATATATTTTAAAGGGCGGGCTCTGGATTCGTTCATGGGATAAATTACTGAACATGTGAATCCTACAATACAGGAGATCAAGGATGCCCTAAAGTAGTAGTTCTGAAAACCTAAGTCCTATTCTCAATTTGGAGTAGAATGGAAAGATATTAAGCAACGACCTACGGAGTATGTTTGGGAAGCTGACCAGCGGCTGAATAAAGTCATAAGTGACAGAGGATTTTTTTATGAGGACAAACACCATAAGGAATGGTTCATCGCCATGTTATTACCACATCTATGCGGTCAGAAAATATTTATTCATAGGAAGAGGACCTGGAGATTGCCATGAAGCTAGAAGCTGTGCCAAGGGACGATGCTCAATTTGGGAAGCTACAGATTTAGAGCCAGCTAGAGGCGATGCAATTAGAAATTTAGAATTTGTTAAGGGATCAAGGTAAATAAGCTAGCATGGATGTATGGTACATATGTTGCAAGGTAACAGGCCACACTAAGGATCAGTGCCCTACGTTGTTAGATTATATGCAGGTCGGGGGACCAAGTCCATTACGCCCAAGAGACATTGCTAGACCAATTACCCCCACACTGTGGTGCGCTGATTGTCAGGTAGCAGGAAGACATGATACAGATCACTACCCATGATTAAGTGCCTATGTCCTAGAACTGAAGCAACAATGGTGCAGATTCTACTCGTCGGTGGGTCACAATGAGCACAGCTGTCGAACATATGACCTGATGATCGATAAGGGGAACCTATACAGGGTGCAGGCTGACCCTGCATCGCCAGCATCTCCCTCTGGGAGAGGAGGATCCCCTGCAAGAGGCTAGGGAGGAGGGAGAAGCAGAGGCGCAGGTCGAGGAAGAGGGCAGCTAATTTTCTACAACTGTGAGGACGCTAGACATTATGCAAGAGACTGCCTGAACCCTACACGCCAATCCTGCAGGTATTGCATACAGTTTGATCATGTAATTGAAGATTTTCTTGTGCTGATAGCTAAAATGCAGGAAAAACAACAGACGCCAATGCAAAATGTACAACGGGTTAGGCAGAACCGTGTGATACTGGGCCCAGTATCAATGTAATTACGCGCAGTGGCATTACCACTAGAGGAGCAGAGAAAAAATATACAACTGAACCACTAATTAGGAAGGCCTCAGACAAAAAGGAAAGCCTAGAACTACAGAAAGAGAAAGAGACCTTCATTGAAGCAAGGAAGGATTTTTCTATGGATGAAGCATCCACCTCGAGAAATTTTGTGGATCCAAAGGCAGATGAAGCAGTTAAGCCATACCTTCAAGCATGTATGAATTTTCTACACAATCAGAAGGTGGTGGAGAATCTCCAAGTATTAATAGACAGTTTTGCAGAAAGGGAAACCCCCCTCCGAATGGCTATTAACATTGTGCATAATATTTATAAGAATAAGAGAAGGATTGGTCGAGAGATATGTATGACTGCGCAGATAGGAAAATATGAGATGGACCAAGTCTTCTTGGATATGGGATCTGATGCCAATGTCCTACCCAAAAAAACCTGGCAAAGGATGGGAGAACCCAAACTGGAATGGTCCACTATTCAATTAAGTATGGCTAACCAACATAAGATCATTCCACTAGCCAGGTTTCCCAAGGTGGTGGTAGACATTGCGGGAGTTAAATTCTATGCATATTTTGAGGTGATCCAGATTGTGGATGATGCGAACCCTTACCCTGCACTCTTAGGAATATATTGGGCTATTAACATGGGAGGTATCATCAATCTGAAAAGGAGGAGCATGGTCTTCGAGAATGATGGTACGCAGGTAATATTCACCCTACATCCAGCAGAAGGAGAACGATACACAAATCCGGTGCGCGATAAGAAGGATGTTGACCATATTGACAAACTGACTTCTCGGGATGATGATTGGATCAACCCTACAGATGATGGCATGTTGTGTTGGGATAAATATAGCTCATGTCTCTCGGACTCAGATGGAAAGATAGAAAACTGGAAGAAATGGTTGCATGACATGTCTACGTTGCGCTGCCTCAAGGTCACAAAGAGCTTTTGGTGCATTTCCTCGGAGGTAAGAGAACTGCCTTACTTCGATGGTTTTGGTAGTGTTAAGGAATTTATTAAAGCATTAGAAACAAATTTCCCTAATGAACGAAGGTTTTGGGCACTTGATTTGGCCATGCACGCGACCCATACGCGGTGGTGGGAAACCCACAACGGGGCTTTTCAGGATTGGGAGGAGTGCCAAAAACTGATAATCCTAAGATTTGAACCTCTAGTCAAGCCACCCATGGAGCTCTTTTCCAGCCATGGGGACACTTGGCTATGTGGATGGAGGTATGGAATGAAAGGACTTGGAATTAAGGGGTGCATATGTTTATTCACACCTTAGGACCAATTCCCATCACCTTGTATTTAGATGTAGAGCTACACTAGCGCACTCGCCACTGGTGTACAATGATAGAGGATTTCATGGTGATATTTGGTTTAGTTAGAGGGACGGAGAAGTTGGACGAAGCCCTGCAAGATATAGATTCTCTTGTCTTTGATGAGTCTTTGCCTCAGAAAGAATGTGTTGCGCCACCTTGGGATTCGCAGATACAGGATATTTTCAACTGTCAAAATTTGTCAGTGGAGGATTATGACGAGGATCCTGGTAATATCAAAATCCCATAGTCATAAGGAGAACGCGCAGTGGTAGGACCCCTATTGTAGATAGTCAATGTTACCAAACCATTAAAGTTGAAGGAAGTCAACATTGGGACAGAGGAGCAGCCCAAGTTGGAAAAAATTGGGGATTACTAGGACGACGATACTGATGGGAATATTACAGAGCTGCTGACTGAATATCAGGACCTATTCCCTACGAATTTCTCTGAGCTCAAGGGAATTGTAGGAGATCTGGGTGTCATGAAAATCACCTTGAAGCCGGATGCACGTCGTGCCAAGCAGCACCCCTATCAACTAAACCCTAAGTATAAGTGGAAAGTCAAGGAGGAAATAGATAATATGGTGGTCGTGGGTATCATTGAGCTAGTAGAACAGTCTAATTGGGTAAGCCCAATGGTGGTCCAAGAAAATAAAACCAAAGGAGAGATAAGGATCTGCATAGATCTGCACAAGCTGAATGATGTATGTGTGCATGATCCCTTCCCTACATCATTCTCTGATGAAATCCTGGATAATGTGGGAGGTTAAGAAGCATACTCATTCACTGATGGGTTTTCAGGGTACCATAAAATCATAATTTCACATGAAGATCGCAGCAAGACAACCTTCGCAACCAAATGGGGCTTCTTCCAGTACATTGTTATGCCATTCGGACTGAAGAACACCCCTGCCATTTTCTCGCGCATAGTTGTAGCAGTATTTAAAGAATTCATCCATAAGTTTCTGGAGGCTTATTTTGATGATTGGATAGTATTCAGATTGGTGAAGAAGCATGTGTCGAACCTATGTATGATGTTGGATACCTGTAGAAAACAATAGATCTCACTGAACATGAAGAAGTGCATATCCTACCATTTGGGATTTTGTTGGGACATGTCGTATGTCAGCAGGGATTGATGGTTGACCCAGCCAAGATCAGGGTCATCATTAATTTAGTAATCCCCACCACGAAGAAAAAACTGTGCTCCATCTTAGGGCACATGGGTTACTACAAGAAGTTTATTCAAGGTTACACCTTGATCACTGCACCAATGGAGAAGCTGCTAAAGAAGGATGTATCATTTTTCTAGGATGAGGAGTGTCAGAAGAGTTTTTAACTGCTGAAAGAAAAGATGGTCGTTGCACCTATTTTAATATTTCCAGAATAGGTGAAGGTCTTTCATGTACATTTGGATGCATCAGGAATAGCCATGGGAGTTGTCTTAGCACATCCAGGCGAAGGAGACATTGATCACCCGGTTGTGTTTGCTAGTAGGAAACTCTCTAGAACAGAGTTCAACTATTCTATGACCGAACGAGAAGGATTGGCAATGGTGTATGCCCTACAGAAATATAGGCATTATCTATTGGGAGGACACTTTAAAATGCTCACTGACCATTCAGCTTTAAAATTCCTGGTCAATAAGCCTGTGTTGGGGGGGAATATTTGTAGATGGTTTCTACTATTTTAGGAGTGTGATTTTGAAATTATTGTGAAGCCCGGAAAACTGAACGCAAGACCTAATCACTTATCTCAGATTGAAAGTGGGGAAGAGCCAACTAGTCTCGAAGAATGATGACCTAATGTGAAGCTCTTTGCTATCAAGGTGGTTGACGAGAACTTTGTGGACATTATTCATTTTTTTACCATTGGGAAGGAACCTACATACTACTCAGTACAACAAAAAAAGGAGTTGGTGGCCCGCGCAGCTGATTTCACTCTAATTTCGATTCAATTATACAAGTTGGGAGCAGATGAGGTATTGCGAAGGTATGTATTAGAACATGAGAGACAAGCTATCTTGACTAAGGCCCATGAAGGGGTGGCAAGATGCCTCTACGCAGGGAAAGCCATGGAATAGAAGGTGCTTAGGGCAGGATTTTGGTGGCCCACATTGCATAGTGATGCACATGCACATTGTTGAGCCTGCGATGCATGCCAATGGACTAGGAAGCCTTCGTGCAGAGATGAAATTCCCCTACAACCTCAGGTGGTTTTGTAGGCGTTTGACAAATGGGCTATAGAATTTTTAGGCCCAATCAATCCCCTAGGAAAGAAGACTGGCACATGTTACATCATTACTACCACTGATTATGTAACCAGATCGACAGAGGCAAAGGTTGTGAAGGATTGCACTGCAGATACCGCTGCGCACTTCATCTTGGAGCATATTATGACTAGGTTTGGCTACCTAAAGATCTTGATGAGTGATAGAGGTACGCACTTAATGAAACTATTGAAGCTTTGATAGAAGAATTTCAAATCCACCATGCGAAAATCACCCCGTATCACCCACAAGTTAATCGGGCAGTAGAGGCTTTCAACAAAATTTTGGAGAACGCGCTAACTAAGGTTTGTAATGTCGATCGGAATGACTAGGACATATGCATCCCCTCAATGCTATGGGCCTATAGAACTACGTGCAAGAAACTGACTGGGAAGACTCCTTTCAGAATGATCTATGCGCAGGAGGCCATCATGCCCATGGAATATATTGTCCCCAGCCTGGACATTGCAGCTTTTACAAATACAACAGAACCTGACATCCTGGAGGAATTCTTGGCGCCTTGGAAGAAGATCAGTTTATTTATAACTTTCATCAGCAAGTACAAAAGGCATGTGAAAAATCTTGGCATGACCAGCACATCTGACAGAAAGTGTTTAAAGAAGACGAATTGGTGTTACTCTATGACAATCAATTTGCACGCCACCCAGGGAAGTTTCACAAGCACTGGTTGGGACCATATATATTAAAAGAGATTACAGATAGTGATGTGGTGCGGTTAGCTGCACTACGCAGATACTACCTACCTAGGTACATTAATGGAAGTCGTCTGAAACCTTACAGGGACAACCCGGTGCCTACCAAATGACTATATGGCCGGAGTATCTGCATTAACAACGATCCACGCACTAGAAAGGGAAGGTGCAGGTAGGTGCGACAAGAGTACAGTGGTAGCATGCATGTAAGAATACATGGGAAGGTGCAACGGAGGCATAAGGGTAGTGCGCAGCTAGAAAAACTAGCCGTTGGAATAGTAAAATTGGGTGAAAAAGAAATTTTACCGTTGGATGGAGCAGGTATTTTGAAATTAATGCAGTGATCTTGGAGGATTTTTTACCGTTTTCTCAATGGTAAGTCGCATCTAATGTTAATCCGACCATTTTTACCCATGATGGCCTATAAAATAAAGGGCGCAGGTCATAATCGGTTCCTTTTCTCTATGAAGATATTATGCCCTATGTATTATTGCGAACTTTGTATTTCCTGTAACCACGCCATCTCTATGTCTGGGTGAGCTACCCCTTCCGATAGTAGCAACCCTAAATTCATATTCTGAGCAAGGATAACTACCTCTAACCCTGTTGACTCGTCACCCATTACTGCCTCCACTGAGATAGGGTGTGAAGATGTTTTTGAAGTAAAACCTGACATCGAAGAGCTCGTGTCCACGCCAACCAAGGGAAAGGGAAAGGGGAAGGAAAAAGGAAAATAAAAAGGTAAGGAGAAGGGGAAGGGGAAAGCCATGAAGTGGACTTCGGTGAAGCCACGCACCTCCCCTAGGATTGCGCACACCCCCAAGGAGGTGCCCCAGGCACGCTCACCCAATCCCTCAAAGCGACCTATGTCATCCCAGGAAGAAGCTCCCGGGTGGCCCCGCTCTCATGGATACCAGTGTATGTTAAGCCAAGAAATTCATCAGTGCACACCCCCAAGAATGTAGATGTTTTCTGCAAATATCTCCAAATGTCGCTAGTCCCGCAGGAGGTCCCTTTCATTGGGGAAATGTTTGGCAACATTCCGGCTATTAAATTTCATGACAATGACTTAGCTAATGAAGACACCTTTGCCCATAATTATATCTCGAGCGAGTATTGTATGAATACATACCAAAGGTGGAACCAATTTCGTGGGCGCATGGGCTGTAGGCCTCAGGACTCTTGAATTTTCTGCGCATCCCCTACTTCGGGTGATATGCTATCACCATTTTGTTCGTCCGGCATCTGCTCACGCTAATCCATGATGGATTCTTGTGGATCCAAGGCCACATCCCTATTGACTTTGTGCTAATGCATAGGATCACCAGCCTTCCCATGAAGGGGCCCCATCCTATGAAGGGGTTCAGGAAGAATTATTAGCAAAAGGTGGTTGATGACGTCCAGGAAAAATACAAGGTGTACCGCAACAAGCGAGGGTTCCTAGTCGAAAGCATCATTGACCCAGGAGTGCGTATGGGCACTTTTCTGCTTGGGTGTAAGATGATGCGCAATTGTAGGCCATCAGTCATCCATGCCTATGTTATTCAATTGGCAGGGGAGTGTGATAAGGGGGTCTGCTACAACTGGTCGCAGTTTCTATGTGAATAATTCCTAGACAACATGCACAAGGTGCGGGACCAGGGCAAGCCTTTCTGCTACTCCTAGTTATTACTATTGATCGCCCTAGTCATGTGGGAGACACCTGACGATGTGGTGCTCCCTGAGCTCGAGCCCAATGTATGTGAAGGAGCATGCTACGCGAACTTGTGGGACTCCAAGGATTCGCAGTGCATCAAGAAAAAAAAAAGTCTTCTGGGTGTTACTTGATGGTGCACTAGTGGCAGCGATAAATTTCAGGCCACAATTGTCTCCTGTAGTATATGCAAAGTATAAGTGCATTTATGACTTTCATGTCACCATTCACAATGTGTAGATCAGGGCACGCAAAGATCTTGTGTGGTAAAACCTCCCGTATATGGTCACTGAGGCGAAGATCAATCAATTCGTCGCAACATGGTTGCCTGCATGGAAGATTGGCCTCAAATCCTCTGCCCCAATCATGGCAGGAACCTCTGGAAAGGATGCAGCACCAAAGGATACCATCCCGCCTAATACAGCAAAGGAAACTAAGGTGTGCTCTGTAAAGAAGACAACTACTAAGGAGACCCCCAAGGACGCCACCAAGGGGATGGAGCAGGAGTCGCAACATAATGTTGAGACCGGTGGCCGAGTTGGTGGGGAGGGTGTGGATCCCCCATGGGGAACAAAGTGCACTGGTGAGCCTCCCAAAGGGCAGCTAAAGAAGTGCAAGGGCGACAAGTCCAAGGGAGACACAAAATTTATCTTGACTGAGGAGGATCTGGAGAATATTTCCTATGTCATCGCCACTACATCCAAATATAGGTGGAATTTCCTTGAAGATCAACAGAAGGCTGCGGTGGAGGATTTTCATTCTAGGTTGCAGGTGCTCCATCCAAAATCATATACCCTTCAAGCAAAGGTGAACTAGGCAAAGCCAATTCAATAGAGCCTTCCAACCACAGCCATCGTCACAGCCACTGAGAGCAATATTTGCCCCTTCCCAAGCACAGCATTGATAGTAGAACCACTCACCCTGTGCGAGCAAGTCCAAGCATGTTCCGAGGTCGGCCTTGACATTGAGAAAATAACGATTGGGCAACTACACGCTCTCCACTTGTTCATCTCCGCCAAACTCCAAAACAGATAAATATGGGCCCAGCAACAACTGAGTGAGGCCGAACACACAATTTCTACCAATGCTGCTGAATCTTCCCAAGCACGGGCAGCACAGCTCGCAGCCATTGCACAGCAAGCCGAGTTAGAGCACCTCATTGACCGATTATGTGGAGACATGCCGGAAGTAATTCCTACCTTTGTTGCACTGCAGGAAAATGTTGAAGGCTTGGTGGTTGTGTTGAAGGCATCTAGAACATAGGTCCAAACCGTAAAAGCAGACATGGAACAACGGATTGCTGCACTACAGGCCAATCTACAGTCAGAAACCCCGCAGGAGGTACGAGCCCAGCGAGCCGCACTGGTAAAGGAAGCAACAGGAAGTATTTCGTCACACATCGCCAAGGGCTCCGAGTTGCTGGACACTGCCATGGGACTGTGGTAAACTGTGTAGCGTGACCCCCTTCTCCAGCAATTTAACTAGGAGCTACGCCAAAAAGAGCAGGACTTTGAGCAAATGGAAGCCACCATGCCAACCCTTGTTGTAGCACAGCACCTAGCATGCCTTTGAAACAGCCATGATCTAAGGGGAAAGATCAAGGAGCTTCACCCCAAGAAGCAAGTACTCAGTGATCATTTGAGGCCCTGGTCGGATGAAGCACTGAAGCTCTCATAGGACCTAGATGTGGCAGTCAAGTAGTTGAACCAGACTTTCGAAAATGTCACTGAAACTATTGAAGGACTGACTTCCCAAAATTTGGTCGAGATCACGCAGAACGCAACCACGTAGAGTGAAGGTGTCCTGCCACCATTTCCCACCGCCATCGAGCAACTCCAAGCCAAGATGAAGACCCCACTTTCGTTGTGACTCGAGACGAGTCACAAGATTGTGTTAGGGGCCTGTTGGAGCGAGGTCCCCTAACAATGATTTTGATGCAATTTTGCAATATTTTGTAATATTTTAGTCTAGCGCAGGGGCTTTGGGGCGGGTCAAAGCCCCTAATAAATTGTAATGGGTCAAAGGGTAGACCAAGGGTCCGCAAACCATGGTTTGCGGACCATACAATAGCGCAGGATAATATAATATAAATAGATGAATAGATCAAGTCTAGAGGTAAGTTTGATTAATTCTGCATGCGAATGTTGGATCCATGATACTTGTTGTGTGGATTTGTCAGAGTAAGGTCTCCTGCTGGCTATGTGCACAAAGACCCTAAGTCCTACTGTGTGTAGACCCCACTGGATATGTGCGCGGGTGTATGAATGAGTTTGTAAGTGAAAATATGAATCATTAATGAATGAGAAGACCTTTTGTTGATAGTGGAATATCTCTATGTTTTATTATGAGTTGCACTATATGTTTATTTATGATTTATGTTTGTGTTCTGAATATTGTTAATTAATTGATACACACGTGGATATGATACTTGAAAGAGTAATGAATGCATAGATTTGGTTATGTTTGGTTATATTGCTTCTGTTAACGGGTTATCTTATGATTTGTGGGCTTCACACAAGTTATTCAGTCAAGTATATTGTCAAGGGTTTTAGGTTAGGGCTTCCTCGGCGTAGGCCTGTTCTAGATCTGAAGGCACTCACTTCATTAAACTCTCTCTCTCTCTCTCTCTCTCTCTCTCTCTCTCTCTCTCTCTCTCTCTCTCTAGGTGCAAAAACCTGGTTCCAGCACCCTCCCATACTACTTCGGGTGAGACCTTGACTTGCGCAAGAAGTTCATTACCGAAAGGGCCAGTAGTACAGGGGTTTGTTGGTAAAACTCAAGTCTGAACCTAGGTCAAGACCCCTCAAACCAACAAGTCAATAATATTTTATTATTTTATAATTCTCAATATATTCCAATATTTTTTTATAAATAGAGGGTTTTCTCTCCATTCTTTACCATGACTATTTTAATTGTTCCCATTATTGTCACATAGAATTTGAGCTCCCATTTTCTACACATTGCATATTGAGAGAGATAAACACAATGTTGAAGCGCAAGGTCAAGAAAGGACCCATCCCATGGATGGGGATCTGTAGGCCCGATTTTGTAATCACCCCTCACCAAGTGTACCATTCTTGATTAATAAAATTGATATTTCATATTCTCTATTGGGTTATTGCACTTATATTTCTATTATTATATGTTTCGATTTGCGTGTCATATTTTTCTGTGGGGTTTTTCTAACATTTTGTTGCAGATTTGAAGCATTGACACAGCCATATTTTTTTGTTAGGGTTATAAGTCAACTATAACTTAAGTGAAGATATTTTTTCTCACTTGCAAAAATACTTCATACTAACACTTATTATGACAAATTTCTAGATAAATAGTTACAAATATATTTGTTTAAATGCATGAAAAAATAAAGATATAAATGGTGTACCTATGTAATTATAAGATTAGATAGTTGTTCATATAAATATAAAAATGCATATATAACAATAGTGCTACAAAATGAAATCACTGACACAAATTTTCCATAAACAAAATAATGAGATTATATTCAATAAAATAATAGTATTTGAAATAAAATACAAACAAGAACATTTGTTTCTTGTGATCTTCCATCTACAAAGAGTTATCCAATAGTCCTCCCAAGACATCAATCTCTATCAAATAGAGAATCGAGCCACAATAGTGTGAAATCTACCTCTACATGAGAAATTTAATCTGAGAAAACCCCCAAATCTCAGATCTAAGTATTTCTACTAATCCGACAGGAAAAATCATCTTTACATTAGTGCAAAGAGTACCCAACTTGCAGAAAAAAAAGGAACACCTATCTCATACTTCGATCTCATATTTATAATTTTAGAATTCATATCCAAAACAGGAATTTGTTTCAATGACGACTAGATAAAAAATTTTAGATCTAATTTGAGCGCTGGAAAAATATTCTTGTTTCTCTATTGCTCCAACCCATTCCTTTGAAGCTCCTCGTCGTGATTCTCTTCAACCAACTCTACAAACAAATAAATAAGAATATTATTAAAATCATATCTAATTTTCAAATAAAAACCAAATTCCAAAATTAAAGAAAACAAACAATCTAATTCAAATTCAAATTAATTAATTGATAAAAACTAAATTTAAATTCTCAATGGTTTTCTATTGATATTTTCATGACAGATGGGAAATCTAGAAATGAATCACTAACAAGAAAACATCTTGGCAAATGAAATTTATCAAAAAAACTTACTCATAAAATTGAATTGATTACAAATCCATAACCTAATTTTATACTTATTTTTTGGAGCATTAAATGTCAAGATTTGGTTGATTAATTACTTTCAAAATATTCTCCTCTAAATTATCTTTCAAAGAAGCCCTCATGTGCCTAATTTGGTGCAGTAGATCTCGAAATATGGCCTCCCAACTTGGATTTTTTAAACAGCTATGGGCATGTTGTGTTTTTTTATGGTTTTTTAGTATTTTAATAAGCTTAACATATTAAAATATTAAAAAAAAGTTTTAAATAAATAAAAATGGAGAGGGGTCATGTATGGTTTATGGTGACTGTAATGGAGGGGGGAGAAGGCATATGGAGGAGCCAACGTGATGGAGGATTGGGCCTATGGGGTGAAAGGAAAGCCCCAAAAAATAATAAATTAAACTTATTTTCTCCATTATGTCACCTACTCTAGCCCATGTTTCCCCTTACATCACCTGAGGTGTCAACAATTTTTTCCAAGACCAAATTAATAATTAAAGAAATAGCTCGGTGGGACAGTCATCAGGACAGGAAATTTTGGCATCATTTTTAGAAAATTAGGAGGGCTTGAGACCTCAACCTCTCCTTGTACCAGGTATCCTTAATTTTTAAATTGGTCAAATTTCTCCCTCGGTTTTTTCTTTAAGGGAATCATTGAAAATATTAAAGGCATCCTGCTTAAAGAATCATCCACCCTATTTATTATTCCCTTTATGTAAGTAATATCAAAATTGTATTTACTTATTAACTTTGAACACCTTGTTTGTCTAGCATTTAAATGGTCTTGTGTGAATATGTGTTGTATGTTGGAAAAAAAGTTAACATTGAGAGTGGAAGTGAATCAATATTAAGGCCAATTTTAACAATTTTTACCAAATTTAATAACTTAACCATATAGTAGCATATCTGTAAGCAACAATATAAACCAACAAATGAACTACACAACAACATCATAATCAGGACACACATATAACATAGATATTTTTACATGGAAACCCATAAAGGGAGGAAATACAAATATTTTTATGTTATGATGCAAATCTAAAGCCACACCTTCTAATTACATCAAGTTTCATGAGCACCAACTCCCTAATTTGTTTTACTAACCCCAACCTACAAGAAGCACCCACTTGTTGGAGGCATCAACCCCCTATTTGTTTCGTTGACACCAAACAACATGAAGCATAAAATCCTTGATTTTTTCTCAAGCAACCGCCTAAAGTAAGCACCAACTCCCTAATTTGTTTTGCTGGCACCAACCTACATAACCTTTTAAACCCCTATTTCATCACATTTTCAAACTTGGATCCACAAGTGATTTATTCATACTTTCTGATCTCTGATATATCTCTCACTCAACCTAATATTTCATTGTTCAACTCAACATCCTCTATTTATGCTTCTGCTCTACATCTATCTTACAACATCTTAAGATCCACAACAGGAACCAATTGTTCATCTCACTCAACTTCTACTCAACTCGCCCCATTCACACCTTTGGCTGCAATAACCTGAATTTTCTCTACACTCATAAGGCAGACATAGCCTCAATAATCCTTCGTCCCTTTGGAACACATACACACACACATTCAACACAGAAACTTATGCTTAATATTCATTTGAACACACCAATGGGACAAACAAACTCTTACACTTAGTATAGCAACATTTTCTTCAATTTTGTTAAGCACATATGGCTTGAGGAGAGATTTGAGTACCACATACAGGGCTCAAAGAACTACATTAATTCATTCACATCTTGAGGAGAGACTTTATTTACATTTACATAGCTAAAGTAGGTACTTCTCAACAACTACAATCAGTTGCATATCTATCTTTAATTTATCATTGTCTTATTTGGCGCCTTGTCTCATCCTCTTATCTTCAATCAAGATCACTTTCTATATCCATAAATTGTGTTATATTTTATACTTTATGCGCTCAAAATACCATGAGAATTGAATCAAATTGAGTGCTCCTAGTAAATGTTCCCTTTGACTATGTCAAAAATACATTGTCATCACAGCCATTATAGGAATTTCTTAAACCATTCTTCTACTCAATTTGGCACCCGAAACACCAAGTTTTCAATAGTGAAGCACCTCATCCTTTCAACATTTTTCACCATATGACTGTGACCACAAATCCGTGTGCTAACTAAAAAGGTTCTTATCTAATCTGGTATCTGGGTCTTACTGTGCTCTAGTGTTTGTAAAATACTTGAAGGCCCAAATGGTTGGATGGCACAAATGGCCCTTAATCCTTTAGCTCCTGATGCTTTAACTACATTCCATGTGACTAGTTGATACAAACTCATCCTTGTTGCATGAGCTTCAGTTGTCTTGGAGTCCAGACCATATCACATACACCAACAATGCTCAATTCTTGGATGTGTGAATCTCTGAATGGCCCTTTAAGTTAGATCTAGCCAAACTTTCCAGTCATTCTCTACTACTCCACATTGTCAGAACAGTCTTTCCTCCTCTTCATTTCATCTATTGTGCTAGCTAGTCCCATGAAATCCAGTATCTAATACAATTTCATTTTTGTTTGGGGTCAAAACCTCAATATACCTAGATGTCCTAAATTTCCTAGATATGTCTAAATGAGGAACTATTTCGAGCTCGATGCCCAGTCATCCTCCAAACTCTAAAAATTCATTAAAATAGGAAATTTTTCACAAACATGACCCTTTGGAGTGAATCCCAAGCCTCTTCCATGTCACCTACGTCATTTGTTGACATCAACAATGCCACATGGAAGTCTCTTAGTAATACCACATGTCACTCAAATTCAGCCCACTTAGTGACATGAAAGAGCCATTTCCACTTGCCACGTGTCGTGATACCAAGGTGCCACGTTTTCACTAAGTTTCCATCATTTCCACCTGTATTTAAACTCATATGCTAGGTCATCCTCACCATCCATTCAAATGTTTCCATATGTAACTTTCCCATGTTACTTCTTGTATAGAGGAAATGTTTGAGGACTTGTGTTTTCCTCCAATTTCCTTTGTAACCTAAAGGGTTCCTGATGAGGGCCATCATTAGGTATATTTTAAGGGGTTATAGTGTCACCTTTTTAGCTAATTTACTATCTCTCACATACATTTAATTACATTTTTTCATATTTTGGTTAGTGAGAAAGGTGTAGAAAGGATTTTCATGACTTGAAACCTAATATGGTTTAAATTCAGGAAATTAAGAAAATAATGTTATTTTTGGGTGAGATTCCATGTCAGGGCTCAGAGTAGAAAGCGAGGAGAAATCATAGGGAGGATGACCACCTTCTTAACGCATAGAATCATTCGATGTCTCTTCAAATCCTCATCCAACAGCTCAAAGTCAAATGCAACCGATAAATTGGATGATAAGAGGGAGCCAAGCTCCACTTCTCTCGAGTTTCAAGGGAACAAAGACCTAATTTTTAGGGATTTATTGGTAGCTACCCTCTTTTATAAATAGACAAGAGCAATAGCTCATTATTATTTTGATTTTATATGCATTTAGAGAACTCTTGGCTTTGTATTAGTCATTTTTTACTTTCGTTGTGAATGTAAGAGACTGGTTATGAAATAAGATGATAATTTGGCTTCTTTCTCACTAAGTTGATTTCAGGGAGCTGAGCTTGTGGGTTAGGGCCCAATCCATGGGTTGTAGTCTCTCTTGTGTACACTTGTGTCTTTCCTTTATGCTTCAGTAGTTGGTTAATTTCATTGCATTTGGTAGCATATAAAATATCAAAACTTTGTTGCCAAGTCTCCCTCTCTCACATCTTCCATTGGAGCTTGAGGAGGAAGGTCTTCCACCACAGACCAAACATATTCAGTTTATGACTTCTTGGGAACATTAGGATATATTTTACTTTTCTTATCATGAATATTTTGTAGGTTTAGAGGCATATTTTTGTTTCAAGTTCATAGGTAGTTCTAGTTAAATTCAACTCATATTTTCCACCATTTATATGATAATTTTGTTGATGATGAATGCATGAGTAGATGTCTTGTTTGGAGTTTTCATTATAGCCGCAGAGAAGGACCCTTACAACACTATCATTCTGAGCTTCCACCCTCCATCAATGGCCTTCCATCAAGTCACCCACAACCCTATTTTGGAGACTATCATCACACCACCAAGAGCAGTATTTTGGTGTAAGACAAGCCCTTTTGAGAGCTTTGATCTTGGCCAAGGGGGTTGGTCATCCTCCATTTCCTTGGATCCACATTTCTCTCACCTTTCCTAGCCTTCTTCTCATCACTTCCGGACTCCAAACCCTCTCGGTCTATTTCCTATAGCAATACAGGACATCATGCAGTAAAACAAACATCTTGTAGAAGCTTCATGTATCAATGTTGAGAGCCCTCTCCTTCATCCCAAAATATCTCGTCCACCTCACCTAAGCCTAGAAAATCCATTAGTATACCTCCATATTTTAACCCCTTGTTCAGGAACACCCTTAGGACACCCAAACTCCCTCTTCTTTTGCTCCAAAACAGAGTAATTTGAAGTGTGATTAGTCCATCATTAGCACAATATTTAGCATGACTTATATATAAGTTAGTTATTCATTTATTCAGCATGTGTACAAATATAGATTATTTCCTTCTTGCAAGTTAATCAAGTAGTCTAGACAATGAATGCAACTTAGTATAATTTCCTTTCTTGTACCTAGAATCAGTGTTAATCTTTCTTCCTTGCAAAATTAGACATTAAATAGATGAACTAGTGCAATATAGTGTAGTTTATTTTCTTACCAATAGAGTAATGGTTATGATATTATTTTAGTATTAGGTTGTATTTAGAAGTGTGATATAATTCCTCTTTTAGATTAGCCTTAGTTATTAGCACCTCATTGTAGAACTAAGATGAGGATGGCATGTGTAGATCTCATTTGTTGTGCATGTAGCACTATCACCCCCAAGTTTCTATGAACCCCTGGTTGATAAGTAAATTTGAGTATCCTTTAGGAGTTGTGTTAGTCATCAATAATTTTTACTATCTGAAGATGACTAAATATCATTCCTAGATTTCTAAAAACAAAATTCATGAATATTGTGAGTTTTAGAAATCTCACTGCCTTCATTATCCTTAAAACAAAATTTTCACTATTTTACTACTCTACCATTCCCTGATTGAAATATCACTGCTAAGGGGCCCCTCATGGGCTTATGCCACTCATCTAGTTTTTTTTTTCCCACCTATCACCCAAGCACTCTATTTTTCCTTTACCCCACTTTTTCACTTTCATCTAGGGTTAACAGTCAGCCCGTTCTTTCCCATTTTCATCAAGTTCCTCAAACTTTAATGGTCTCAAGACTACCCCTATAAGCCCTATAGATCAATCAAGTACATCAGTTTCTATATATTCAAATATACCAATTGGTCCAAAAAACTATGTTTTTACACTATTAAGATCCCAAGCCTAATTTCAATAAAAAGACCAAGTTAAACCCTACCACTAGATCATTAGATTTTCCCTAGGTCATAGGATCTTCATTGGTATTTTAAGCTCTATTCTTATTATGTTAAGAACTGTTTCAAATGAAAAGCAAGAGAAACACATGATTGCCCAAGAAAGAGTAGAGAATCTCCAAAGAGGGCTATTTTGTCAATTTCAAGTCTTGCAAAAGGTAAATGTGCTTGACATTTCTGCAGGAATTTCAAGAGGTAAATCAACAAAGGAAATTGATAGAGTAATTGATGATTTTCTAAAGGAAAGCAGGGAGCACTGAGTCTAGAGGAGAAATCAAGGTTTTTAAGCCTAATTGGATCAACAGTATGCCAAACAAAAACCCAATGCAGCAAACCTCATAAAGGAAGGTCAAGCTCTCATTTCAGTCATTTACATTTAGTGGTTAAAGGATAGAAAAACATAGTATAAGCTCCAAGGTAAATATAAAAACTTTTGAGGATGCCACCACTGTGTAAATGTCTAAGGTTATCAAAGATAATTCAGCATTTTCAAGGATCAGAAGGAAAGGTCACTCCAGGGTTTCATAACACCTGCTAAAGTGAAAATATTCAAGGAAATAAACCAGCCAAAGAAATTAAGCCTTTTCATTCAAACAAAGTCTGCAGAACAAGGAGGTCAAGAGTATCAATGGGAAAGTTTCAAAATTATAAATTCAGACACCTGCAAAACAGAAGTGGTCAAAAAAGTTAATAAACATGATTTTGAATTTCATAAAATCTGGTAAAAAGGTGATTTTATCATGCCTAATGATCAGTAAGAAAAGTGAGGACAGGGTTTTCATAGTTATCTATCAAGCGAATGATGAAAGGCATCACTAAACCAAAAGGAAGTCAGAATTCACCAAATGGAGCAATTTTGCTTACAAACAGTGAAAGGAGGTCTGTAAAGATCAAAGGGTTGAAATAAGTCTTATAAAAGAGGTTTCACATCAAAATTAAGAGGCTATTGTATGGCCAAACTCACCAAAGTATGGGAATGAGCTCTTCATGCCTCAAGGAACTAGGAAGAAGACCAACTTCAGCACCTAGTCACCTGTTGTTACACTGAAAACTGTCACCTTGACATTTTTCTGACTGTATGAGCTCATTAACACTCATACATGCCTCCTCTGCAAGTCTTACAACCTTTGTTCCTCATTCCAAGCCCTAAAAATGGAGGAAAAACCCTTAAAACTCAAAAAAGCCTTGGGTACGCAGGTAACATGAAGCCTGCATGCGTTTTTAGCCTTTAAGTGCAGCAATTAAAGTGAAAGAGAAAAGCTACGTTCTAGAATGCATTCGATTAATGCAATTTTGTAAAGTAAAAAAAAAAGCGGAATTAAACTGAAAAAGTTGAATTTTGGTCAATTCTTGAAGCTTCTGGATGAGATTTTTTGGGGATGATTACGCTTTGATAAGGTGCATGTATCCCACACCTTAAGGAACTAATCCCTTGATGTGAGGAGCCTATCCCTTTGAAGGAGGGTTCTATCCCTTTAATGGTGGAATCCTAACCTCCTCATCTGCTCTATAAAAAGAAGCATTGAGTAGCCTCAAGGGGTTAAGTTTGGATGGAGATTTTGGAGATTGAGGATTAGAGTTCAAGCTTTATGTGTGATTGAGCTGAAGTGCTGTTGAAATTTAGAATTCTTTCCGCTGAGCTTTTGAGAGGAAAGATCACATACCTCTTTGTGCTTCTGGAGGAAGAGTGCAAGACTTATCAAAGTAGAGGAGATTCCTGCTTCGGACCCCGGGAAGGCCTTTCGAACATCAAGGCTAAGGTTGTAAGGTTCTTCTGTATATTTTAAGATTAATACAATCAAGTTCTGTTTTTCTCAATAAATTGTCGTTTGATTGTTTATTTCAATAAGCTGTCGTTTGATCATTTATTTCATAGATTCCTTGATCACTATGATAGGTATGTTTTATGATTATTTTTTATACAGGTGCTATTTGATATTTTCTTGTTTGTGATTGCAGATCAACGAAAGATGATACTTTCTTGCGACAAAAGAGCTCTTGTTGCGACGAAGGATTATTGATACGACGGAAGCACTACGACCACAAATAAGCATTTGGATCTAAGGTAGGATCGACACCTTCATAACATTTATTTGTAAAATGAATATACTTAGAGAAAGACAAACTTAGTTGTTCGTTTGTTGCTAGATTGTCTTCTGACACTAGGGAGATCGGTCTTGTCCGCAAGAACGATTTATCCGGCCAACAAATTGGCGACTCCGCTGGGGATAGAACTTGTTGTTTTTGGTTCTCTTTTATTTTGATTTGAGGAAAAGTTTTTCCTGGTTTTTGATTGATTGATATTTGTCTGGGTAGCTTAGGTTTTATCTGTTTTTGAAAGTTTTGAAATCTTTTATGTTTTTCTTGAAATTTTCTAGGGACCGCACTTTGTTCTTTTGAACAGTGCGGGCAGTTCAGCACTTTCTTTAAGTAAACAGTGCGGGACCGCACCTGTTACTTCTGGAAGCCTGCGGACCCTGTTAAATTTTGGAAAAACTCTGGATTTCTTTTTTCTAGTTTAGTTTAGATTTAATTTAGGATTCTTAGCATCTACCCAGATCTGTATTTCTCTGTCAAAAATCTCTTGTTTCTGAATTTCTTCAGCAATTCTTCATCTCATCAATCTCCATTAAGTTAATTGGGTGTTTTGAGTCTCTTTTTTGAGAAATTCTTAATTTGATTTCCTTTGGTCATTACTTGGAGGTTTGTCTCAGTCTTTTCACAATTTTTCATCTTTTTGCTTTTGTTTTTGAGTGTTTTTTGATCTTTGGAACTCTCACCCGATTTTCTTGACTTGCACTTGATTGGTTCTTAGATCACATTAGAATCATCTTGTGTTTGAGAATTCTCTTGCATAGATCACATTTGCATAATTAGAATTCTCATTTTCAGAATATGAATGAAAAATGTGCATAGATTATGTTTGCATACTTTTCAAGTGAATTGTGCATAGATCACAACTGCATAGTTTACATTCTGAAAAATCAATCTTAGATTTAGATTAATTTTCTTTGATTTGAATTTAGATGTTTTTGCTTGTTTTAAAAACAACAAAATATAAAAAATTGTTTTGGGATTGATTTGCATTAGTTTTTCTTGATGAAATTAGTGCATTAGAGAATTTGTTATATTTTCTCTTAGTGATCAATTTTTTGCATTGTTGGAAGTGAATGGAAACTCTCTCCCTACTTTAGTTAGGATTCATCGAATTGAAAAGATTACATTATCATATTCGATTGCATTCAGTTTTGGGTCGGGTCATAACACCATTGGTTTCATATCCATTTACCCTTTGAGTAATAACAGCCCAAATAACACAACGCTTAATAAAATTCATCTAGTAATTTTTACATTTTTAGGGCTCTTTCCACCAACATAGCTTAGGCTAGTGTCTTGGAATAGGTTTTAGTTAACTCTCCAAGACAGTAAAACAAACAAGTAGTTGATCTTGCGGTAGGAAAAATTCCAATTGTTGCATGTATGCTCTGGGAAGCTCCTCCTAAAGGAGTCAAGCACGAGATCATATCTGAACTAGTGAGGTAATCAATCCTTCCTCATTGGGAACGATAGCAGATATACACGTATTAAAAACGGTAAACCTCGGATTGACCATTGTCGAGGAGCCTGGGGTCACTTGTCGGTAAACCTTGGATTATGTCAAGGAGCCTTCAAGGGGATTGAGCTTTGTTACTCTGCCTTTGCGTGTGTGTCGGATCGTAGACTGTTCCCCCAGGTATATTTGTTTCTGTTGGTAACCCTAGTGGCCATAATCTATAGGATTCTTTCCTAAGGTGACGGTGGAGGGAAGATCCCACTGTACCTGGAGCAGACGTCGACTAGACTCACTTGGACTCTCTGGGGGGTTCTCTTCACTCGAGATGGTTTTGTGAAGAAACTTGTGCCAGTCTGTTTCATTAAGCAGGTTGTCGGGGTAATTGTTCCAACCGCCCTTTCTGTATTAAATTCTACAATGTTGGATTTCATCACCAACTAGTGTTTTTAGTACGGGAAGTTACTGTTTGTGTGTGGTTTGACTCCTAGATTTGATAGCGCGTGTTAATTTATTTGTTTTTACTTTTAGAGACCATAGGTGTGAATTGTGAATTTTAATTGTTAGGTGTGAATTTTGTGTTAATTTTAGTTTTAAATTGTTAATAAAATTCACTGAAGTTGAATATAATGGCAACTGTTCCGGAATTTACCAACCAAGGAACCCCTCTTAACGAGATTCCTAGTAATTTTCCTTGCTTTGGAAATGTTGGTCCTCCTTACATGGCTACTTTTTCATTACCTGGATTTACAATAGGTTTACTGATATGGTTATTTTCAACTTTATTGGCCCCGAATACTCCTTTTGTTCCACCTCAACCGGATGCTTCACTTCAACAGAGTTCACCATCTCAACATCACCAACCTTCTGTTGACCCTTTACCTTCTTCGCCTAATATTTCTTCCTCCATTTCTTCCTCTTCGCTTGGTAAAAGCCTTGATGCTAGTAACCAAGTGATGAAGAAGAAGAAGAAAGGGAAGAAGAAGAAGAAGAAGAAGCAAGATAAGAAAGAATTCAACCAACCAACCATGGCTGTAAGTGTTAGTTGTGTTGAGGAAACCTCCAACACGCATCATAAACCCAAATACCCTTGCAAGCTTTGTAAGGGTGACCACTTCCTTGTCAATTGTCCTGGTATTCCAAAATTCTTGGAAGTATGGTCAGAAAAATCTCATCAACTTTCCGTTGATCCATCAATAAGTGATAAATCGAGTTTTCAGAAGGAGTAATTGGGGTTTCCTTGTAAGTTGCAGAGAGTCATCAAACTCACATTTCCCTCACATGGATGAAGCCCTCAAATTGTTGAAACTTTGTTCATGGTAAAATTTCAACGTGATACTGCATCAACTTTCTCCCAACTACGAATATTCATGGCTGTGCAGATGATTGAAATCCATTCCAAGTCGGTGATCACTCTTCCAATGGAAACAGAAACTCTATATCACTCGGGTTGATGATCCATTAGTTACCTCAGTGATGATTAGTTTACATTCGGTCGATCCCATTCTCCACCTGTAGAGAATGAACTTCATACCGCTCAGGTTCTTCTTGTTACATCGGATTCTTCTACGCTAGGGGGAATTTCACCTGTTTCTACAGAACCCCCTCCAAGTACTGAGGTCTTTTCCTTTGATTGGAATAGACTGACAGAACCTCGTCTTCCTTCCTCCATCCCTTTCCAAATCATTGTGAAGTTTGGTAGTAGGGACATACACCGCACACAGGTAGATGAAGGTGCTTCTGTTAGTATTTTATCCTCAACTGCTTGGAAAGCTTTGGGTTCTCCTCAGCTTGTGCCTATTACGCAGAATCTGAAAGCTTTTAACAAAACCATTAGTGAACCTTTAGGGATCCTTCCTAATTTTTCTATTACTTTGGAAGGTAAAACTGTCTGTATTGATCTTATGGTAGTTCGAGGCCCCTTGGATTTCAATTTACTCCTTGGGCGAGACTATGTCTATGCAATGAAAGATGTCGTATCGACACTCTTTCGTGTGATGTCTTTCCCTCACAATGGCAATATTGTGACTGTAGACCAGCTTTCGTTCCCTAGTATTGTTTCGACTACCAATAATCCGACACCCCTAAATTTTCCTGATTTGAAAGTGGTATCTACCCCGCCACGGGTTAATTATGTGGCAACTAGTCCCATGTTTTCAATTACCGATGTAAGCGAGCCTCTCACTGTTTGCTCGACTTCCTATGACTCAGATCCGGTAATTGACATGGAAAACTCTATGGGATTATTTAAACGTTATGTTCTTATCCCTTTTGAGTCCCTTGACATGTGTTCCTTCCAGAGAACTATTCTTCCTTCTGATGAAGACCTCTTGGAAGCCATGATCAAGGTCAGTGCATTGACATGTGTTTCTTCTAGTTGGAAGCCATGATCAAATCAGTGAGTGAGGAAAGTTCCTTTTACTGTTTCAACCTCGTTAAAAAATGAAACAGTGAATGTGAGGAAAGTTCCTTTTACTGTGTCAACCTCTTTAAAAAATGAATCAGTGAGTGTGAGGAGAGTTCCTTGTACTGTTTCAACCTCGTTAAAAAATGAATCAATGAGTCCGAGGAGAGTTCCTTTTACTGTGTCAACCTCGTTTAAAAATGAATCAGTTAGTCGAGAGCATAGTTCCTTTTCTTGTGTCAAGCTCGTTTAAAAAATGAAACAAGCTTCCATGAGGACAGTTCTTTTCCTGTGTCAACCTCATTAAAAAATGAAACAAGTGTCTGGAGCAGAGTTCTTGTCTTGTGTCAAGCTCCTTAAAAAATGAAACATGTAGGTAGATTGTAGAGAGTAGATTAGTAGATTAGAATAAATAGTTTATGAGGACAGTTCTTTTCCTGTGTCAACCTCGTTAAAAAATGAATCAGTTGGTCTGAGGATAGTTCCTGTTACTGAGTCAACCTCATTAAAAAATGAATCAGGTATGAGGATAGTTCTTTTCCTGTGTCAACCTCGTTAAAAAATGAATCAGTTGGTCAGAGGATAGTTCCTTTTATTGATTCAACCTCGTTGAAAAATGAATCAGGTTTGAGGACAGTTCTTTTCCTGTGTCAACCTCATTAAAAAATGAATCAGTAGGTTATGTAGGTAGATTAGAAATAGGTAGTTTTTTAGGACAGTTCCTGTTACTGTGTCAACCTCGTTAAAAAATGAAACATGTAGGTGAGGATAGTTCCTTTTAATGTGTCAACCTCATTAAAAAATGAAACACGTTACCATGAGCATAGTTCTTTTCTTGTGTCGAGCTCGTTAAAAAATGAAACAAATCCTCCCCTAATTGATTCGAGTCTTTGAATAGACCTCGTAAATTTTAAGTAATATATTTAGGCTAGTTTTTAGGTCGGGTCTTTCATATGATCTCCTAAATAAACCTTCATTCCATCCAGCTATTTATTACTAGTGTACTTAGTTGAATGAAATGAAGCTGGGGGGGCATGCACTCTAGCAGTTACGCTTAGGGGGCATCAAGCATAGTTTTCTCTCTGTTTCAAGCTTTTGTAAAAATGAAACCTATCTGGAGTCAATTTCGGTTATTTTCAAGACTCATTAAACTCATGAAAATCTCGAGATTATTTTTCTATCTTTCATTCTCGTAAAACAAATGAAAATGCCGAGTTCTTTCCGTCTTTTCCTGCTCGTAGATTAAATTGAAATTCGGCCACAGGAGTACATTTTTATCCCTTTTTCAAACTCGTTCAAACTTACAGAAAAAGTGAAACCTTGGAGTCCTCTTTTAAGCCCTTTTCAGACTCTCTAAATATGAAAAGATTTCCGAGTACTTGACTATTCGAACTCGTTAAAGTAAATGAACAGTCGTCCTTTCAGTATAAGTTTACTCCTTTTACGGACTGAAATGGACTATTTACGAAAAAGGTATACGTTGACTAATTACGGTCAATAGAGTTCTCTCCCGCATTATTTTATCCTTTTGAAAGACTCGATTCACATTTCTGAAAAAATTTCACAGTTTCTTAGAGTTTTCTTAAGAACACAAAACGGCATCTTAGGTTTATCCTATCTTTTGGACATTTAAAACTTAGGGAGAAGGTAAAGGACACATTTCCTAAAGAGAACAGACCTCATGTAGGAGTTAGAAGATTTTAAACTAAGTTGGACTCATCTGAAGGACGAGCTTATAAACAAGCAAATGTTATCCTCCTCAAGCTTGTCAAAAATAAAGAGGTACTTGCCAGAAATGGTGGGGGAAAAGAGAGAAAAACGAACCTGTTTGTTACATCTTGATTATTCAGAAAACCGTTAACCACTCTTGAACACGGCACTTTTTGTCCACCTGGGTTTGGAAATCCTTTGCCTAACAGTTAATCAAACCATATTGAAAGTCTTCAGCCGGTTTCTAGGTATTAGCTTTGGGTCAATTGCTACCAAGCCATCTGCAGTGTCGTTATGTGTTCAAGAGGACAGTTCAAATAAACCATTCATCTGCAAAATATCTGTCATCCATTTTGACCATCCCTGAGTCAGTCCTTGCCGATATATTTTCAAAACTTGATCTATGATTTCGTGTTGTGGGCTTGCCTACGACGGATCACTTTCTATCGACGACAACTCATTATCTAGGAAGTTGATCTAGAAATCATCAGTACCTTGAAATCTGCATGCCTCAATGGCAGGTTTCTCGTCTTCGACGACAGGTTGCATCATTGACCTTCGATCGAATGATTCCGTGAGATGTTCGACTTCAGCTCATGCATTCACATTTCATGGATTGTACTGAGTACTTTGAGATCCATTGACATTACTGGTGGTTTCTCTCACACTTGTTAACAGTTTACATTATTGACTGGTAATCAAGTGGTTTCTACCATGTTCGACTTCAACACATTTAATCGCATGGATAGAATCGTACTAGTTCGAGAAGCGGAAATCAAGACCCTGGATCTAGTTTCTACCATCCAGGCTGCGAGGAATTTTGTTATCATTCATACAGTAGACTATTTATAAACAGATGGCTGCGTCCATACTGTGTCTACACATGTCTATATTGTGATGTATTCAAAATCATTCCTGTATCAGAACAATTTAAGTTAGTTCTAGTTAGTTTTGATCTGAGTATGGGAATGCCTACCTCAGCGATGATATGATTACATATATATATTTTGCATTGAATGTTTTTACAGGTTCCGACTGGGGTTTCCACAGGATGATCCTTGAAATGATAAAGTACTTCACTCTTCATATATGACAAACTTCATCTTCATCTATTTCAGACTTCACACTTTAGGGGGCAATCTGTTACACTAAAAAATGTCACCCTGACATTCTGCTGACTGTATGAGCTCATTGACACTCATACTTACCTCCTCTGCAAGTCTTACAACCTTTGTTCCTCATTCCAAGCCCTAAAAATGGAGGAAAAACCCTTAAAACTCAAAAAAGCCTTGGGTACACAGGTAACATGAAGCCTACCTGCGTTTCTGGATAGGGTACGCAGGTAATGAGAAGAGGAACTGCTTTCTAGAACGCATTTTTCCAGTGTTATGCCTGCGGAACCCTTGTAAGATCAAAAAAGCTCGAAATTAAACTGAAAAAAGTTGAATTTTGGTCAATTCTAGAAGGTTCTAGATGAGATTTTTTGGGTATGAGTACGCTTTGATAAGGTGCATGTATCCCGCACCTTAAGGAACTAATCCCTTGATGTGAGGAGCCTATCCCTTTGAAGGAGGGTTCTATCCCTTTAAAGGTGGAATCCTAACCTCCTCATCTGCTCTATAAAAGGAGGCATTGGGTAGCCTAAAGGGGGTGAAGAACAAGAAGTTTGGATGGAGATTTTGGAGATTGAGGATTAGAGTTCAAGCTTTATGTGTGATTGAGCTAAAGTGCTGTTGAGATTTAGACTTCTTTCTGCTAAGCTTTTGAGAGGAAAGATCACATACCTCTTTGTGCTTCTGGAGGAAGAGTGCAAGACTTATCAAAGTAGAGGAGATTCCTGCTTCGGACCCCGGAAAGACCTTTCGAACATCAAGGCTAAGGTTGTAAGGTTATTCTATATATTTTAAGATTAATACAATCAAGTTCTGTTTTTCTCAATAAATTGTCGTTCGATTGTTTATTTCAATAAGCTATCGTTTGATCGTTTATTTCATAGATTCCTTGATCACTATGATAGGTATGTTTTATAATTATTTGTTATACAGGTGCTATTGATATTTTCTTGTTTGTGATTGCAGATCAACGAAAGATGATACTTTATTGCGACAAAAGAGCTCTTGTTGCGACGAAGGATTATTGATACGACGGAAGCAATACGACCGCAAATAAGCATTTGGATCTAAGGTAGGATCGACACCTTCATAACATTTATTTGTAAAACGAATATATCTAGAGAAAAACAAACTTAGTTGTTTGTTTGTTGCTAGATTGTCTTCTGACACTAGGGAGATCGGTCTTGTTCGCAAGAACGATTTATCCGGCCAACACCTGCAACAAAAGGGCCAAATAAAATATCAGTAAAAGGTCAAAGGTTTGAAAAGAAAACTTTATAAAAGTGGGTTTGAAAATTTAAAACCAAGTTTTTGAACCTATAAAGGCCCTCTCCACCCTTCAGCAACTCATTTTCTTTTACAAAGGTCATTAAGAGCACCCAAAGCGAAAATTGTGCTTTTCTGAAAAAATCGGGCAAAGTTTCCCTATGCTACGTGCCTGGAAGCCTGTGCTATGCTCCTGGAGGTTTTTTTCTATGTAAATTTATATGTATGTCACACGCCTATGATTGCGCGTTGTGTGTTTTCTCCATGCAAACTCGGCAGCCCATGCCAACAAACGATGTGCAGCCTTGCCCGCACTACGCGTTCAACTGCTCGCCTGAAAGACCCATGCCGATGATGTGTTCAAAAATGAACACGCTATACATTGGACCTTCTTCTCACCCAATAGGCCCGTGCACTGCACGTTCGGCCTTCTTCTCACCTGGCGCTATGCGTTTTTTGCTACACGTTTGGCTAGGAGGGCCTCTGCATCAGGCCAAGCCCTAAATTTTCTCAAAGGCTTCCTCAAATTCATATCCAAGGGTTTTTCTAAGCACCTCTGAGGGGTAAGTACAAAAACAACCTTCTTTTCAAGGTTCTTGAGATTTGGTTAAAATAATAAACCCTAGAAATATTAACTAAGTAACATTTAACCTCCCTCATCTGCAAAAGCAAAAACGTACACTTAAGGCAGAGTGGTCATCAATTTTGTCTCCCCTTACCTCTCCCTCACAGTAATACACTCCACTCTCACTCATATACTCCTCTATTTTCAAAAACTTCCTTTCTCATCACCGTCTCATTTACCCTCTTCATATAAATCTCACAAGCAGAATTAGGGTTTTTGGCTTTCAAGGCAACAGTGAAAGTCAAAATGTCAAGGGAAGGTAATAGTGACAGTGGTGAGGGAGGCCAAGGGCCTAGAAGACAGCAGTGCAAAGGTGGAATAGTAAATAGGTTTGAACCACTTAACACTGCAGAGTTGATGGCATCTCCTATGACAATTTAATATTTCCATAATGTGGGTTGTTTTGACTTTTGTGAAAAATTACAATAGATACAGAGTCATCCTGAGTTAACCAGGTTGTTTATCCTTAACCTTCATGATGATCAAGTAAATTTAGCAGGGGTAAACTTTGATCTATCTTCAAATATCATTTCTATGGCCACTGGGATACCTAGTACGAGAGAAAAGTGATTCAAGCAAGCTAATTTGGACCTGAGTCACTATGAACCTTTCCTAAAACCTAGATACAAAGCTGACTGCAAATTCATTTTTCCCTTTTCACATTTGCTGGAGAGATATGTGCCCTTGATGAGAGTCATCATGAAATATTTTACATGTGAGGGGAGGTTTTCTAGGCTTTATTCATACCACATAAGATTTCTTATGCACTTCACTAGGGTAAAGATGCTACATTTTCCCTATTATCTCTATAGGAGTATCGATAATATGTCTTATACTGTGCAAAAGAGACACCCTTCACAATAAATGCAGAGCATTTTTCACTATTCTCTCATCTAGGTAGTTGTGTTGCATCAATTAGATCAAAAGGGTATTCCATGGGTGGTTTTCATCACCCATGAAGTTTTCACAAACCCACAGCCCCATCCTCAGCAAAATTTTCCCTCATCATATCATCCTCCCCCTCCTACTCCCCCATCATCTTCTACTGATCATGCTTCACCATCTACCCATATGCCCTCACCTCAAGAAAACACTTCTTCCTCACCCTCTCCCAATGCATCAAATCAAGAGGGAAGTGGCAGTGAACAAGCAAGTGACCATGAAGAAGAAGGTAGTGATAAAGAGGCAGATGATAAAGAAGAGGACAGTAAAGAGCCAGATGATGAAGAAGAGAATACTAAAGAGAAAGATGATGAAGAAGAGGTACAGGTCCACAATGAAGAAGAGACAGAGGTCAGCAATGAAGCAAAAGACATGGAGGTATATGACAATGAAGATGAAAACACAGATGATGAATAAAGCAACCAAGAAAATGATAATGATGTTGGAAACAGCCCACAAATCAATGAGAAAAATGAAAATGCAGAAATCACTGAAGAGGAAAACAATGATGAAGAAAATGGTAAGACACCTCTATCAGTGAGAACACAAGTGATGACAAGGGCAGTGATGATGTTGGAAACAAAGAAGACAGTGATGAAACAAAGAACATGGTAACTAAAGACGTTGATGACAGCAGTAAAAATCATAGCAATAATGCTAGCAGTAGTAATGAGGGAGGCAATGAAAAAAATGATAGCAATCCTAATGGCTAAGAAGGCAATGAAAACAATAAGCCTGATAGTGGTAATGATGATAGTGTAGAGAGCAGTGCCAAAGTCAGTGAGACTCCTAGCAGTATTGAAGGAGATGAAGAAAGTGGCCAAGGTAATGATAATGATGAGGGTGGAAATAGCTCACAAAACCTAGATGACAATGAAGCTGATATCAGTGAAGGAGAAAGGGATGATGATACAAATGAAGATCACAATAGTGATGTTAGCATGGAAGAAAATGAAAGTGAGGCTGATGAAGGCAGTCAAGAACACAGTATAGAAAACATCAGTGCAGAGGTCAATGAGGAAGAGAAAATTAGTCCTGAGGTCAACCATGATGAGGGTATTTATATGAACAAAATTGAGCTTTTTCCTCTCACATACCAAAGAGGAAAGAGGCATGTGTTTGTTGCCTCTAAAAGGGAAGGGACCATGCCATCCACCTCAGTTAATAAGCTTGACAAAGGCAAAAAAAAGATCAAAGAAGAATAAGAAGAAGATAAACATGAGGTTGAGAGAGAGTTTGAAATCATTCATATTAACAATGACAAGGAAAATGAAGCAAGGATCTCAAACTTTCTCCTCTAGAACAAGAATGCCCAAATTGAAGACCTCCAAGAAACTTTAGATAGGGCCAAGAGTGTGAATAATGTCCTTAGATAGAGAACAGATAGCTAGGGGCATAAAATTCCATTTATGAGGCTAGATCAATTAGAGCCCGGAAATAAGCTCTAAGAGCACAGGTAAAGCTAGAGGAATTCATGGGCATCTATGAGGAAAGTGAAGATGAAGAAGGACAATCCAGAAGAATACCAAGAACCATGGTTTTAACTCCCTCTAAGTGAGCTGCTTGCTATGGAGATAGAACATGATTGGGAGCCTTGGCTAGAAAGAGAAAACACAAATTTAGAGGCCAAACTAGAGAATGCCAATAGAGACCTTGACCTCCAAAGGAAGATGACCAAACACTATGCACTTAGAAATCAAATTGCAAGGGCCAAGCTCAAAAGAGCCCTTGCAAAAGTTCAAGCCCTCAAGGAGAAAAAAGGTCAATAAAAGCTCAACCTTCTTTTTTATTCTTCCATGCAAGAATCCCAGACATAAAAAGGAAGATATTTCGAAATTTTGGAAAGTTTTTGGAAACTTTGGTTTTTTGCTGATTTGGAGGGCCAAGGGCACAACACCCTTGGTGCTACGCTTTTTCTCAGGGCATCCTCAGGAGTTAAAGTTTACATTTTTGGAATCCTCAGCTCTAGTACAACATTCTTAGCAAATTTCAGGTCATTTGGAGTTGATTTGGTCCTCCAAAAGGGTCAAACACACCCTAATTTTCACCTTTCTGCCTAGTTTTTAGAACATGTGTTGCATCTTTACCAATCTTGGGATTTTTTTCTTTTTGAACAGGTTACAGGGTTATAATCAGAAAACCAATGGTATTTATGGGAATTAGACTCAGCAGGTTTTCCAACGAGCCATCACAGGTCCTATTCTGACATCAGGAAGGCCTTCAAAACTTTGCTACAAGATGACCCAGTTTTCTTGCTCATGTGTTGCACCCTTGGCCTAGAAATACATCCTAAAACTCAGTGTTGCGCCTTGACAGTCAAAAACTCAAAAAATTATGCTTGGAAATATTTTGGATGCTTTGGAATTCCCAAATGTCAATTTTTTTTCCAAAAATAGTCGAGAAGATATTTTGTATTAGATATTTTGTGCCTTGGGCCTTGCAAGGTCTCAAAGGACAAAAGTGACATTTATGATTAACTAATAGGCTTCTAGAGACATAATTAGGGTTTAGTCCTCCAATGCAAGATAAATAGATCATGGAGTTTTCCTTGTATATGTTGGATATTTTTTGAGCATGCTATGAAATAGACTTGGAGTTTATTAGTGAAACTGGCTTTTGGTGCCTTGTGACGGTGTTGGATTATGCTTCCATGGATCAAGCTCACTCTTAGGATTCATTAAGCTTGTTTAAATGGTGATGTATTCCATATTTATGTTTCTTTTCTTCAGTTATTCATTGTGTTTATGGTTCATTTAGTCATAGAACAAAAATAGAGAATGGGATTTACCTTCTTAGTACCCTACTTCTGCTTGCTTTCTTGACTTCCATGTTTTATTCCTCAAAATTTTGCTAAAGAAATCTTTAAATTCTCTTTAGTGTTACTGATATGTTATGTTAGAATGCTATCTATTTTCAAGTAAGTTTTAGAGAATCCTTCACTGCTCTCTTAGCTTACTTAACTGTTTTTTTTAAGACCTGTTTGGCCTAGTTGATATTGAGGAATCCTTCATTGCTCTTCAAGTTTTCATTATGCTCTCATCTTAGAAGATTTTTCTTGGTTATTGGTTTTTTAAAGGATTCTTGATTGCCCCTTAACTCACTATATTCATAACTCTATGTTATTCCACTCTCCCTTGACCTAATTAGATCCATTTGATCTTACCAAATTTCCCTTTGAACTATCCTTGCCTCATTTTTACACATTTTAAGACTTTGTAGACTCTATATCCCAATGAATTGATACTCCACACTCTATTAACCTACTTAACAACTTTCCCAACCAACCAAACAAACAAACAAACCCTAAACTTAACAACTATCCTAAAATCAAAACCTAAAAAGAAAACAAGTTCATATCCTTTGCACAAAATACAGAGAGCCCCCTCTGAGTCCAGGAAGGCTAGGTCCTAGGACTCCAAATACTAGTATTATGTTACCCCTATTCATTTTTTCTCACCAATCTAATAAATTACGGGGACCTAACATAATGGCGATCACAGTGGGACTTTCTGAGTAAGTAACAAGCTTATGCATCCTTAGAAAATTCAGATACCCTTGTTAAACAGTATCTATTGATTTATCGCCACATCATCGCTAACATAATGGTGATCACAATGGGAAACTTGCGTCAGTGACATCCTAAGTATCCCTTAGGTACTCTCAAATCCCTGTCAAACTTATAAAACATAAGTGTTATCCAAAAGTAGAATCTAATTGTTTCACCATCCTAGAAAAATCATGACTCAACTGGAGGACACTCATAGAAACCTTAGGGCTACATAAAGGAACTCAGAAAACCCCAAAAATTCCCTAGATTGTTTTTTTGCAAATTGTTGGTGGTGGACCACAAATATCTATCCTCAAAACAGTAAAAAAACATCCACCTGGCGACTCCACTAGCCTCCAGTAGGCCTACTAACTTTACTAGTTCTCGTAGACTCCCCTAGGATTGTGGAAAATCAGTCCTAAGAATTTTAGAGGCCTATTCACACATTGTGTGAGTTCAGTAAACATTAAGAGAGGTCTACCTTCTGAAAGCAGTCATAAACTTTCAAGCCTCTCTACACTTTGGGTTTGAAATTTGGCTTCACAAAGGATCAGTACCAGAACTCACTCGGACCCAAACCCTCCTACCATAGTTGATGACCCAGAAAGGATTTTGTGGTGAACTTCTAGAACCGAAGATTCAACTACTGTTAGGACCATTCATAGAGCAAGTTTTGTCCCTAAACATCTCACAGCCTTGCAAGAACCTCATTTTGACTTGCACCATACAAGGAACCTTTTTCGAACTAAGTCACAAAGTGGGATTGACCAGAGTGACCTTGAGCCCATAGATTTGCAGTAGAATCCTAGCGGATAAGCCTCTCCTTCCACTCCTAATTTTCAACTTCTCCATCACTTTAGCTCTTTTCATTCCAAGCCTACTCAAAATCAGTTTGCTGGTCCAATTACTTCCACGACACCCATTCATACCACCATTGTGCAAAACACACCACTTCATCCTACACCCCCTCTCACAAACCCTCCCCTTGTAAATCCTCCTTGGATTCCATTATTTCCCATCATGGCAACATGGTATGCTCCTCTATTACTACCACAACCTCTGATACCTTTCCCAAATCACTACCAATCCAAAATCCCTCACTTCACCGGAGATGACTCCACAACTTCCCAACAGCATGTAGATAGAATAAATGATGCTTTTGATTACACTGAATTAGAAGATGAGACCATGAAGATGAGTATGTTTTCCTGAAGCTTAGGAGGAGAAGCTAAAAAATGGTTCAAAAGCTTGACTCCTAACAGCATACATGATCTCCCTTCCATTTACCATACATTCATAAACAAATCGAAGATTAAGAAAAACCCTCTCCAAATTCTCTCATAATATAACAACCTTAAGAGAAATGTCAAGGAAAGCATCCAAGACTATTGCACTAGGTTCAATAGTGTGTAAAATTCCCTCCCGCCTCACATGAAACCCCCACAAGGCCTAGCACTAATGAAATTTCCAGAAGGTTTTGATCCATACATGAGCTACCAATTAAGAGAGAGGGATCCCCAAACTTTAGAAGACATGCAAAGGGGATTTGTGAGTGTAGAGGCAAACCTGATTGAAAATAGATCTAGGATGAGGTTAGAAAAGAGAATCACATACAAAGATGAAACTATGGCCTCAACCTCTTCATCCGATGCCAAAATTGACATCCTAGTTGGAACAATGGAGAGAATGATGGAGAGGATAAACTTGAATGAAAGAACACCTCCTAGGGAAAATCAACCAAATCCCCAAAATAGAAATAGGAATCAAAACTTCAGAAGAGACCAACCCCAAATTAGACAAAGGGAAAATGACAAACAAATTAGGCCTCCCTTCCAAAACAATTATGTGGATGAGGAGGAAAGAGAAATAGAACAACCGGAAGTTAACCATGTAAACTTGATAGGCTCTGACAATGAGGGTGATTTTTTTCTCACAGAAGAAGAACAAGGTTTCTTTTCCTCAAATCAAAATGATAGAACAAACTATGAGGAGTTTGAAGAGTATAAGTTGGGATTCTAGAATGCCATAATGGAGTTCCATAGACAATATGATCTTAGGAGTAAGAAAAACCAAGAGGCCTACAAAACAAAGAAATAATAAACTATTGTTAAAAAGACCCTTGTAAATATAATGAAAAAGACAACAGAAAACAAAATCACCATGGCTAAGAAATCTGATCCGAACAAAGACAAAATCGGCTAATCAAATGGTGACCCAAGCTGCCCTAGTACATCAACTAGTGGCCCTGGTAAATCTACTCAAAATGACAGTCCTAATAAAACTCAGCAAACCAAAATTGTTGAAAGAACTATGTGCGACAGAACAAATGTAAATATGTCGAAAACACTAATACCTTTCAACTTTGAGGGATATATTGCCAAGATCAAAATAAGAATTCCCCTTGCTGAACTAGTAACTCAGGATGTATATAGGAATCAAGTCTTGAAATATTTGAATATAGGAAATGACACTGACACCTTGAACTTAACTGATGAAAAACCAAAGCTGCTATTTGGACCTGAAGTAGAGGGAAAATATCAAGAAGGATTTGTCCCTCCATTTTATGTCAGCTTAAACATTCATGACAAAATCTTGCATAACGTTATGCTAGACTTCAAAGCCTCACACAATCTCATGCCTAAGGTAGTAATGGATAGATTAGGCTTAGAAATAACCAAACCTTACAAGGACTTATACTCTTTCGATTCAAGTAGAGTCAAGTGTTTGGGTCTAATCAAGTATTTGTGTGTCAAACTGGCACAAATACCTGCTAAGAGTCTAGTCATGGACATAGTGGTTGCTGACATTCCCACGAATTATGGCATGATTTTATCCAGATCATGTGGAGCCAAACTTCAAGGGAATCTCCAAATTGACATGTCCTATGCTACCATCCCAGTTTTTAACCAAATAAGGAGGTTTTACCGGGAATCACACATGAAATATATGGTTAGCAGCCAAGATAGGCCAAACAACACCCCTCTTTATTCCATCCATTCGGATCTTGACTCATTTATCTTGTATAATGATGATGACATTGACGAACAAGTAAATGAAATTGAGAAAGATCTAGGCCTACCTCAACAGTCAAACCAAACATTGAATGTGGAACTTGACAGCAAAAACTCTAGCAGCCCCGAACATTAGCATAATGGCAAAGTTGAACTTGAAACGCTTTTGAACATGAGCTTTGATGGCTATTGTGGAAAATCTAGTTCAGGAGCTGGTGTCTGGATTCATAACACCAATGAAGGCCACTTGTAAAAACTAAAATTTCAATGCACTAACAATATTTCCGAGTATGAGGCCCTTCTCCTTGGTTTACATTTGCTAAAATACATAGGAGCCAAGAAAATTTATGTTCAAGGAGACTCTGAATTGATCATTAGACAAATCAAGGGAGAATATTCTGCCATGAATCCTAGATTAAGAGAATATCAGAATGTTGCCTTGGATCTCCTGAAAACTTTTGAGAAGTATGAACTTGTCTCTATCCCTAGAGCTCAAAATAGCTTGGCTAATGAACTTGCCTTTGCTGCCAGCACATGCCAAATGCCTCATGCTAATGAACAATACACTCTGAAAGTCAAGTGCAGACCAGCAGTCCCGGATAACATAGATCACTAGCAAGTATTTAAAAATGACAAACAGATTGAAAATTTCTTGCAGCCCAAAACCAAGTTTGAAATGTTAAAATCAGACTTAATCCATCAAGAAGTTTTCTTTGATGAAGAACAAACCCTCAGAAGAGAGCTTCCTTGTAAAACTGACATAAATCTGCTAGAATATCCTCTTAAGGAAAAATCATTGGTAGATTTGGATCAAAAAGACCTTGAGGAGCTGCAATGCAAAGATAACTCATTACCAAGAGGTCTTTCCCCCTTAGAAGAGTTGTTTGACTTAAATGACGTTGCTAGGAAGCCAAAACTGGAAACCACTGAAACTAATGTGGAAGAATGTAACATAGGCAGCATAGAAAAAACCAAAATGATCAAGTTGTCCAAAACTCTCCCGCCTTAGATAAAACAAAAATATATAGAGTTATTAAGAGATTTTAAATATGTTTTTTCATGGGGGTATGAAGACTTAAAGTCCTATGACACAAGCATTATTCAACATAAAATTCCTCTCAAGGAAAATCATAAACCATTCAAACAAAAATTGAGAAGAATAAACCCCGTCTTAGTACCTCTTGTTGAAAAATAAATAAAGAAGATGTATGATGCTGGAATTATAGTCCCACTTAGGTACTTAGAATGGGTTTCCAACCTCGTGTTAGTTAGGAATAAAACAGGGGAGATTAGGTTGTGCATAGACTTTAGAAACTTGAACAAAGCCTCCCTAAAGGACAATTACCCTTTGCCAAAAATGGATCATATACTGCAAAGGGTGGTAGGTTCTAAGACAATATCATTGCTTGATGGATTTTTGGGGTACAACCATTTACTAGTACTTCCAAGTGATCAGCATAAAACCTCTTTCACAACACCTTGGGGCACATTCATGTATGTAAAAATGTCATTTGGGTTTATGAATGCGGGGGCTACTTTCCAAAGAGCCATGGATATAGCTTTTTCTGAAGACATAGGCTACTTCATAGTAATTTACCTTGATGACATCACTGTCTATTCTAAAACTGATGACGAACACCTGGTCCATTTGAGAAAGGTATTTGAGAAGTGTAGGAAGTATAGCCTATCTCTGAATCCTAAGAAAACATTTTTTGGTATTCAAGAAGGAAAATTCCTGGGCCACATAATTTCCAAAGAAGGGATAAAGATAGACCCCAAAAGGATTGAAGGTATACTACAAATCAGCCATCCTAGAAACATTAAAGAGCTGCAATCTTTCATTGGAAAGATAAACTTCTTGAGAAGGTTCATTTCATTCCTAATCTCGCTGAAATCCTAAGAAATATCACAAACATGCTGAAAAGAGAAGTAGGATTCAAGTGGACCACAGAAGCCAAACAATCCTTTAAACTGTTGAAACAATCCCTTACCCAATCACCGGTTCTAATCAGCCCCAACTTTACCAAGGATTTCTTCATATTCTCCTTTGCATCCGAACACATTGTTGCTACTGTATTGCTTCAAAATAACATGATGGGACAAGAACAACCCATAGCCTTCTTCAGCAAAGCATTGAGAGATGCTCCTCTAAAATATAACATCATGGAGAAACAAGCCTTCGCCTTGATCAAAGCATTGAAGGACTTCAAAGTTTACATTTTTCACTCCCATGTTATTGCTTTTGTTCCACACATAGTTGTTAAAGACATTTTGAATCAAGACCCTGATGGTAAAAGGGGTAAATCGATTGTTATTATCTTATAATATTATTTATAAATTAGACCCACTAAACTAGTTAAAGGAAAAGGACTCACAAAACTCATGGTTGAATCAAATTTTCAAGCACTAGACATGAATATGGTTGATGCATTAGAGGAACAGGAAGAGTGCACAACTCCGCACATTGAAGAAGTATTTCCGAATTCATCATGGTATGTTGATATTCTATATGTACTTTTCTATCTTAATGCTCCTCCAACTTTATCCAAAACAAAAGCTATATTCTTGAAACAAAAAGCTTTAAATTTCTGCATTTTTTATGGAGCTTTGTATTGGAAAAATTCTTTTGGCAGATTGCTCAAATGTTTGCTTGAAGATGATGCAGATAGAATTATGCATGAGTTCCATGAAGGAGAGTGTGGAGGTCACCTCTACTGGAAAACCATAGCTAATAAAATCCTTAGATATGGTTACTATTTTCCCACTCTTTTCCCCAATACTCACAAGATAGTTGCAACTTGCCATAAATGCCAAATATTTGATGGCAAGAAAAAGCTTCTACATTTTCCCTTGCATCCTATTAGTGTTGAAACTCCTTTCCAGCAGTGGGGTTTAGATTTCATTGGTGAAATCTACCCTGCCTCATCTACCCAACACAAGTGTATTCTCACTACTACTGATTATTTCACCAAATGGATAGAATCCATCCCTTCAAGGAATTATACCGACTCAGTCATCATAAAATTCCTTAAAACTAGCATCTTCTCCAGATTCGGCTGTCCCAAGAAGATCATCACCGATAATGCTGCAACATTTAAGTCCAAGAGAATGGTGGACTTCTGCTACAAGTATCACATCACACTGGGGCACTCTACAGCTTATTACCCTCAAGGTAATGTATTGGCTTAGTCCTCTAACAAGAGTTTGGTGAACATCATCAAGAAATTGTTGGAAGAGAACAAAAAATCATGGCATGGAAAACTGGTGTGTGCACTATGGGCTGATAGATTAACAACTAAGAAATCTATCAATATGTCTCCTTATCAGTTGGTTTATGGCATGGATGTTATTTTCCCAACATCCTTGGGAGTTCTGGTTATGAAGCTTCTTCAAGACGTTCAATCAGAAGAAAACGACATGCAAAGGAGGCTGAACCAAACCATTCATTTGCAGCAGTCAAGGGAAGAATTTTACAAAAGAACACAAGCAATGCAAGAAAATATAAAGAAGATCTTTGACGGAAGAACCAAAGCCAATGATTTCCACATTGGAGACAGTGCTGAAATGGGATTCCAGGAGGGAGGACAAAGGAAAACATGGAAAGTTTGAAAATTTTTGGAAAGGTCCTTACATAATTCATTCAACTAGAGGTAACAATGCTTTCTTTTTACAAGAGTTGGATGGAGTAGAGGTGTTCGGAGGTCCTGTCAATGGCAGGGTGCTCAAACACTATTTTTGTCAAAGTTCCTAGTTTGAAGCTTTCATTCATTGTACATAACATTTATTGATGAAAAATCAGGAAAAATAAAAACAAAAAAAATGATGAAAAAGAGGGCAGGAAAAAAAATAGGTACAACCCCATACCCAAAAAATATTGTTGTTGAAAGTGTGCAAGCCTAAATGCCACTACTAGTTCAAAAGAAAGAATCTTGTTCAGCCATCTAGCCTAATCATGACTGAACATGTTTTAAATTTATGTTGATAGGATAGTAAAGGAAGACTTGTCAAACCGTTTAAACTTGACTTGTCAGTAGATTAGATTAGGAATATATTGTTGGTTCTTAAAGCACAAACCTGAACCAAAGAGAAAGATAGGGATGCCTAACAAATTATAGATCACAGGCCTTATACTTTCTAGTTTTGATTGTACAAAAATAATGTTTGTGTGCAGTTTGTCCAAATGCCACATCCCATGGAAAATGATATTGCTCAATCCTGGTTTAGTCATGTTTTCAATTTCATGTCAATAGATTAGAGAAGAAAATTTTGTCAAACAACTTAATCTTGAAAAATAAGTAGACTAGGTAGAGAATAAGAGAGTTCATTAGCCTAATCTGGACTCTTGGGAATGATAAGGGTACAAGTAGATATTTTTTGTTTTATGCTTTCAAAGAAAAAATAATTTCAAGGGTTTTCCAGTCCAAGTGCACCCGAAGGAAGAAAAAATGCCAGAAAAAGTAGGCTGGGAAGGTAGAGATAAGGTTGAAGCAAGCATGTCTTTAAGATTCTTAGGATCATAGCTTCAATTAAACATCAGCAAATAAAAGAAGAGAAACCTGCCCAATGGATGAGGCACTGGTCTTCAAATCTCAGAGATTTGACCTCTAAGGTCCTAAGGTCCTGGACACCTCCTGAAAAGGAGTTTCCCTCCCCAAGTGGAGCCACTTTTAGTCATCAGTAATTTTTACTATCTGAAGATGACTAAATATCATTCCTATATTTCTAAAAATAAAATTCATGAATATTGTGAGTTTTAGAAATCACACTGCCTTCATTATCCTTAAAACAATTTTTTCACTATTTTACTACTCTGTCATTCCCTGATTAAACTATCACTCCTAAAGGGCCCCTCATGCACCTATGCCACTCATCTAGTTTTTTTTTTTCCACCTATCACCCCAGCACTTTGTTTTTCCTTTACCCCACTTTTTCACTTTCATCTAGGGTTAACAGTCACCCTGTTCTTTCCCATTTTCATCAGGTTCCTCAAACGTTGATGGTCTCAATACTACCACTATAATCTCTTTAGACCAATCAAGAACATTAGTTTCCATATATTCAAATATACCAAATGGTCCAAAAAAATATGTTTTTACACTATTAAGTTCCCAAGCCTAATTTCAGTCAAAAGACCAAGTTAAACCCTACCACTAGATCATTAGGTTTTCCCTAGGTCATAGGATCTTCATTGGTATTTTAAGCTCTGTTCTTCTTATGTTAAGACCTATTTCAAATGAAAAGGAAGAGAAACACATGATTGCCCAAGAAAGAGTAGAGAATCTCCAAAGAGGGCTATTTTGTCAATTTCAAGTCTTGCAAAAGGTAAATGTGCTTGACATTTCTGCAGGAATGTCAAGAGGTAAATACACAAATGAAATTGATAGAGTAACTAATGAGTTTCTAAAGGAAAGCAGGGAGCACTGAGTCTAGAGGAGAAATCATGGTTTTTAAGCCTGATTGGATCAACAGTATGCCAAACAAAAGCCCAATGCAACAAAACTCGTAAAGGAGGGTCAAGCTCTCATTTTAGTCAGTTACATTTAATGGTTAAAGGATAGAAAAACATAGTATATGCTCCAAGGTAAATATATAAAGTTTTGAGAATGCCACCACTATGTAAATGTCTAAGGTTATCAAAGAGAATTTAGCATTTTCAAGGATCAGAAGGAAAGGTCACTTCAGGGTTTCATAACACCTTCTAAAGTGAAAATTTTCAAGGACATATACCAACCAAAGAAAGTGAGCCTTGTCACTCAAACAAAGTCTCAATAACAGGGAGGTGAAGAGTATCAATGGGCAAGTTTCAAAATTATAAATTCAAACACCTCCAAAACAGAAGTGGTCAAAAAAGGTAATAAAAATGATTTTGAATTTCATAAATGTTGGTAAAAATGTGATTTTAACATGCCTAATGATCAGTAAGAAAAGTGAGGATAGGGTTTTCATAGTCATCTATCAAGCAAATGATGAAAGGCATCACTATGCCAAAAGGAAGTCAAAATTCACCAAATGGAGCAAATCTAATTACAAACACTGAAAGGAGGTCTGTAAATATCAAGGGATTGAACTGAGTCTTATAAAAGAGGTTTCACGTCAAAATGAACTGGCTGTTGTATGGTCAAATTCACCAAAGTATGGGAATGATCTCTTCATGCCTCAAGGAACTAGGAAGAAGACCAACTTCAGCACCTAGTCACCTGCAACAAAAGGGCCAAATAAAATATCAGTAAAAGGTCAAAGGCTTGAAAAGAAAACTTTAGAAAAGTGAGTTTGACATTTAAAAACCAAGTTTTTGAACCTACAAAGGCCCTCTCCACCCTTTAGAAACTCATTTTCTTTTACAAAGGTCACCAAGAGCACCCAAACCGAAAATTGTGCTTTTCTGACAAAATTGGGCAAAGTTGCCTTGTGCTACGCGCATGGAAGCTTGTGCTACGCTCCTAGAGATTTTTTGCTATGTAAGTTATCTGTACACTGCACTCCTGTGAATGCACGCTACGTGTTTGTTCCGTGCAGACCCGGCAGCCCATGCCAACAAACGGTGTGCAGCCTTGCCTGCGCTACGCGTTCAACTGCTCGCCCGACAGACCTATATCGACGACATGTTCAGCAGTGAACGCGCTGTGCGTTCAACCTTCTACTCACCTAACAGGCCCGTCCCCTGCGCGTTCGGCCTTCTGCTCACTCGACTGGCCTGGCGCTATGCATTTTGTGCTACGTGTTTGGCCAGGAGGGCCTCTGCATCATGCCAAAGCCCTAAATTTGCTCAAAGGCTTCCTCAAATTCATCTCCAATGGTTTTTCTAAACACCTCTGAGGGGTAAGTACAAAAACAACCTTCTTTTCAAGGTTCTTGACATTTGGTTAAAATAATAAACCCTAGAAAGATGAACTAAGTAACATTTAACCTCCCTCATCTGCAAAACCAGAAAGGTACAGTTAAGGCAAAGTGGTCAACAATTTTGTCTCCCCTTACCTCTCCCTCATAGTCATACACTCCACTCTCACTCATCCACTCCTCTATTTTCAAAAACTGCCTTTCTCATCACCATCTCATTTACCCTCTTCATATAAATCTCACAAGCAGAATTAGGGTTTTGGCTTTCAAAGCAACAGTAAAGTCAAAATGTCAAGGGAAGGTAATAGTGACAGTGGTGAGGGAGGCCAAGGGCCTAGAAGACAACAGTGCAAAGGTGGAAGAGAAAATAGATTTGAACCACTAAACACTATAGAGTTGATGGCATCGCCTATGACAGTTTCATATTTCTAGAATGTGGGTTGTTTTGAATTTTGTGAAAAAGTACAACAGATACAGAGTCATCCTGAGTTGACCAGGTTGTGTATCCTTAACCTTCATGATGATCAAGTAAATTTAGTGGGGGTAAACTTTGAGCTATCTTCAAATATCATTTCTATGGCCACTGGGATACCTAGTATGGGAGAAAAGTGGTTCAAGTAGGCTAATTTGGACCTGAGTCACTATGAACCTTTACTAAAACCTAGATACAAAGCTGACTGCAAATCCATTATTCCCTTTTCACATTTGCTGGAGATATATGCGCCCTTGATGAGAGTCATCATGAAATATTTTACATGTGAGGGGAGGTTTTCTAGGCTTTATTCATACCACATAAGATTGCTCATGCACTTCAATAGGGTAAAGATGTTACATTTTCCCTATTATCTCTATAGGAGTATTGATAAGATGTCTTATATTATGCAAAAGAGACTCCCTTCACAACAAATGCAGAGCATTTTTCACCATTCTCTCATCAAGATAGTTGTGTTGCATCAGTTAGAGAAAAAGGGTATTCCACGGGAGGTGTTCATCACCCATGAACTTTTCACAAACCCACAGCCCCATCCTCAACAAAATTTTCCCTCATCATCTCATCCTCCCGCTCCTACTCCCCCATCATCTTCTACTAATCATGCTTCACCATCTACCCATATACCCTCACCTCAATAAAACTCTTCTTCCTCACTCTTTCCCAATGCATCAAATCAAGAGGGAAGTGGTAGTGAATAAGAAAGTGACCATGAAGAAGAAGGCAGTGATAAAGAGGTAGATGATGAAGAAGAGGACAGTAAAGAGGCATATGATGAAGAAGAGGATAGTAAAGAGAAATATTATGAAGAAGAGGCAGAGGTCAACAATGAAGAAGAGGCAGAAGTCAGCAATGAAGCAGAATACATGGAGGTAGATGAAAATGAAGATGAAAACACAAATGATGAAGAAAGCAACCAAGAAAATGACAATGATGTTGGAAACAACCCACAAGTCAGTGAGAAAAATGAAAATGCATAACTCACTGAAGAGGAAAGGGGTAATGAAGAAAATGGTAATGACACCTCTGACAGTGAGAACACAAGTGATGACAAGGGCGGTGATGATGTTGGAAACAAATAAGAGAGTGATGAAACAAAGAACATGGTAACTAAAGAGGTTGATGACAGCAGTAAAAATCACAGCAATAATGCTAGCAGCAGTAATGAGGGAGGCAGTGACAAAAATGACAGTAGTCCTAATGGCCAAGAAAGTAGTGAAAATAATGATCCTGGTAGTGGTAATGATGATAGTGCATAGAACAGTGCCAAAGACAGTGAGACTCCTAGCAGTATTGAAGGAAATGAAGAAAGTGGCCAAGGTAATGATAATGATGAGGGTGGAAATAGCTCACAGAACCTAGATGACAATGAAGTTGATATTAGTGAAGGAGAAAGGGATGATGATACAAATGAAGATCACAACAGTGATGTTAGCATGGAAGAAAATGAAAGTGAGGCTGATGAATGCAGTCAAGAACACAGTGCAGAAAATATCAGTGGAGAGGTCAATGAGGAAGAGAAAAGAAGTCCTGAGGTTAGCCATGATGAGGGAATTCAGATGAACAAAATTGAGCTTTTCCCTCTAACATATGAAAGAGGAGATAGGCATGTGTTTTCTGCCTCTAAAAGGCAAGGGACCATGCCATCCACCTCAGCTAAGAAGCTTGACAAAGGAAAACAAAAGATCAAAGAAGAAGAAGAAGAAGAAGATCAGCATGAGGTTGAGAGAGAGTTTGAAATCATTCATATTGACAGTGATGAGGAAAATGAAGCAAGGATCTCAAACTTTCTCCTCCAGAACAAGAATTCCCAAATTGAAGACCTCCAAGAAAATCTAGATAGGGCCAAGAGTGTGAATAATGTCCTTGAGATGGAGAACAGATAGCTAGGGGCACAAAATTCCATTTACGAGGCTAGAGAAATTAGAGCTCGGAAAGAAGCTCTAAGAGCACAGGTAAAGCTAGAGGAATTCATGGGCACTTATGAGGAAAGTGAAGATGAAGAAGGATAGTCTAGAAGAAGACCAAGAATCATGGGTTTAAATAAGGCCTTGGCAAGACAAAGAGAGCAAGAGTCTACCTTGGCAGAGCAACTCCCTCTAATTGAGTTGCTTGATATGGAGATAGAACATGATCGGGTGCCTTTGCTAGAAAGAGAAAACACACATTTAGAGGCCAAATTGGAGAAGGCTAATAGTGACCTTGACCTCCAAAGGAAGATGACCAAACACTATGCACTTAGAAACCAAATTGCAAGGGCCAAGCTCAAAAGAGCCCTCGCCAAAGTTCAAGCCCTCAAGGAGGAAAAAGGTTAAGAAAAGCTTAACCTTCTTGCTGATTCTTCCATGAAAGCATCCCAGACATAAAAAAGAAGATAATTGCAAATTTTGGAAACATTTTGGAAACTTTGGTTTTCTGCTTATTTGGAGTGCCAAGGGCGCAACACCCTTAGTGCTACGCTTTTTATCAGGGCATCCTCAAGAGGTAAAGTTTACATTTTTGGAATCCTCAGATCCAATACAACATTCTCACCAAATTTCAGGTCATTTGGAGTTGATTTGGTCCTCCAAAAGGGTCCAAAACACCCTAATTTTCACCTTTCTGCCTAGTTTTCAGGACATGTGTTGTGCCTTTACCAGTATTGGGAGTTTTTATTTTTGAAAATGTTACAGGGGTCCAATCAGAAACCCAAGGGTATTTCTAGAAATTAGACTCAGCAGGCTTTCCAACGAGCCATCACGGAGCCCATTCCGACATCGGGAAGGCCTTCAAAACTTTTCTGCAAGATGACCCAGTTTTCTTGCTCATGTGTTGCGCCCTTGGCCTAGAAATACATCCTAAAACTCAGTGCTATGCCCTAATAGTCAAAAAGTCAACAAATTACGCTTGGAAATATTTTGGAGGCTTGGGAAATCCCAAATGTCAATTTTTTTGCCAAAAATAGTTGACAAGATATTTTGTATTAGATATTTTGTGCCTTGGCCCTTGCAAGGTCTCAAAGGACAAAAGTGATAATTATGATTAACTAATAGGCTTCTAGAGACCTAATTAGGGTTTAGTCCTCCAATTCAAGATAAATAGAGCATGGAGGTTTCATTGTATATGTTGGATATTTGTTGAGCATGCTATGAAATAGACTTAGAGTTTATTGGTGAAACTGGTTTTTGGTGCCTTATGATGATGTTGGATTGTGCTTGTTTAAATGGTGATGTATTCCATATTTATGTTTGTTTTCTTCAGTTATTCATTGTGTTTATGGTTCATTTATTCATAGAATGGAAATAGAGAATGGGATTTACCTTCTTGGTACCCTACTTCTGCCTTCTTTCTTGACTTCCATGTTTTCTTCCTCAAATTTTTGCTAAAGAAATCCTTAAATTCTCTTTAGTGTTACTGATATGTTATGTTAGAATGATATCTATTTGCAAGTAAGTTTTAGATAATCCTTCACTGCTCTCTTAGCTTACTTAACTGTTGTTTTTAAGACCTACTTAGCCTAGTTGATATTGAGGAATCCTTCATTTCTCTTCAAGTTTTCATTATGCTATCATCTTAGAAGCTTTTTCTTGTTTATTGGTTTGTTAAATGATTCTTGATTGCCCCTTAACTTGCTATATTTATAACTCTATGTTATTTCACTCTCCCTTGACCTAATTAGATCCATTTGATCTTGCCAACTTTCCCTTTGAACTATCCTTGACTCCTTTTTACACATTTTAAGACTTTGCAGACTCCATAGCCTAATGAATTGATACTTCACACTCTATTAACCTACTTAAAAACTTTCCCAACCAACCAAACAAACAAACAAACCCTAAACTTAACAACTAGCCTAAAATAAAAACCTAAAAAACAAACAAGTTCAAATCCTTTTCACAAAATAGAGAGAGCCCTCTTTGAGTCCAGGAAGGCTAGGTCCTAGGGCTCCAAAGACTAGTATGATGTTACCCTTGTTCATTTGTTCTCACCAATCTAACCGATTACGGGGACCTAACAAGTTGCATCACCCTTGGTGCAATACTAGGGCTCACCAGTTCCCATATGAGAACTGTGTGTCAATTATTAGTGTCGGTAGCATATATTTTCCCTGCCCTCTATTAAGAACACCCACTCACTCACAAACATCCCGAGAGGTTTCCTTCATCTTGGTGTGGTGTGACAACTATTTGCACATCAAGTGCTAGGAATATTCCTATTTGTAGACTTTGTTAACTACGGGACCACAACATCTCTATGATTCCATAAGTTCTCTGATGTAAACCTCCATTGCGCATGATGAAATTCTCTACCAAACAATGGAAGTATCTTCATCTCCCGGAGTCTATCAAATATGGAAATATTTATTTCTAAAACCTCCACAGTGAATTGTATGTTAATTAATAAAAACATTCTCATTTTGTGGAGTATATCAACCACGAACCCCCTCCAAGTCTGCATGGAACACTCTACCTAGAACTTTGTGACAAACTGTGAATTTTCACGTCTCACAATAAATATATCCCCAACTCCGGTGATCCATCTACCATTCCACCGCACCATTGCTAAACTCATCGAGCACTTAGTTATTCTTCCATGGTACGATGGATGCTAATTTACAGAAGGTTTTCCCATCCCATGAAATCTGTCAACTATGGCTCCCATCCAAAGCCTTTTGTGACACATTGTCAAATTATAGACCATTTGATGAGGAAAAGCATGTCCTATTCATTTAGTCAACCTATGGAACCTTGAAGTTTTAAAACCTTGTTAGACTTTGAACTGCCAAAACTCCTTATCCATTAAGATTTTCTCAAGTTTCCATATGCCACTAGAAAGGTATCTCCAAGGGCTATCCATATGTACACTTTACATGAGCACTTGATCTAATCCACTACAACCAAAATTCCTAGCCTTCTTCTCATCACTTCCGGACTCCAAACCCTCTCGGTCTGTTTCCTGTAGCATTACAGGACATCCTGCAGCAAAACAGACATCATGTAGAAGCTTCCTGTATCAGTGTTGAGAGCCCTCTCCTTCATCCCAAAATCACTCCTCCACCTCACCTAAGCCTAGAAAATCCATTAGTATACCTCCAGATTTGAATCCTTGGTTCAGGAACACCCTTAGGACACCCAAACTCCCTCTTCCTTTGCTACAAAACAGAGTAATTTGAAGTGTGATTAGTCCATCATTAGCACAGTATTTAGCATGAATTATATATAAGTTAGTTATTCATTTATTAAGCATGTGTGCAAAGATAGATTAGTTCCTTCTTGCAAGTTAATCAAGTAGTCTAGACAATGAATTCAACTTAGTATAATTTCCTTTCTTGTACCTAGAATCAGTGTTAATCTTTCTTCCTTGAAAAAATAGACATTAAATAGATGAACTAGTGCAATATAGTGTAGTTTCTTTTCTTACCAATAGAGTAATGGTTATGATCTTATTTTAGTATTAAGTTGCAGTTAGAAGTTTGATAGACTTCCTCTTTCAGAGTAGCCCTAGTTATTAGCACCTCATTGTAGAACTAAGATGAGGATGGCATGAGTAGATCTCATTTGTTGTGCATATAGCACTGTCACCCCCATGTTTTTACGAACCACTGGTTGATAAGTAAAGTTGAGTATCATTTAGGAGTTGCATCACCCTTGGTGAAATACCAAGGCTCACCAATTCCCATATGAGAATTGTGTGTCGATTATTAGTGTCGGTAGCATTTATTTTCCCCACAATCTATTAAGCACACCCACTCACTCATAAACATCCCGAGAGGTTGCCCTCGTCTTGGTGTGGTGTGACAGCGATTTGCACATCAATTGCTAGGAACATTCCTATTTGTAGAATTTTTTAACTACAGGACCACAATATCTCTATGATTCCATAAGTTCTCAGATGTAAACCTCCATTACGCATGATGAAATTCTTTATCAAACAATGGAAGTATCTTCATCTCCCGGAGTCTATCAACTATGGAAATATTTAGTTATAAAACCTCCACAGAGCATTGTATGTTAATTAATCAAAACATTCTCATTTTGTGGAGTATATCAACCACGAACCCCCTCCAAGTCTGCATGGAACACTCTACCTAGAACTTTGTGACAAACTATGAATTTTCACGTCTCACAACAAATATATCCCCAACTCCCAGGATCCATCTACTATTCCACCGCACCATTGCTAAACTCGTTGAGAACTTAATTCTTCTTCCACGGTACGATGAAAGCTAATTGACGGAAGGTTTTCCCATCCCATGAAATCTGTCAATTGTGGCTCCCATCCAAAGCCTTTTGTGACACATTGTCAAATTATAGACCATTTGACGAGGAAAAGCTTGTCCTATTCATTTAGTCAACCTATGGAACCTTGAGGTTTTGAAACCCTATTAGACTTTGAACTGCCAAGACTCCTTATTCGTTAAGAGTTTCTCAAATTTCCATATGCCATCAGAAAGGTATCTCCAAGGGCTATCCATATGTACACTTTACATGAGCACTTGATCTAATCCACTACAACCAAAATTTCTTCAAATATATAGCCTCCATCTTTGACCTTAGCTAGGCACCAACATCACCCAGCAATGCTCTTACCAAGGCTCCACAACCAATTGATCATGAAAAAACACTCATCTACAATCTATCTCAACAATTTAAATACTAATTGTCATCACTGAGGTTGACATCAATGTTAACATAGACCACAATGATCATTCTTTTGTTCAAATGTTATTCCTGGAAAGTAGTGTCTCCAAATATTTAGGGTATAGACCATAGTTAGCATTTCTAGATTGTGTCTTGTGTATTTCTCTTCATGGGTTCTAATATTTCTTAATGCATACACCGTTACTCTTCCCTCTCTCATCACTATCCAACCAAGTCCTTCCTTGGGGACATCGATGCAAACCAAAATTTTTGCTCCATAATTGGCACCTTCAAGATTGGTGTAGTTGTTAATAATACTTTTAACCTTTGGAATGCCTCTTCAGATTTTTTAGTCTAAAACAAATTCTTATTCTTTCTTTGGATTTTGGTTATGGGGGTTGCTATCTTTTAAAATCCGCCCTAGAAACTCTGTATTTCATGAACATTGTTCGGTGTCAGCCATTCTATGATGGCCTCAATCTTCCTTGGGTCTATTATGATTCCCTCCCTAGAGATAATGTTCCTGAGATAATGGATCCTGGAATGGTAAAAGGAACACTTTAAAAACTTTATATATATTTGGTTCTCTCTTAGACACTACAAAAATAACCTCAAGTTTTCATTATGCTCCTTTAAGGTTCTTGAGTAGATCAATATGTCATTGATAAATGATGGTAAAAATTTATCTAGGTATTCATATAATATCCCATTACTTAGACTCATACAAACACCTAGGATATTTTTCAAACCAAAGGGTAATACTAAAAACTCAAAATGCCCAAATCTTGTCTTAAACGTTGTTTTACAGATATCTTCTTCCTTGGTTCTTAACTAATGATATCTAGATCTCACATCTATCTTTGAAAACACTTTTTCTCCCCACCTTTGGTCAAATAATTCATCTATCCTTGGTAGAGGATATTGAATTTTTATCATCACCTTTTTCAATTGATGATAATCAATGCACAATTGTGAAGCCTTGTCCTTGTTTTTAACAAAAATCTCAGAGGCTCCCCACAGATATATGTTGGGTCATATGAACCCTAGGTCTAATAATTCCTTTAACTGGATATGAAAATCTTTTAATTATAGGGTTGACATATGATATGGTACCTTTTATAGTGGGCTTTGTTCCTGGTTTAAGGTCAATGGTGAAATAAATTTCCATTTTTGGAGGTATCCCAAGAAATTCTTTGGGAAATATATCCCTAAATTCAACAAGAATCAGATGCTTATCTAGATTTTCAGAGTTACTTTTATCATTTAGTATTGAAACCATGAATAATTTACATCCCCTTCATCTACATTTCAACATTTTCATTCATGACACGAACCTTAGTGACACCCTTTAGTTCTTTCCCATCATCATATGTGAAATGTAGTATCTTTCCTTGTAGTCTAGGACTTTCTCGTGCTTCTCCAACCAATCCATTACTATGACTACACAATATGATCCTAGGATTGTAGAATACAAGGATATCTTGGTCTTACATACTCCTAAATCCACCTCACAATCACTTACCAACTTTCTTACATTTCTTTTCATTCCACACGTAATTTATACATGCCTAAAATCGTGTTGTGAAATTGTTTTATGTTTATTTTTTGGCAATGCATTTAGAGAAATAAAAAACTCAATAGCTCTAGGATCTATCAAAATAAAAAAACTCATACCATCAATAGTAATTGACATCTCAAGCATATTGAACTGGAATAGTAATTGACATCTCAAGCATAGTGAACTGGTGTTTAACTTCGTGATTTTTCAACACCACATGGATGCGTTGAGCATTCCTGAGATCCCCCACTATGGTTGGTTTTCAATTTTTGTTGGAATTACCTATATTATGAGGGAAATCCCTCTAATAGTGTGGACCTCCGTAAGTCCAAAAACCCCACTTAGGAGCTTGGATCCTACTATCGATTGAACTGGGAGTTGGTCTGGAACTCTACTAGTAAGAGCTAGACTGTTGTGATAGATGTTGTAGTGGTGTGGCATGGTGTTTTTGTGTAAGACAATACTGCAATGGTTGCCAAGTTTTCTTCGACACAATGTGTGGTTGCTGATCTAAATACCAATACAGTGTTCTTTGGTTTCTTGATTACTGGTTTAGATGAAATTACACTAGTCCCCTCTGAAAATTCTTATGGTTCATACTATTTCCACTAGACAATCCTAACCCTGCATGTTTTAATGGTCTACTCGATCCATTTTTTAGTATATCTTCCCCGGTGATGATTTCCTAATAAACTAGCTCATCAAGGTATGAGACATAGCTTGAGTGTTAAAATCTAGTCCATACACAAATTTGTTTACTTTAAGCTTCTCTATATTTAAGTGATGGGAATATCGAAGTAGTTGCATGAAATGTGTCTCATACTCAGGCATTGAGTGACTTCCCTGCATTATTGCATTGAATTCATTTTGTTATCTTTCGATGAACTCCTCTCACATATAGCATTCTCTAAAAATAATTCAAATAACTCCCAAGTTACCACTGAGATATCCATCCCCAACTCGGGTAATAACGTCTTCCACCAAAGTAATGCATTTCATTTCAACTAGAATATACTCATTTTGGCCTTCATATTTGAGGTGTATTCCCTCAAGTTGAAGCACATAGCCATGTTTTCTAGCCATGCCTTGGTAGTTTGTCCATCATTGGACCCCCAAAATTCTAGAAATTTTAGTTTTTCCAAATATCAATTCACATCATTTCTTATGGGGTTTTTGGGCCCTTTATTCGACATAATAAGTCCTCCATGTTCCCGTTCTAGATGTGTTATTAATTCCTCTCAAATGTGTTGGAATGATCTCATTAAGATTAAAAATTCTATGTGGGTATTTATTCATGTGCCATGATGTGTTTTTCATCAATGAACGAGGTGATAAGAGTTGGTTGTTGTAGTGGTACCATGTTGTGTCCTCTAGCTTCCCTACTCCTTCATGTGCCTCTTATAGCCATTATACATATTCCAACAATTATCAATTTACATTAATTTTTAACCATATAATAATTATCATTTAAGAAGATGATAATGGTAATAATTATCAACTTATAACACCTTACAGCTAACTCGATTAAAAATAAGAGAACATTCAAGGTGATTTTTTCTCTTTAACTTTTTGAATGCATTAATTCTTTGTTTTACCCCTCCCCTCTTATTATGCAACTAATTATTACATATATGAATCAACAATTAGGATATGTTTTCTTTAAATACCCACTAAGTTATTAGATATATTTTTTTATCTAAAACTCCCAATTTAAAGTATAACCATGCTTATTTAAATAATTATTATATTAACTTATCTTGATAAGTTAGATATAAAATCTTAATTGCAATATATATAAGTATATGTTAAGGAGTGACACTGAGAATTAACAAAAGAGTGTTAAAGTATTATTACTATTATAAACCTTGATTAATATTTACAACTTGCTTACAACTACAAATTCCATCATATTAATATCATATACTTAGTTCCATGTACTTAACAAAAATAACTTAACTTCCATTAAGTCATTGCATGCTTCTATCTTCAATGTATTACATTTATGCTTCAATGTATTACGTTTATACTAAAACATACTAACCTTATTAATTAACTATTCCATAACATCTACTTATGGATTGTATATCTTAATTAATATTTGTTTAAAACTCTAAGATGTTCGCACCCATAATATTATTGTATTATCAACTACTATTTAAATCATATACAAATAACACATATAAGTTTATATATATGTGTGTGTGGGATTAAGATTGTAATAAAGGATTTATTGCATGAGACGTTTGTCCTCCCAAAAAATTTAGTTATGCATTTTATTAACTAACATATGAGATAGGATCACGAGTGTTGCACCATATTTTCGATTTAAAAAAAATTGAGTAGGATTGAATTTTATCATTGACCACTATCGTTCTGCCTATAATTTGGGATATGACTTATTATTAACTATAATATTCTTATTGGTTATTATGACTTACGATCTGTAGCTAACTAATTTCTTCAATTAAAATTATTATGACCAACCTCCATTTTCAGCTCGGGCTAACATTATTTAGTTTAATTTATTACTAACGAGGATTTCTAATTATATACACCCTTTTACAAGTTCGTGCCTATTGTATCGAGTATTTTCATCATTTCTCTATGTTGTTTGATGAAGTTTATTGGGGTATCCTCAATATATTATTGTGTGGTGGTTTTATTTTTTTAAATGGGGAATCAGCCTTGTGGCTTTTTTTCAAGGAGTTTTCTAAAAAGCAAGTGTTTTTCTTTGGCTAAGTGTATAGTTAGGTTTGGTGATGATATGGTTCTCTTTCACATTCCATTATCTCATCTTATTATTATGACCAACCTCCATTATTGCTCGAGTTAACATTATCTAGTTTAATTTATTACTAACAATGATTTCTAATTATATAAACCCTTTTACAAGTTTGTGCTTATTATATCGAGTATTTTCATCATTTCTTTATGTTGTCTGATGAAGTTTATTATGGGGTATCCTCAATATTGTGTGGTGGTTTTTTTTTTATGGGGAAACAGTCTTAATTTCCTCTGGCCTTCTTTTCAGGATTTTTCTACAAAAATGGAGCTTGTCCTTAGCTAAGTGTGTAGTTGGTTTTGGTGATGATATGGTTCTCCTTCATAGTCTATTATCTCCGTCTTATTTTAACTTGATCCTAAGCCTAGTCAATTTCCCTAACGACATATTAGTAACCCCTCTTTATTTTTTGTCTCTTGCACTCCTCGACGAGACTATGCCACCTCGCCAGAGAATGGAAAGTCGTAGGGGAGGTTCCAATTCGAGGTTGAATTATCAACCTTGACGCCTATTTGGATGGACTTCGGTGGCATATATGTTTGATATAATACCACTGGAAGTTCATAATGAAATTCAAAAGTTGGAATCTTAGGAATTTGGGGATAAAGCTTATTTTTCAGACCCTCAAATTGGAAATCAGGATCTCAAGTGGATTCCTAACCACAGTAAACCTCAAAAGTGAAAGTTTCACTTCTTACACTCAATTGCATGTTATCAACAGCTCGACTCCCTCCTCTGTTTGGTTGTTTGCGAAAAAAAAAGTTTGCAAGGAAGAAATATTTGAAATGCCTTCTCAGAAGCATTCACTATTTCTTGGATGACATACTGGTATGACTTCGTAGGGTGGAAAGGTGTGTGGTGTCGGAGTCAGATTTTGATTCAAGTAACATCTCTAATGTTCCTACGGTGTTTGATGCCCCACAGGTTCACATTGGTCCTCTCAATTTTGTCCCTTCAGTGAATGGAGACCCAATGCCTTTGATGGTAATTTACAATGTTCCCTTTCTCAATTTTGTTCCTACAATAAACGGGAGACCCAACGCCTCTAGTGGTCATTTCTGATTAGCAACACATGTTTCACTGCACTTTTCTTTTTTGGTTGGTTTTCCCAACATGGGTGGCTCTCGCACATCCTAGTGGATTTCATACCTACTAGCATGCAGCATCAGGCAGAAGTTCTGATTTTCTAATATGTGTCAACCTTTTAGTTACCTTGTTCAGTCTCTATGGTTTTTGCTTTGTTTGATCCTTTTGTAATCAGGGAAATAGAGCCCTCTGGTGCATATATTAAATAGTCATTGACAGTAATGTAGTTGTAATGGTTAAGTCAGTTTTTTTGAAGCATATCTGCTCTCAGGATAGTATCCATGGATAGGAAATCTATGCACTTGTAGAACAACAAAAAAATATCCATGTATTTTTTGATATCACCTTTTGATTAATGAAAATTTTGTGTGTATTTACAATATAATATATATATATATATATATATATATATATATACACACCCTTTTACAAATGATATATGGTGGTAAATATTTTTCTTTCCTCTTCATTGTCGCCCTAAATTGATAATGTATTCACCCACATTCTTATTTATCTCTAAACGAGTATTCTAGGACATTTGATCGAAAAATTAAACCTATCCTACACAATAATCTCTTAATTAAATTAAATTTTATTAAAATAAAACTTGTTAGACATGAACCAATAATCATCAAAATCACTAGGATTCTTCTATTGAGATTCATCTATGTTGTGTTATATTACCTTGAACCTACATAATCCTCACTCAAGATTCACTGAATCCTAGTTCAATTTTAGAAACTTGTGGTCAAATCACCTTTTTATTGTGGTAATAGATGATTTACTACACCACACCCTATTCAACTTGAATATTGTGATAAAAATAGACCACTAGAGTGAATTTCATATACATACATAGGGGAGTAGTAACACATTACCACCATAGCTTGAACCAGTGTAGCGTTGAAACTAAGTACACCAAAGTCGCCTAGATAACTATAAGCCTATATTGTTGAATTATAAAGGTAGTATAGGTTGTCTGCGACAACAAATTAAAGTTGATTGGAGATACCAATAAACTCACCCTAATACTATAAATATAGTTTAGATATGCACCAATATTTGTTGAAACTACCAGCTCGTTTGCTGCCCCCGAACACATAAACAGGTCGAGTATGATGATAGGGATAATTCAATAAATTGGATCATGGGCTTAATGTGTTTAATGGTTGATAGATAAAATTATTAAATGCATGAACTTAAACTTAAGTGGGATTGATAGAATATCTCCTAAAACTTATAACGATTCCACCTATAATGAACATTTCAACCTCTAGAAAATAGATGAAATGAGTTGTCATATGATGGTAACTGGGATTATTTAATGGTGTCTTCTATGAATATCACAGTAGTTAAGATTAATTTAATGATGTCTAGTTCTCAAGTATTACGCATAGTGTAGGCTATGAAAATCATCGATGGTATCCCATAGCTCGGAAACTGGTAAGAGTTACTACTTGTAACGATAGTGGTGATCTTGTGTCATTCTGCTCTATGTCATATATCATGAGTTTTAATTATATATATGATAAATCGACATCGGTCAAAATTTTAATGCATTCAACCTTAACTACGCCAATCTTGAGTATTTCCATTGATAAACATCTGTTGATATGCATGAGTTCAATCATGCATATCAGTAAAGGGATTATTTTATCAGTAAAAATAAGTTATGCATTCCAAGTCACTTAGTTACAAGAGTAAAGTCACTTAGTTACAAGAGTAATAATAAATGAGAGATTTTTCTTATTATATTAAATCATCTTTGAATAATGAAAACCAATCATAAAGAAATATACAAAAAGTTAAAGATACATATATTCACAGTCAAGGAATTCCAACCTATACATTACTTCTTTATTATAAATAATCATAATAATATAGAACTTTTTCTAAAACTAATTATAGTTTGCACCAAGGGAATGAAACTTAATCTTAAATCCATTGATTTCTTGCACTCCCTAAATTCATTCCTCTTGTACATGTGGAAATTTCTACGTTCCAACTGAATGTTTTGGACTCACCAATTGACCTCCCAACTTCTCTTTGGGTACTCATCTTCCTCGCAGACCCCCAAATTGCAATGGGAATGTATGGAAGAATAAAAACAATAGCAAGTGGAAGAGAGAATTCTAGCTCAATATTTTTCACTCAAAGAGCCTCTACTTCCACCAAACTCACTATAAAACTTAGCAGTCACTCTAAATACACAATAGTATTAGTATAATCATCCAATAATAGAGAAAAAAAGAATTTGTTTCTCATAACTTGCTCATTCATTTATATAAGGTTTCAGTGATCACAGTTGTCACTTCATCCAAAAATAATTATTTTCATTAATCCAACAATTTCATTATTCATCTATATGTGTCAACCTCTCACCAAAGCTCTCCTAAAATTATTTACTTAATTTCTTATTTAAAATGTTATTTTCCCTCACCTGCACATGCTTCTCTGTTTCTACCCTTAGATGCCCGGGAATACTAATTTCTACTACATGGATTGTGTTCTTTAGCTTAAGTCAACAAGTTTCATATTTTCCCCCCAATTACTCCCTATTTTTCTCGAGTTGATGTCTTAATTGGAGATCTTTGTGTTATGCTCTTATCACATGGATGTTCTCTCATAAAATTCAATTTCTCTAATTATATTATTATTCTTTAATTTCATGCACAACACTTTTTTCTTAGTGAGAATGAATTATCATTGGATTAATGTTTCTAATTTAATTGTATGTCTATTTTCCCCTTTGTTATTAGAACAACTTGTGTGTGTGTGTGTGTGTGTGTGTGTGTGTGTGAGAGAGAGAGACTTATTTAAACATATATTATATATTTAAATTTTTCCAAAAGTGAGGAGGGCACAATTACTTATTTGGTTCAACATTCATAATTCTACATATTTTCCATTTTTCTAAGGTTTGATTCTGAATTAATTATTTTTATTCCAAAAACCCACTTACTACATTATGTGAATTAGTGTTTATTAATGTATGATCATCAACCCTTAAATGTCTTCCACGTTTTTCTTCCCGATACCAAGGGTGCCAAGTCGATTGTATCCTTCAAGAACTTTCTTTTGAAGTTCCAAGGGTGCCATGTCATTTTCCCTTCAAGCATTCATGACTATCAGGGGAAAACTAGATGTGATGATGAATACCATTATCATATCGTGTGCCACCCTCTATGGTGATAATAATAGTGTTATGGATCAAGGAATCTACCTTGATGTGCACCCCCTAGTAAATACTTTTGGGCGGCCCAATCCAAGGTCTACTCTCATGTCATCGTGAATTTCAAGGCGAAGGTATTTCAATGCCTTCCAGTCCAATTCATAGTGGGAATGCAAGTGGTGGAATCAGGGAAATTATGCCACCCTTCCAATGAAGTTTCATTTGTCTTGTACAACCCTATCACCCATGTGTGAGTTGTTCGTTCCAGCAACTAACTTGTTTCTACATCCACTATTATGTCATTAGTAATCATAGTATAATATTAATTAGAAATTTAAATCCTAGTGCCAATAGTATGCAATCAATCAAACCAGAGGTCATTGACTAATCACATGCATGTGCATCTGAGTAAGCTCCTTCCAAACTCAATAATCATCAATAATATCTACTTATAATGTTAGTCATTTATAATTACACATGTTAAATTATCATTATGACATAATCATCAACATAATCACTAACTATAAACAAGAAGCTAGTCATCAAAATATATAAACAATACAATATATAATAAATTCATCAACATTATTACACATAGTAATCAAAGAGATCCATCATAATAACAAAGATAACATTAAATTGATATATCACAATTATTATCACATCCAATAGTAATGAAAGCAAAATAATCAGATCTTTGACATGAGGTTCTCAAAGAATAATGTATGTTCCATGATGTTATATCAAAGTTAAAATAACATCAAATCCAGTCAATCAGAATGGGGCACTACAATATGTTAGTACCCCCGGCATTTGATGGCATGACATAGCATTTTATTTACTAGTTATGAATCATGATGACTTAAATGTTGTGTTTTTAAAAGCATCTTCTTATGGATTATTTTATAGTCATATATATTCCAAAGGTTGAAATAAATAAATATATATATATATATATATATATAGTCCTCCACTACAAATTTTGATGAGGTATAATAATTATATGTAATGTTTTTTCGGGCACAAACATAAATTGAGCACCATGGCTTATATTTTGGCATACTCAAGGTGGCATATGTTATGGTATTAGAGTGGCATATTATAAAGTTTTTTTGGCATTGTGTTACAATGAATGAATAGGGATATTGGTTGGCATACATTTATGTGGTGAATGAAGTTTTTAACAATGAATAGTTCACATCCCAAGGCATGACTCGAGATTCTTCTCCCACGTGTTGTGGGTGGAAAGCCATCAAGGCAACCTACCAACCCACCCTTGCATTCACTCTCACCCTTTTGAGCTACTACTATACTCTTTGCTCACTTGAATCACCCCCCAACTCTAATTAAAACCCTAATTTTATAGAATAATAGGTCATAAGACCATGTGACTAGTTGTTGTGTGGCTAGTACTACAAATACCTAGGTATGCCAAGTTTTTTTCTCTATTGAACTGGAAATTCATTGTATAACTAGTTTGTTAGGTAGTTGCATGTATGGCTTTGCTTATGATATGTTTGGGTAAAACCCCTCATTCAATTAATATTTTCCTCCATTTTTTCTCCCTTATGCTTGTTTTGGACTCCATTTCATTTATAATTGACATGCATGAGTTTTTAGTAGGATTTAGATAGGGCTATAAGCAACCAATCTAAATTCTTATTATCACACTTAGCCCTGTGAGATTATAAAATGTTGTAGGCATAACATAAACACTCCATCTATCAACAATTTTTTGGCGACTATACTAGGAAGTGATTGTTATTTCCCTATTTTTTCAATTTGTTTTTAATATGAATATACATTCAGCCAACCAGCTTGGTCTTAATCATCAATTGAATGATCAAATAAGTATAACCCATTCTTAGTTTGATTTCATTCTTTAAACCATCAATTCTATTGTTAAATGTGAGAAATTTTGGGTTGTCATAGCGTAAATTTTCATATATTTTCTATGCTTGATGTAACTTTACTTTTATCCCCAATATCAAACAGAAATCACATAAACAAGAAAGTAAAATGTTGATAGAACATACCAATAGATCGATAGAAGACAAGCCAAAAATACACTTAACTTGATCAGCAAAATATATGTGTTTTGGTGCGTTACGTCGGTCAATAGGATGCTTCAACCATAAAAGTCTCAATACGGTTAGCCAACCAGAAGTGTCACACAACCCTCTTGGACAGCTATACCAGTCAACTAAAGTCAACTTTGTCCCAATCAACGGTCAATGCAAAACAGCAGCAGCAAAAAGTCAACACAGCCCGGTCAAAGTCAACGGTCACCCTTGATTTTAGTGCCAAAAAATGAGGACTAGGGAAATTGTAATTTGACCAATTTTGGGGTCAGTTTGACCAAGCATTGACCAAATTTAACGTTGTTCAAATCTGCGTTGAAACCCTAGGTCAAAAACAGAAATTTCCTTCGCTGAAATTTCCCACGTGTGAGAGAAGAAGAGCCTCCAAGGTGATCGAACCAATCAGATGATGAGAGAGAATGTGTGATGATGGATGAGTGAAATGACCTCCAACGCTGACCTATATATATCCATCAGTGAGGGTGTGTGACACATCTGATGGGGCTTCAAGCCTACATTTCAATTCTGGTCGACCTTGCACATAAGTGGATTTAATTCAAAATAAATGTTTTTCTCATCGGATCAAGATGATATTTAGATCGATCTTGCACCTCTTTGAAAGAGGAATCCAATAAAAATATTGGCATCTTCATCTGAAAATCACAACATGGATTTTGGACCTAGTTGTCCAAAATTAACACTCCCTCTCAACTAGGGAGAAATCCATCCACCTGTGCCATCCAAACATCGTGCGTCATCCTGTCGTAACTTGCTTTGTTGGCTTCTTTATTTCAGAACAAAAGATGGTCAGTCAAAAAGACATCATTCCTGGCTGACAAATTCAACTCAGAGGTCTGAAACCTCTATAGTACTCAAAGGAGTCACATACCAACCCGAAGTTGGTTTACCTGACCCGAAGTCAGTTGGAGGTCTAAAAACTCACTTGGAATCAAGAGAGTCATATACTAACCCGAAGTTAGTTGGAGGTCCAAAACCTCACTAGACTGGATCCCAGATCAAGTGGTTGGACACATTCCATCGTAGACATAGAGAGTACGACAATCTCTGATGCGTCCATCGATCTTTGCTACTAGTCTCTAGCTTTTCCCACCTCGTTGGCCGAATGAGAGGTACTTCCCATGAGTCCGAGACTCAATGGGTAGGATGCATACGGGGCATAGATCATGAGAGGTGAACCAACTCAACATCATAACGGTGGGGTAGAAGCACCACAAGGTTTAGAAAGCCTAGACCTATGAGTTATCTACACAAGGTGATGTGGCTTACATAAACTTGAAAACTTTAAATAAATTAAGGGTTTCCAGTAAACCAATGGTGTTCAAGGTGAATGATTTAAATTTTACCTAGGATCAAAGTCTTTCTAAGGGTTTCTAATCCATAAAATTCGACTATTCTCTATGGACTTTTTCTCAACTCCTAGACAAGTTGGGGTTGTTTGAATAAAATATTTTTTTTAAGAATAATACTCAAGGCATGGCCAAATTTAGTATCTAAACCACGTTCTGATACCAAGTGTAGGAAACAGTGTAGGAAACTTTCCTAAATACACAATTTATACATTTTATACATGGATTATTTTATCAGTAAAAATAATTTATGCATTCCAAGTCACTTTGTTACAAGAGTAATAAGCAATGAGAGATTTTTCTTATTATATTAAATCATCCTTGAATAATGAAAACCAATATTTTGATTAAGAACAATAGCTTTCAGAGTCAGTGCAGGAGCATAGGCAAACAATGGCGATAGCGATAAACCCTAGAGGAGGAGATTCGACAATGGCGGCAATGATAAACCCTAACCTATGGACGCGTTGAACCCCTGTGGTTGGCTCCTTCAGTGCATTGGCAAGGTAACCCATGGCCCTTGCATGAGGGACACTTTTGGCCGGTAAAGCGGGCCACCTTGTGTTGTTTTCCTTGCTTCGTCGGGCTTGTACACACATGGCAAGCGTCCACGTGATCAAGGCAGCTTTTTAATCCCTACTCTCAAGTGTCGAGGATTTTGTTTTCTCATTTTTTTGGCTCACGGGTTTCGATGTGAGGTTTGTCTGCTTCCGGAGGTCTACGCGGGTTAAAAATTTTACCCTAGCTCTTACTGTGTTGGTTTCTTACAGTATTAGTATTACTACTTTCCGACAGACTTGGCAGCTGACGTCCATGCAGCTGTGGAGAATATTGTCTGGCCTTCCTTAATTTTGTGCGCAAATCGGTTTTTCCCAGGGTTTTTGCGGCCATTTCTGTTTCCATTCACAGGGGAGGTAAATTTGTTCTTTCTCCTAGGTACTTATTACTCGTTTCTGCTACTACTAGATGTTTTTAGCATTTTTTCAGTCTATTGGAAATTTATTCGGGCCTATAGCTGGTGGGGGTTCTCAATGGGTATTTTTATATTTTCTGTGACCCTTTGTGTCGAGGGTTTCTGGCCATTTTGGATCTGATGTCTCTATCTATTTTTAGTCTAGTTTATTCGCAGGGAGTTATCTTTGTCTGCTGGTTTTTTGGTGAGTAGGTGGATTCTCAACCTGGGGGTTTTACCCTTTCAGTTTTTTCAGTTTATTTTATGCACTATGTGGCATGAAAAGGAATATGTCAATGTGGAGCTCGAGGCTGAGGACATTTTCTCTATATGGGGTCTTGAACCCACAAGCCCTAACCTGGCCAAGGTCTCCCTCCCCTCTCGGTCACATGACGTAAAACCAAAGATGGTTAAGTGAAGCGAACAAATTTCCTTCTCAAGTTAAATACTGTAGAACACTTGGAATATGAAAATATCCATGGGATACAAATATTATTATATGAAATGTATGAAGAATGAGATGATTGAATGTTACAAATGAGGCCTACTTATATACCTACGCAGGTGCCTCTTCATGAAAGGTCATGTCTTATCAGAAATGTCCTTTCAGCCTAATTACTAATTAACTAATTAATCATTATTTACACTATTTATTCATTACATTTCCTTCCTCCTCAAAAAGCTTTGTCCTCAAATCTTGTTGATGAAAGGCCTTAATTTCTTTTCCTGTTACGAACATCTTCTAGTCTCGGGGCAATCATCCTTGTCGATATAAGTTGATATGATCCTCTAAGTGACAAACAAAATTGTCGCACTGAGAAGGGATCAAACCATCCTAGATCAATCTTCTATGGAATCTTACAATCACTAGCAACTTGTGACGACTTGTTATCACCTGAGTGGGTTGCACCGACATTAGTATTCTTCGGAATATCAACTTGTTTCTGCTCTGAATACATATCTCGGTCGAGATGTCTGCTCCTATGATTTGGATGTCGACAGGGAAATTTTTTGGTTTGAATTTTTTTATTTTCTTCTAGCGAGGATGTTATTGAGTTGGTTACATAACCTTCACTTAGATTGTTCCTCGTCTGAACTGCAACATCTAAGTTTGTATTTTCTGCAATTTGCTTGTATTCTTCTTGAGTAGTGACATTTACTAGATCAATGTTCATTTTTTCTTCAACTTGAACTTCTACATTTGAAATTTTCAATGATTCCTTTTCAACAAGTTGTTGCACCTTGTTTTCTAATGACTTCTTGCCCTTTTTCAGCTTCTTAATTTGCGTTAGTAACTTTTCGTTGTGGTCCTTGAGGCGAGAAAATTATTCATTCTTATTATTGGTGATTTTGTCAATTTCCTTTTTCATATTTTGGATCACCTTTTTACCTTCTTGAAAAATTACTTTTGAAATTTCTTGTATGTCTTCAGGCGTCACTAAAGTTGGCTTCAAGTTAACGTCCTGCAGCATTATTTTCTTCTTTTCGTAGGAGAATGTCAAAAACTTCTTTTTTGTATTAAGGATGAATGACACTAGTGATACCATCCAGAGTGAACCCAAAACTATATCACTATCATTGTAAAATAAGGTTTTAATAGTGAATTGTGAGACAAAAGAATACTCCCAAATACTTAGGCGTAAATTCCTTATGTTGTATTATTTGTCATTTGCATGAAATGAATTTGTTTCAGTTATATTTGATTCAGGGATCACTAATTGGTTAGCACATTTGGTACTAACATAATTATTCTTTTGAGTAAGATCGATAGATATGAGAACCTCTTTTCCCGCAAGTGAACCTTTGATTTCAATTAGCGCATAGACACACATACTATAATTTTTAGGAAATCTTCCTTCTTTCATTTCCGATTTAGACTCCATTTTTATTCTTTTAATTTATTCTGGATGGTATAATTAAAACTTTCTTTTATTTCCAAATTATATGTCCTTTTTTTCTTATCTTTGAGGGTTTTAAAGATACCCTTTTTAAACTTTAGAGTAACAAGAATTATTTTATTAATATCCTTGCCTTAAAAAGCCTCAAGATATTCCAAAAAAAATTAAACTAATTGAACCTTCTTCTTTTCCTTTCTTAAAAATATGCTTTAAGGTGTTAATATATTTCCCCCAAATTATTTACAATTTTATGATAGCAACTTTCTAGACTCATTGGTGGAATTGGCGTCTACATTTAATGTTTTATAATTTTTACAATATACTTAAGCTAAGATATTATTTCATATATTTTATGAATTTTCTTTAGTGATCACTATTGTAAAGTCATAACCTTTCTTATCGTCATTACGTTTGGAAAATATTTCTTCCCTTGCCTTTTTATTTATGCATGGATTTTGTCTGGTATTGGGTAGATGACTAAGCCAATATGTATTTCTCAGTCACATTGGGATTTCTCGACTGTGATAGTTGGTGGCTTTAAGTGCAAACACTGCGGCTATCTGTGGAGCAACGATGGGAGAGTCTGGGCAACAGCTGCATGGTGGAAAAAAGTGGGTTGTGGGGGCGATGACAGCAAGGAGATGGTGGCAGAAAATGTGTCACAGTGGATTTTTTGTTGGTTGTTTACAAACCGACATCAACCCTTCCTGCTGACCCTTCAATCATGGCCACACCAACAACGCAATTTTACACTCTTCGATCTTCGACAAACTATGAATTTTCACGTCTCACAATAAATATATCCCCAACTCCGGGGATCCATCTACCATTCCACCGCACCATTGCTAAACTCGTTGAGCACTTAGTTATTATTCCACGGTACGATGGATGCTAATTTACGGAAGGTTTTCCCATCCCATGAAATCTGTCAACTGTGGCTCCCATCCAAAGCCTTTTGTGACACATTGTCAAATTATAGACCATTTGACGAGGAAAATCCTATCCTATTCATTTATTCAACTTATGGAACCTTGAATTTTTAAAACCTTGTTAGACGTTGAACTGCCAAAACTCCTTATCCGTTAAGATTTTCTCAAGTTTCCATATGCCATTAGAAAGGTATCTCCAAGGGATATCCATATGTACACTTTACATGAGCCCTTGATCTAATCCACTACAACCAAAATTCCTAGCCTTCTTCTCATCACTTCCGGACTCCAAACCCTCTCGGTCTGTTTCACGTAGCATTACAGGACATCCTGCAGCAAAACAGACATCATGTAGAAGCTTCCTGTATCAGTGTTGAGAGCCCTCTCCTTCATCCTAAAATCACTCCTCCACCTCACCTAAGCCTAGAAAATCCATTAGTATACCTCCATATTTGAATCCTTGGTTCAGGAACACCCTTAGGACACCCAAACTCCCTCTTCTTTTGCTGCAAAACAGAGTAATTTGAAGTGTGATTAGTCCATCATTAGCACAGTATTTAGCATGACTTATATATAAGTTAGTTAGTCATTTATTAAGCATGTGTGCAAAGATAGATTATTTCCTTCTTGTAAGTTAATCAAGTAGTCTAGACAATGAATTCAACTTAGTATAATTTCCTTTCTTGTACCTAGAATCAGTGTTAATCTTTCTTCCTTGAAAAAGTAGACATTAAATAGATGAACTAGTGCAATATAGTGTAGTTTCTTTTCTTACCAATAGAGTAATGGTTATGATCTTATTTTAGTATTAGGTTGCAGTTAGAAGTTTGATAGACTTCCTCTTTCAGAGTAGCCCTAGTTATTAGCACCTCATTGTAGAACTAAGATGAGGATGGCATGAGTAGATCTCATTTGTTGTGCATATAGCACTGTCACCCCCAGGTTTTTACGAACCACTGGTTGATAAGTAAAGTTGAGTATCATTTAGGAGTTGCATCACCCTTGGTGCAATACCAAGTCTCACCAATTCCCATATGAGAATTGTGTGTCGATTATTAGTGTCGGTAGCATTTATTTTCCCCACAATCTATTAAGCACACCCACTCACTCATAAACATTCCGAGAGGTTGCCTTCGTCTTGGTGTGCTGTGACAAAGATTTTCACATCAAGTGCTAGGAATATTCCTATTTGTAGAATTTGTTAACTACATGACCACAATATCTCTATGATTCCATAAGTTCTCTGATGTAAACCTCCATTACGCATGATGAAATTCTTTATCAAACAATGGAAGTATCTTCATCTCCTGCAGTCTATCGACTATGGAAATATTTAGTTCTAAAACCTCCACAGTGCATTGTATGTTAATTAATCAAAACATTCTCATTTTGTGGAGTATATCAACCACGAACCCCCTCCAAGTCTGCATGGAACACTCTGCCTAGAACTTTGTGACAAACTATGAATTTTCACGTCTCACAACAAATATATCCCCAACTCCCAGGATCCATCTACTATTCCACCGCACCATTGCTAAACTCGTTGAGAACTTAATTCTTCTTCCACGGTACGATGAAAGCTAATTAACGGAAGGTTTTCCCATCCCATGAAATATGTCAATTGTGGCTCCCATCCAAAGCCTTTTGTGACACATTGTCAAATTATAGACCATTTGACAAGGAAAATCTTGTCCTATTCATTTATTCAACCTATGGAACCTTGAGGTTTTGAAACCCTGTTAGACTTTGAATTGCCAAGACTCCTTATTCGTTAAGAGTTTCTCAAGTTTCCATATGCCATCAGAAAGGTATCTCCAAGGGCTATCCATATGTACACTTTACATGAGCACTTGATCTAATCCACTACAACCAAAATTTCTTCAAATATATAGCCTCCATCTTTGACCTTAGCTAGGCACCAACATCACCCAATAATGCTCTTACCGAGGCTCCACAACCAATTGATCATGAAAAAACACTCATCTGCAAGCTATCTCAACAATTTAAATACTAATTGTCATCACTGAGGTTGACATCAATGTTAACATAGACCACAATGATCAGTCTTTTGTTCAAATGTTATTCCTAGAAAGTAGTGTCTCCAAATCTTTAGGGTATAGACCATAGTTAGAATTTCTAGATTTTGTGTTGCGTATTTCTCTTCATGGGTTCTAATATTTCTTAATGCATACACCATTACTCTTCCCTCTCTCATCACTATGCAACCAAGTCCTTCCTTGGGGACATCGATGCAAACCAAAATTCTTGCTCCATAATTTGCACCTTCAAGATTGGTGTAGTTGTTAATAATACTTTTAACCTTTGGAATGCCTCTTCAGATTTTTTAGTCTAAATGAATTTCTTGTTCTTTCTTTGGAGCTCGGTAATGAGGCTTGCTACCCTTGAAAACCCTTCGACAAATCTACGATAATACCTTGCCATGCCCATGAAACTTCGTACTTCATGAACATTGGTTGGTGCTGGCCATTCTATGATGGCCTCTATCTTTGTCGGGTATACTGCGATTTCATCCCCAGAGATAATGTGCCCAAGATAATAGATCAGAACCAGTAGGAACAATTTAGCAACTTTCTATATATTTGGTTCTCTCTTAGACACTACAAAAATAACCTCAAGTTTTCATTATGCTCCTTTAAGGTTCTTGAGTAGATCAATATGTCATTGATAAATGATGGTAAAAATTTATCTCGGTATTCATATAATATCCCATTAATTAGACTCATAAAAACACCTGGGATATTTCTCAAACCAAAGGGTAATACTAAAAACTCAAAATGCCCAAATCTTGTCTTAAACGTTGTTTTACAGATATCTTCTTCCTTGGTTCTTAACTAATGATATCTAGATCTCACATCTATCTTTGAAAACACTTTTTCTCCCCACCTTTGGTCAAATAATTCATCTATCCTTGGTAGAGGATATTGAATTTTTATCATCACCTTTTTCAATTGACGATAATCAATGCACAATCGTGAAGCCTTGTCCTTGTTTTTAACAAAAATCTCAAGGGCTCCCCACAGATATCTGTTGGGTCATATGAACCCTAGGTCCAATAATTCCTTTAACTGGATATGAAAATCTTTTAATTCTAGGGTTGAAATATGATATGGTACCTTTTATAGTGGGGTTTGTTCCTGGTTTAAGGTCAATGGTGAAATAAATTTCCATTTTTGGAGGTATCCCAAGAAATTCTTTGGGAAATATATCCCTAAATTCAATAAGAATCAGATGCTTATCTAGATTTTCAGAGTTAATTTTATCATTTAGTATTGAAACCGTGAATAATTGACATCCTTTCATCTACATTTCAACATTTGCATTGATGACACGAACCTTAGTGACACCCTTTAGTTCTTTCCCATCAAGGATTTTATTTTCCCTTCATCGTATGTGAAATGTAGTATCTTTCCTTGTAGTCTAGGACTTTCTCATGCTTCTCCAACCAATCCATTCCTATGACTACATAATATGATCCTAGGATTGTAGAATACAAGGATATCTTGGTCTTACATACTCCTAAATCCACCTCACAATCATTTACCAACTTTCTTACATTTCTTTTCATACCACACGTAATCTCTACATGCCTAAAATCGTGTTGTGAAATTGTTTTATGTTTATTTTTTGGCAATGCATTTAGATAAATAAAAAACTCAATAGCTCTAGGATCTATCAAGATAAAAAAACTCATACCATCAATAGTACTTGACATCTCAAGCATAGTGAACTGGTGCTTAACTTCGTGATTTTTCAACACCACATGGATGCGATGAGCATTCCTGAGATCCCCCACTATGGTTGGTTTTCAAGTTTTTTTGGAATTACCTATATTATGAGGGAAATCCCTCTAATAGTGTGGACCTCTATAAGTCCAAAAATCCCACTTAGGAGCTTGGATCCCACTACCGATTGAACTGGGAGTTGGTCTAGAACTCTACTAGTAAGAGCTATACTATTGTGATAGATGCTGTAGTGGTGTGGCATGGTGTTTTTGTGTAAGACAATACTGCAGTGGTTGCCAAGTTTTCTTTGACACAATGTGTGGTTGCTGATCTAAATACCAATACGGTGTTCTTTGGTTTCTTGATTACTGGTTTAGATGAAATTACACTAGTCCCCTCTGAAAATTCTTATGGTTCATACTATTTCCACTAGACAATCCTAACCCTGCATGTTTTAATGGTCTACTCGATCCATTGTTCAGTATATCTTCCCCGGTGATGATTTCCTAATAAACTAGCTCATCAAGGTATGAGACATAGCTTGAGTGTTAAAATCTAGTCCATACACAAATTTGTTTACTTTAAGCTTCTCTATATTTAAGTGATGGGAATATCGAAGTAGTTGCATGAAATGTGTCTCATACTCAGGAATTGAGTGACTTCCCTACATTATTGCATTGAATTCATTTTGTTATCTTTCGATGAACTCCTCTCACAGATAGCATTCTCTAAAAATAATTCAAATAACTCCCAAGTTACCACTAAGATATCCATCCCCAACTCGGGTAATAACGTCTTCCACCAAAGTAATGCATTTCATTTTAACTAGAATATACTCATTTTGGCCTTCATATTTGAGGTGTAGTCCCTCAAGTTGAAGCACATAGCCATGTTTTCTAGCCATGCCTTGGTAGTTTGTCCATCATTGGACCCCTAAAATTCTAGAAATTTTACTTTTTCCAAATATCAATGCACATCATTTCTTATGGGGTTTTTGGGCCCTTTATTCGACATAATAAGTCCTCCATGTTCCCATTCTAGATGGGTTATTAATTCCTCTCAAATGTGTTGGAATGATCTCATTAAGATTAGAAATTCTATGTGGGTATTTATTCATGTGCCATGATGTGTTTTTCATCAATGAACGAGGTGATAAGAGTTGGTTGTTGTAGTGGTACCATGTTGTGTCCTCTAGCTTCCCTACTCCTTCATGTGCCTCTTATAGCCATTATACATATTCCAACAATTATCAATTTACATTACATTTTACCATATAATAATTATCATTTAAGAAGATGATAATGGTAATAATTATCAACTTATTACACCTTAGAGCTAACTCGATTAAAAATAAGAGAACATTCAAGGTGATTTTTTCTCTTTAACTTTTTGAATGCATTAATTCTTTGTTTTACCCCTCCCCTCTTATTATGCAACTAATTATTACATATATGAATCAACAATTAGGATATGTTTTCTTTAAATACCCACTAAGTTATTAGATATATTTTTTTATCTAAAACTCCTAATTTAAAGCATAACCATGCTTATTTAAATAATTATTATATTAACTTATCTTGATAGGTTAGATATCAAATCTTAATTGCAATATATATAAGTATATATTAAGGGGTGACACTGAGAATTAACAAAAGGGTATTAAAGTATTATTACTATTATAAACCTTGATTAATATTTACAACTCGCTTACAAATACAAATTCCATATTATTTAAAGTTTTTATTTATAGAATATATTGTTTTTTATTTACTCATCATATTAGTATCATATACTTAGTTCCATGTACTTAACAAAAATAACTAAACTTCATTAAAATTTGTCTTTCATTAAGTCATTGCATGCTTCTATCTTCAGTGTATTACATTTATGCTTCAATGTATTACATTTATAATAAAACATACTAACCTTATTAATTAACTATTTTATCTACTTATGGATTGTATATCTTAATTAATATTTGTTTAAAACCCTAAGATGTTGGCACCCACAATATTATTGTATTATCAACTACTATTTAAATCATATACAAATAACACATATAAGTTTATATATATATATATATATATATATGTGTGTGTGTGTGTGTGTGTGTGTGTCTGTGTCTGTGTGTGTGTGTGTGTGTGTGTGTTGTGGGGGGATTAAGATTGTAATAATGGATTTATTGCATGAGACGTTTGTCCTCCCAAAAAATTTAGTTATGCATTTTATTAACTAACATATAAGATAAGATCACGAGTGTTGCACCATATTTTCGATTTTAAAAAAATTGAGTGGGATTGAATTTTATCATTGACCACTATCGTTCTGCCTATAATTTGGGATATGACTTATTATTAAGTATAATATTCTTATTGGTTATTATGACTTACGATATGTAGCTAACTAATTTCTTCAGTTAAAACTATTATGACCAACCTCCATTTTCAGCTCGGGCTAACATTATTTAGTTTAATTTATTACTAACAAGGATTTCTAATTATATACACCCTTTTACAAGTTCGTGCCTATTGTATCGAGTATTTTCATCATTTCTCTATGTTGTTTGATGAAGTTTATTAGGGTATCCTCAATATATTATTGTGTGTGGTGGTTTTATTTTTTTAAATGGGGAATCAGTCTTGTGGCTTTTTTCAAGGAGTTTTCTAAAAAGCAAGGGTTTTTCTTTGGCTAAGTGTGTAGTTGGGTTTGGTGATGATATGGTTCTCTTTCACATTCCATTATCTCATCTTATTATTATGACCAATCTCCATTATTGCTCGAGTTAACATTATCTAGTTTAATTTATTACTAACAATGATTTCTAATTATATAAACCCTTTTACAAGTTTGTGCTTATTATATCGAGTATTTTTATCATTTCCTTATGTTTTCTGATGAATTTTATTATGGGGTATCCTCAATATTGTGTGGTGGTTTTTTTTTTATGGGGAAACAGTCTTAATTTCCTCTGGCCTTCTTTTCAGGAGTTTTCTACAAAAACGGGGCTTGTCCTTGGCTAAGTGTGTAGTTGGTTTTGGTGATGATATGGTTCTCCTTCACAGTCTATTATCTCCGTCTTATTTTAACTTGATCCTAAGCCTAGTCAATTTCCCTAACGACAGCTTAGTAACCCCTCTTTATTTTTTGTCTCTTGCACTCCTCGACGAGACTATGCCACCTCGCCAGAGAATGGAAAGTCGTAGGGGAGGTTCCAGTTCAAGGTTGAATTATCAACCTTGACGCCTATTTGGATGGACTTCAGTGGCATATATGTTTGATATAATACCACTGGAAGTTCATAATGAAATTCGAAAGTTGGAATCTTAGGAATTTGGGGATAAAGCTTATTTTTCAGACCCTGAAATTGGAAATCAGGATCTCAAGTGGATTCCTAACCACAGTAAACCTCAAAAGTGAAAGTTTCACTTCTTACACTCAGTTGCATGTTATCAACAGCTCGACTCCCTCCTCTGTTTGGTTGTTTGCGAAAAAAAAAAGTTTGCAGGGAAGAAATATTTGAAATTCCTTCTCAGAAGCATTCACTATTTCTTGGATGACATACTGGTATGACTTCGTAGGGTGGAAAGGTGTGTGGTGTCGGAGTCAGATTTTGATTCAAGTAACATCTCTAATGTTCCTGCGGTGTTTGATGCCCCACAGGTTCACATTGGTCCTCTCAATTTTTTCCCTTCAGTGAATGGAGACCCAATGCCTTTGATGGTAATTTACAATGTTCCCTTTCTCAATTTTGTTCCTACAATAAACGGGAGACCCAACGCCTCTAGTGGTCATTTCTGATTAGCAACACATGTTTCACTGCACTTTTCTTTTTTGGTTGGTTTTCCCAACATGGGTGGCTCTCGCACATCCTAGTGGATTTCATACCTACTAGCGTGCAGCATCAGGTAGAAGTTATAATTTTCTAATATGTGTCAACCTTTTAGTTACCTTGTTCAATCTCTATGGTTTTTGCTTTGTTTGATCCTTTTGTAATCAGGGAAATAGAGCCCTCTAGTGCATATATTAAATAGTCATTGACAGTAATGTAGTTGTAATGGTTAAGTCAGTTTTTTTGAAGCATATCTGCTCTCAGGATAGTATCCATGGACAGGAAATCTATGCACTTGTAGAACAAAAAAAAAATATCCATGTATTTTTTGATATCATCTTTTGATTAATGAAAATTTTGTGTTGATTTACAATATATATATATACACACCCTTTTACAAATGATATATGGTGGTAAATATTTTTCTTTCCTCTTCATTGTAGCCCTAAATTGATAATGTATTCACCCACATTCTTATTTATCTCTAAACGAGTATTCTAGGACATTTGATCGAAAAATTGAACCTATCCTACACAATAATCTCTTAAATAAATTAAATTTTATTAAAATAAAACTTGTTAGACATGAACCAATAATCATCAAAATCACTAGGATTCTTCTATTGAGATTCATCTATGTTGTGTTATATTACCTTGAACCTACATAATCCTCACTCAAGATTCACTGAATCCTAGTTCAATTTTAGAAACTTGTGGTCAAATCACCTTTTTATTGTGGTAATAGATGATTTACTACACCACACCCTATTCAACTTGAATATTGTGATAAAAATAGACCACTAGAGTGAATTTCATATACATACATACATAGGGGAGTAGTAACACATTACCACCATAGCTTGAACCAGTGTAGCGTTGAAACTATGTACACCAAAGTCGCCTAGATAACTATAAGCCTATATTATTCAACACATTATGTTGAATTATAAAGGTAGTATAGGTTGTCTGCGACAACAAATTAAAGTTGATTGGAGATACCAATAAACTCACCCTAATACTATAAATATAGTTTAGATATGCACCAATATTGGTTGAAACTACCAGCTCGTTTGCTGCCCCCGAACACATAAACAGGTCGAGTATGATGATAGGGATAATTCAATAAATTGGATCATGGACTTAATGTGTTTAATGGTTGATAGATAAAATTATTATATGCATGAACTTAAACTTAAGTGGGATTGATACAATAATCTCCTAAAACTTATAACGATTCCACCTATAATGAGCATTGCAACCTGTAGAAAATAGATGAAATGAGTTGTCATATGATGGTAACTGGGATTATCTAATGGTGTCTGCTATGAATATCACAGTAGTTAAGATTAATTTAATGAAGTCTAGTTCTTAAGTATTATGCATAGTGTAGGCTATGAAAATCATCGATGGTATCCCATAGCTGGGAAACTGGTAGAGTTACTACTTGTAACGATAGTGGTGCTCTTGTGTCATTCTGCTCTATGTCATATATCATGAGTTTTAATTATATATATGATAAATCGACATCGGTCAAAATTTTAATGCATTCAACCTTAACTACGCCAATCTTGATAACTCGAGGATTGATAAACATCTGTTGATATACATGAGTTCAATCATATTTAGCAAATCACTGTTGATATCAATCCTCGAGTTATCTACACAGGGTGATGCGACTTACATAAACTTGCAAACTTTAAATAAATTAAGGGTTTCCAGGAAACCAATGGTGTTCAAGGTGAATGATTGAAATTTTACGTAGGATCAAAGTCTTTCTAAGGGTTTCTAATCCATAAAATTCGACTATTCTTTATGGACTTTGTCTCGACTCCTAGACAGATTGGGGTTGTTTGAATAAAAAAAAAAAAATTAAGAATAATAATGAAGGTGTGCCCAAATTCAGTATGCGAACCACGTTCTGATACCAAATGTAGGAAACAATGTAGGAAATTTTCCTAATTACGCAATTTATACATTTTATAAAGGGATTATTTTATCAGTAAAAATAAGTTATGCATTCCAAGTCACTTAGTTACAAGAGTAAAGTCACTTAGTTACAAGAGTAATAATAAATGAGAGATTTTTCTTATTATATTAAATCATCTTTGAATAATGAAAACCAATCATAAAGAAATATACAAAAAGTTAAAGATACATATATTCACAATCAAGGAATTCCAACCTATACATTACTTCTTTATTATAAATAATCATAATAATATAGAACTTTTTCTAAAACTAATTATAGTTTGCACCAAGGGAATGAAACTTAATCTTAAATCCACTGATTTCTTGCACTCCCTAAATTCATTCCTCTTGTACATGTGGAAATTTCGACGTTCCAACTGAATGTTTTGGACTCACCAATTGACCTCCCAACTTCTCTTTGGGTACTCATCTTCCTCGCAGACCCCCAAATTGCAATGGGAATGTATGGAAGAATAAAAACACTAGCAAGTGGAAGAGAGAATTCTAGCTCAAGATTTTTCACTCAAAGAGCCTCTACTTCCACCAAACTCACTATAAAACTTAGTAGTCACTCTAAATACACAATAATATTAGTATAATCATCCAATAATAGAGAAAAAAAGAATTTGTTTCTCATAACTTGCTCATTCATTTATATGAGGTTTCAGTGATCACACTTGTCACTTCATCCAAAAATAATTATTTTCATTAATCCAATAATTTCATTATTCATCTATATGTGTCAACCTCTCACCAAAGCTCTCCTAAAATTATTTACTTAATTTCTTATTTAAAATGTTATTTTCCCTCACCTGCACATGCTTCTCTGTTTCTAATCTTAGATGCCCGGGAATACTAATTTCTACTACATGGTTTGTGTTCATTAGCTTAAGTCAACAAGTTTCATATTTTCCGCCCAATTACTCCCTATTTTTCTCGAGTTGATGTCTTAATTGGAGATCTTTGTGTTATGCTCTTATCACATGGATGTTCTCTCATAAAATTCAATTTCTCTAATTATATTATTATTCTTTAATTTCATGCACAACACTTTTTTCTTAGTGAGAATGAATTATCATTGGATTAATGTTTCTAATTTAATTGTATGTCTCTTTTCCCCTTTGTTATTAGAACAACTTATGTGTGTGTGTGAGAGAGAGAGAGAGAGAGTTATTTAAATATATATTATATATTTAAATTTTTCCAAAAGTGAGGAGGGCACAATTACTTATTTGGTTCAACATTCATAATTCTACATATTTTCCATTTTTCTAAGGTTTGATTCTAAATTAATTATTTTTATTCCAAAAACCCACTTACTACATTATGTGAATTAGTGTTTATCAATGTATGATCATCAACCCTTAATTTTCTTCCACGTTTTTCTTCCCGATACCAAGGGTGCCAAGTCGATCGTATCCTTCAAGAACTTTCTTTTGAAGTTCCAAGGGTGCCATGTCATTTTCCCTTCAAGCATTCATGACTATCAGGGGAAAACTAGATGTGATGATGAATACCATTATCATATCTTGTGCCACCCTCTATGGTGAAAATAATAGTGTTATGGATCAAGGAATCTACCTTGATGTGCACCCCCTAGTAAATACTTTTGAGTGGCCCAATCCAAGGTCTACTCTCATGTCATCGTGAGTTTCAAGGCGAAGGTATTTCAATTCCTTCCATTCCAATTCATAGTGGGAATGCAAGTGGGTGGAATCAGGGAAATTATGCCACCCTTCCAATGAAGTTTCATTTGTCTTGTACAACCCTATCACCCATGTGTGAGTCGTTCATTCCAGCAACTAACTTGTTTCTACATCCACTATTATGTCATTAGTAATCATAGTATAATATTAATTAGAAATTTAAATCCTAGTGCCAATAGTATGCAATCAATCAAACCAAAGGTCATTGACTAATCACATGCATGTGCATTTGAGTAAGCTCCTTCCAAACTCAATAATCATCAATAATATCTACTTATAATGTTAGTCATTTATAATTACACATGTTAAATTATCATTATGACATAATCATCAACATAATCGCTAACTATAAACAAGAAGCTAGTCATCAAAATATATAAACAATACAATATATAATAAATTCGTCAACATTATTACACATAGTAATCAAAGAGATCCATCATAATAACAAAAATAACATTAAATTGATATATCACAATTATTATCACATCCAATACTAATGCAAGCAAAATAATTAGATCTTTGACATGAGGTTCTCAAAGAATAATGTATGTTCCATGATGTTATATCAAAGTTAAAATAACATCAAATCTAGTCAATCAGAGTGGAGCACTACAATATGTTAGTACCCCCGGCATTTGATGGCATGACATAGCATTTTATTTACTAGTTATGAATCATGATGACTTAAATGTTGTGTTTTTAAAAGCATCTTCTTATGGATTATTTTATAGTCATATATATTCCAAAGGTTGAAATAAATAAATATATATATATATATATATATATAGTCCTCCACTACAAATTTTGATGAGGTATAATAATTATATGTAATGTTTTTTCGGGCACAAACATAAATTGAGCACCATGGCTTATATTTTGGCATACTCAAGGTGGCATATGTTATGGTATTAGAGTGGCATATTATAAAGTTTTGTTGGCATTGTGTTACAATGAATGAATAGGTATATTGGTTGGCATACATTTATGTGGTGAATGAAGTTTTTTACAATGAATAGTTCACATCCCAAGGCATGACTTGAGATTCTTCTCCCACGTGTTGTAGGTGGAAAGCCATCAAGGCAAGCTACCAACCCACCCTTGCATTCACTCTCACCCTTTCGAGCTACTACTCTACTCTTTGCTCACTTGAATCACCCCCCAACTCTAATTAAAACCCTAATTTTATAGAATAATAGGTCATAAGACCATGTGACTAGTTGTTGTGTGGCTAGTAATGGTTCTTGGTCCTTGAAAAATCAGTTTAAAACTACAAATACCTAGGTATGTCAAGTTTTTTTCTCTATTGAAGTGGAAATTCATTGTATAACTAGTTTGTTAGGTAGTTGCATGTATGGCTTTGCTTATGATATGTTTGGGTAAAACCCCTCATTCAATTAATATTTTCCTCCATTTTTTCTCCCTTATGCTTGTTCTGGACTCCATTTCATTTATAATTGACATGCATGAGTTTTTAGTAGGATTTAGATAGGGCTATAAGCAACCAATCTAAATTCTCATTATCACACTTAGCCCTGTGAGATTATAAAATGTTGTAGGCATAACATAAACACTCCATCTATCAACAATTTTTTGGCGACTATACTAGGAAGTGATTGATATTTCCCTAGTTTTTCAATTTATTTTTACTATGAATATACATTCATCCAACCATCTTGGTCTTAATCATCAATTGAATGATCAAATAAGTATAACCCATTCTTAGTTTGATTTCATTCTTGAAACCATCAATTCTATTGTTGAATTTGAGAAATCTTGGGTTGTCATAGCGTAAATTTTCATATATTTTCTATACTTGATGTAACTTTACTTTATCCCCAATATCAAACAGAAATCACATAAACAAGAAAGTAAAATGTTGATATAACATACCAATAGATCGACAGAAGACAAGCCAAAAATACACTTAACTTGATTAGCAAAATATATGTGTTTTGGTGCATTACGTCGGTCAATAGGATGCTTCAACTAGAAAAGTCTCAATACGGTTAGCCAACCAGAAGTGTCACACAACCCTCTCGGACAGCTATACCAGTCAACCCAAAGTCAACTAAAGTCAACGTTGTCCCAATCAACGGTCAACGCAAAACAACAGCAGCAAAAATTCAACACAGCCCGGTCAAAGTCAACGGTCACCCTTGATTTCAGTGCCAAAAAATGAGGACTAGGGAAATCGGAATTTTGACCAATTTTGGGGTCAGTTTGACCAAGCGTTGACCAAATTCAACGTTGTTCAAATCTGTGTTGAAACCCTAGGTCAAAAACAGAAATTTCCTTCACTGAAATTTCCCACGTGTGAGAGAAGAAGAACCTCCAAGGTGATCGAACCAATCAGATGATGAGAGAGAATGTGTGATGATGGATGAGTGAAATGACCTCCAACGCTGACCTATATATATCCATTAGTGAGGGTGTGTGACACATCTGCTAGGGCTTCAAGCCTACATTTCAATTCTGGTCGACCTTGCACATAAGTGGATTTAATTCAAAATAATTTTTTTTCTCATCAGATCAAGATGATATTTAGATCGATATTGCACCTCTTTGAAAGAGGAATCCAATAAAAATATTGGCATCTTCATCTGAACATCACAACATGGAGTTTGGACCTAGTTGTCCAAAATTAACACTCCCTCTCAACTAGGGAGAAATCCATCCACTTGTGCCATCCAAACATCGTGTGTCATCCCATCGTAATTTGCTTTGCTGGCTTCTTTATTTCAGAACAAAAGAGGGTCAGTCACAAAGACATCATTCCTGACTGACAAATTCAGCTCAGAGGTCTGAAACCTCTATAGTACTCAAAGGAGTCACATACCAACCCGAAGTTGGTTTACCTGAACCGAAGTCAGTTGGAGGTCTGAAACCTCACTTGGACTCAAGAGAGTCATATACTAACCTGAAGTTAGTTTCACTGACCCGAAATTAGTTGGAGGTCCAAAACCTCACTAGACTTGATCCCAGATCAAGTGGTTGGACACGTTCCATCGTAGACATAGAGAGTACGACAATCTCTGATGCGTCCATCGATCTTTGCTACTAGTCTCTAGCTTTTCCCACCTCGTTGGCCGAATGAGAGGTACTTCCCATGAGTCTGGGACTCAATGGGTAGGATGCATACGGGGCATAGATCATGAGAGGTGAACCAACTCAACATCATAACGGTGGGGTAGAAGCACCACAAGGTTCGTCAAGCCTAGCCATGTGAGTTATCTACACAAGGTGATGTGGCTTACATAAACTTGAAAACTTTAAATAAATTAAGGGTTTCCAGTAAACCAATGGTGTTCAAGGTCAATGATTGAAATTTTACCTAGGATCAAAGTCTTTCTAAGGGTTTCTAATCCGTAAAATTTGACTATTCTCTATGGACTTTTTCTCGACTCCTAGACAGGTTGGGGTTGTTTGAATAAAATATTTTTTTTAAGAATAATAATCAAGGCATGCCCAAATTCAGTATGTGAACCACGTTCTGATACCAAGTGTAGGAAACAATGTAGGAAAATTTCCTAAATACGCAATTTATACATTTTATACAGGGATTATTTTATCAGTAAAAATAATATATGCATTCCAAGTCACTTAGTTACAAGAGTAATAAGAAATGAGAGATTTTTCTTATTATATTAAATCATCCTTGAATAATGAAAACCAATCATAAAGGAATTTTGATTAAGAACAATATCTTCTAGAGTCGGTGTAGGAGCATAGGTAAACAATGGCGGTAGTGATAAACCCTAGAGGAGGAGCTTCGACAATGGCAGCAACGATAAACCCTAACCTATGGACATGTTGAACCCCTTTTATTGGCTCCTTCAGTGCATTGGCAAGGTAACCCATGGCCCTTGCATGTGGGACACTTGTGGCCGGTAAAGCGGGCCACCTTGTGTTGTTTTCCTTGCTTCATCGGGCTTGTACACACATGGCAAGCGTCCACGTGATCAAGGCAGCTTTTTAATCCCTACTCTCTCGTGTCAGGGGTTTCGTTTTCTCATTTTTTTGGCTCGCGGGTTTCGATGCGAGGTTTGTCTACTTCTGGAGGTCTACGCGGGTTAAAAATTTTACCCTAGCTCTTACTGTGTCGGTTTCTTACAGTATTAGTATTACTACTTTCCGACGGGCTTAGCAGCTAACGTCCATGCAGCTGTGGAGAATATTGTCTAGCCTTCCTTAATTTTGCGCGCAGGTCGGTTTTTCCCAGGGTTTTTGCGGCCATTTCTGTTTCCATTCACGGGGGAGGTAACTTTGTTCTTTCTCCTGGGTACTTATTACTCGTTTCTGCTGCTACTAGATGTTTTTAGCATTTTTTCAGTCTGTTGGAGATTTATTCGGGCCTATAGCTGGTGGGGGTTCTCAATGGGTATTTTTCTATTTTCTGTGACCCTTTGTGTCGAGGGTTTCTGGCCGTTTTGGGTCTGATGTATCTATCTATTTTTAGTCTAGTTTATTCGCAAGGAGCTATCTTTGTCTGTTGATTTTTTGGTGGGTAGGTGGATTCTCAACTTGGGGGTTTTACCCTTTCAGTTTTTTCATTTGGTTTTGTGCACTATGTGGCATGAAAAGGAATATGTCAATGTGGAGCCCGAGGCTGAGGACATTTTCTCTATATGGGGTCTTGAACCCACAAGCCCTAACCTGGCCAAGGTCTCCCTCCCCTCTCGGTCACATGACGCAAAACCAAAGATGGTTAAGTGAAGCGAACAAAGTTCCTTCTCAAGTTAAATACTGCAGAACACTTGGAATATGAAAATATCCATGAGGATACAAATATTATTATATGAAAGGTATGAAGAATGAGATGATTGAATGTTACAAATGAGGCCTACTTATATACCTACGCAGGTGCCTCTTCATGAAAGTTCATGTCTTATCAGAAATGTCCTTTCAGCCTAATTACTAATTAACTAATTAATCATTATTTACACTATTTATTAATTACATTGCCTTCCTCCTCAAAAAGCTTTGTCCTCAAAGCTTGTTGATGAAAGGCCTCAATTTCTTTTCCTGTTACGAACATCTTCTAGTCTCGAGGCAGTCATCCTTATCGATACAATTTGATATGATCCTCTAAGTGACAAACAGAATTGTCACACTGAGAAAGGATCAAACCATCCTAGATCAATCTTCTGTGGAATCTTACGATCACTGGAAACTTGTGACGACTTGTTATCACCTGAGTGGGTTGCACCGACATTAGTATTCTTCGAAATATCAACTTTTTTCTGTTCTGAATACATATCTCGGTCGAGTTGTCTGCTCCTGTGATTTGGATGTCGATATGGAACTTTTTTGGTTTGAATTTTTTTATTTTCTTCTAGCGAGGATGTTATTGAGTTGGTTACATAACCTTCACTTAGATTGTTCTTCGTCTGAACTGCAAAATCTAAGTTTGTATTTTCTGCAACTTGCTTGTATTCTTCTTGAGTAGTGACATTTACTAGATCAATGTTCATTTTTTCTTCAACTTGAACTTCTACATTTGAAATTTTTGATGATTCATTTTCAACAAGTTGTTGCACCTTGTTTTCTAATGACTTCTTGTCCTTTTTCAGCTTCTTAATTTACGTTAGTAACTTTTCGTTGTGGTCCTTGAGGCAAGAAAATTCTTCATTCTTATTATTGGTGATTCTTTCAATTTCCTTTTTCATATTTTGGATCACCTTTTTACCTTCTTGAAAAATTACTTTTGAAAGTTCTTGTATGTCTTCAGGCGTCACTAAATTTGGCTTCAAGTTAACGTCCTGCGGCGTTATTTTCTTCTTTTCGTAGGAGAATGTCAAAAACTTCTTTTTTGTATTAAGGATGAATGACACTAGTCATTCCATCCAGAGTGAACCTAGAACTATATCACTATCATTGTAAAATAAGGTTTTAACGGTGAATTGCGAGACAAAGGAATACTCCCAAATACTTAGGTGTAAATTCCCTATGTTGTATTGTTTGTCATTTTCATGAAATGAATTTGTTTCAGTTATATTTGATTCAGGGATCACTAATTGGTTAGCACATTTGGTACTAACATAATTATTCTTTTGAGTAAGATAGATAGATATGAGAACCTCTTTTCCCGCAAGTGAACCTTTGATTTCAATTAGCGCATAGACACACATACTATAATTTTTAGGAAATCTTCCTTCTTTCATTTCCGATTTAGACTCCATTTTTATTCTTTTAATTTATTCTGGATGGTATAATTAAAACTTTCTTTTATTTCCAAATTATATGTCCTTTTTTTCTTATCTTTGAGGGTTTTAAAGATACCCTTTTTAAACTTTAGAGTAACAAGAATTATTTTATTAATATCCTTGCCTTAAAAAGCCTCAGGATTTTCCAAAAAAAATTAAACTAATTGAACCTTCTTCTTTTCCTTTCTTAAAAATATGCTTTAAGGTGTTAATATATTTCCCCCAAATTATTTACAATTTTATGATAGCAACTTTCTAGACTCATTGGTGGAATTGGCGTCTCCACTTAATGTTTTATAATTTTTACAATATACTTAAGCTAAGATATTATTTCATATATTTTATGAATTTTCTTTAGTGATCACTATTGTAAAGTCATAGCCTTTCTTATCATCATTACGTTTGGAAAATATTTCTTCCCTTGCCATTTTATTTATGCGTGGATTTTGTCTGGTATTGGGTAGATGACTAAGCCAATATGTATTTCTCAGTCACATTGGGATTTCTCGACTGTGATAGTTGGTGGCTTCAAGTGCAAACACTGCAGCTATCTGTGGAGCAACGATGGGAGAGTCTGGGCAACAGCTGTATGGTGGAAAAAAGTGGGTTGTGGGGGCGATGACAGCAGGGAGATGGTGGTAGAAAATGGGTCATAGTGGATGTGTTGTTGATTGTTTACGAACCGATATCAACCCTTCCTGCTGACCCTTTGATCAGGGCTACACCAACAACGCAATTTTACACTCTTCTATCGCAATCACAACAACGCATTTTACTCAGAAGGAAGCAGAAGAAGCACCGTAATTCAACATCCATCTGAATCTCACTACACACTCAAGTCGCAGCCATTCCATCTAATGTTGGAGTTACATTTGCGAACCCAAAGCAAGGTTAACAACACTGCAGGTATGATCTTCTTTACACCTATACTACAGTCGCGGTTTTTCTAATTCTTCTGTTGTTTCACAGTCGTGGCGGCAAGCTCCCAATCAAAAGCATATTGCAAGGAAAATATATGGATACATCCAGGTCAGCGTGAACAACAGTGTGAAGGCACCATAACAGCGTGAAGGAACCGTGAATAGCACCTGAAGGCACCATGAACAGCAGTCGCCATGAACAGCGTGAACCCGAAGGCACCGTGAACAACGTAACCCAGGATTTCACAACTCCAGAACTCAAGCCTGCCATAGGAAAACTCTGAATTCTCCCCAAAATCCCAAAATGGAAAACCAATCAATAGTAAATATTAAAAATTGCAAGGAAATCTCAGATTTTTTGGAAACAAATCATTTGAGCCAAGTCAAAATTGCTTCCGCTGATAAAACAGGAAAATGGATTTCGATAAATGAAAAACAATATCAAGGTATTTTAAAGCACAGACTTGCTCACTTTAAATGGGAACAAAGAAGAATAAAACAGACCCAGAAAAAGAAAAAGAAAAAAGAGCAACAAAAATAAAGAAGATTCAATCATGTAGAGTCCCACAAATACACCTCTTACTTGGTCATCAGATCTCTATGTCCAAGAACTTATGAAAGCTAGGGCAAGGCTAGAAATTTTAGAAGCCAACGAATAGGAAAGAGACCGCAAACATTCAGAGATCACACTTTCAAATCAATGGAATGTAATAGAATTTTGAAACAACAGGTAACAATGTTACAAGATGTTGTAGAGGCAGGAAAACAAGAATGGGAAAACATGAAGGCAACATGGAAAAGCAGGAATGACGCAATGGTAGAAAAAAAATATGTGATAATCTCTAAAAAAACTCAAGTAGATACACAAATGGGTCAACAAACAATCATTTCCGAAAAGAAGGCAGATGAGAACAAGAAGATGTACATTCCAAAAGAAATCAAAACCAGGGTTGGGGACACTAATGGTCATAGGATCAAGGAAAAAGAAGATGTAAGTTATCATAGAGCACAGGAAAGAGAACATAAAGAAATAAAAGAGAGAGAAACAAACTATATTATCAGGGGAATAAGAGACTATGGAAAGACTGAAAGCACTTTCAATTTGACAAGGGACTTTTTGAGAGAGAAATTACAATGGAGAGGGCAAATTTGTCAAGCAAGGAGGGAGGGAAAGATATGTGAGGAAAGACCTCGACCTATAAAATTCATTATGGCGAGTGTGCAAGAGAAACATCATCTCTTAAGCAAAAAAAACTCTTAAAAGGCTCGCACTTCTTCCTAGATGAAGATTTAACTAGCAAGCAACAAGAAGAGAGAAGAGAAGAAGTGGAGAAAGTTAGACCAGCAAGAAACAAAGGGAAAAGAGCATGGTTGTACAATGTTAAATCACTTATTGCAGTGTTTGGGCCTCATGGATGTTTGTGTCGGTATTTGCATACTTCCACCAGGGATCAAAAAACATTTGCATGTGCATCTTAGGTGTCTCATATTGAATAAATTTTTCATCATTCCATTAGGTCATGATTTAAAATTTCTCCGCTGGCCTCTCCTCTCATTGTTTCTTTCTTTAAGCATATGGGCTGCTTTGAGTTTTGTGAGAGAGTGCAGCAAGTCAAAAATCACCTGGAGTTAACAAGACTATTCATCATCAATCTACATGACAAGCAGGTGAATCTTGCTGGAGTTACATTTGAGATGTCCACCAATGCCATTGCAGCTGCTACAGGGATACCTAGTGTGGGAGAGAGGTGGTTTAAACAAGCAAACCTGGACATGAGTTATTTTGAACCATACCTCAAACCTAGGTACAAAGATCACAACAAGTCCATTTTCCCTTTTTCTCATCTCCTTGACCGGTATGTGCCCATGATGAGGATAATAATGAAGTATTTCACTTGTGAGGGGAGGTTTTCCCTCCTTTATTCATACATATTCGTCTTCTTATGCATTTCACTAGAGTTAGAATGCTACACATACCATACTATATTTTCCGTAGCATTGACAAGATGGCCTACATTGTGCAAAAGAGGGATTACAATCAACAAATGCAGATCTTATTTCATCATTCAATCATCAAGATGGTGGTCATGCATCACCTCCAACAGAAAAACATTCCATGGGATACCTTCATTGCCAATGATGTTTTCACTTCCCCACCTATTCATCATGAGCAGGATATCCCTTCATCATCTCATCCTCCCATATCCACTTCTCCATCGCACTTCTCCATCGCATCTCGTTGCTCATACATCACCACCAACTCACATCCATTCACCTCATGTTGATCCTTCCTCATCACCTTTCCACAACCTTTCACCATCATATCATGATACCAAAGCATCAAGAAGTGAAAGGTACATTGAGGCAGCTGGCACTAAAATGATAGACATTGAGCCATTTCCTTTGACATATCAGAGAGGCCACAGGCATGTGTTTTCTTCACTTGATGTGAAATGGGCCATGCCTTCTTCATCAGCAAAACAAGTGGACAAGGGCAAGGAAAAGGTTACAAAGCCTATCACTGTTGAGGAGGAGGGAAAACATGAAACTGAGCAAGAGTTTTAGTTGATTGACCTTGATGATGAAGATGAGGTTAGAATCAAAAATGCATTGATCAGAGGCAAAGATGCTAAGATTAGTGAGCTTCAAGCTAATATTGGTAGAGCAAAGAATGTGATTGACTTTCTTGAGATAGAGAATCAGCAGATGAAGACTAAGAAAACCATCAGTGAGGTCAAGACAATCAGATCTCAGAGAGAGGCCGGAAAAGCCAAGGATTTTCTGGATGAGGCCTTGGGCATATTTTATGACAGTGATGATGAGGAAGATCAGATTCCTAGACAGAGACTGAGGACCATGGGACTAAAGAGGGCTTTAGCCTAAGAAAGGCAGAAAGAGGTAGAATTGGCAGAGCAGCTTACTCCAAGTGAGCTGCTTGCCATAGAGATTGACAGATACAGAGAGTCTTGGCTTGAGAGATCTGCATCTGGAGAGCTTGTTAGAGAAAGCCAAGAAGGACACTGATATTTAGAGGAAGATGGCAAAGCACTATGCAATGAGAAAAAAGATTGCAAGGGCCAAGCTCAAACATTGCCATGCAAAGATTTTGGTTTTGACCGAGTCAAAGGAGAAAGAGAAGTTGAATATTATTTTTTAGTTTTCCCTCCAAGCCTCCAACCTTTGATCAATAGGTAAATTCCAAATTTTGACACTTTTGTGCAAATTTTATTTTTTGGGATAGTTTAGCATGCAAAAAATGTGTTAAACGCGCAATGCCATTGGCGCAACACTATTTTTTAGTGTTAAACGCGCAATGCCATTGGCGTAACACTATTTTTTAGGCCATCCAAATTGAAAATGGTCAGCATAGTCATGTTCCTTATGACAATTACATCAAACTCAGAAATGTTCAGAAGATTTGGAGCAAATCTGGTCCCTCAAAAAGGCCAAAAACCATCAAAAAATTCATGTTTCTACCCTATTTTTGGAAAGTGAAAGAATATTTGGAAACTATACTCAGAGAGCTTTCCCATGAGATATCATGGAGCTCATTTGGACCTCAGGAAGGCCTCCAAAATTTGGCAGCAAGACAGGTTATTTTCTTTGTCATTGCACTACGCGTTTACCAAGGAATTGGCAATTTTCATTGTTTTTAGCATTTTTGACTTTCTGACTTTTTGATTGGGTAAATGGGAAAAAATTTTATGTAAATGGCTAAGATGGATGTAAATATCATGTTTTTACTTCTATATATGGTAGATGCATCAGATAAGTCTACTAGGAGGTCAAATGAATCAGTTTCCTCTCTTTTAGAGGAAAATTGTTAAGTTTTCCTAGTCTTCAGATTCTTGTTTGGGAGTAGGTGAAACAGCTCCTCCTCTCATGGATTCGACTCCCTGAGGATAGGGAGAGTGGTTTTGAAGTCTATTTGATGTATTTTATCAATCATTTTTTGAGGCTGGACTCACTTGGAGCTTTGGCATATCAGGGGACATCTTTGTATATCAGTTTGGCTTGGACATTAATAGAAATTTGCAGCTATTTTCTTGGGATCCATGTGGTATGAGTTTTAGACATAGTTTCCTCTCTGTTATCAAATTATTTGAATGTATTTTTATCTCACAAACCATTTCATGTCTATAGTATACTAAATTTCAAGTTTGAAAGGCAGAATCCATATGTATTTATGCTCTGCTTTGGGGAATTTAGTATAATCTGTTCATTTTCTTTAGTTTAGGGAAAATACATTTCACATGCTTTCCCTAGCTCCTCACCAATATTTTCATCTCACACAATCATCTTTGATTTTCTAAACCTTTTACCTACCTTTCCCCTTGAAACCCCTGCAGATTTTGACCTAATCTTTTTGCCTTAGCTATTTGGCTCCTCTTGATCCAGCAAACCCTACAAAATAAAAATCAAAACCCTGAGCTACTATACCTAGCCTAAAATATTCTTTCCTCAATCATCTTGACTATGTTCTATACGGAGAGAGCTCTCTCCTGGCCTAGTAGGGTTAGCTACTTGGCTAAGCGTGGTTTGAGGTTACCTTGGGATTGCCTCTCTCAGCCTGAGGCTCAATCTGAGTGATAACATTTTGGCGACCATACTGGGGAATGAAAGATCATGTCCTCCCTAGAAAAGAACGAAAAATTTTAGATCCAATTGCTAATGGTGGACAGCAATCAGATGCATATGAAGGCTAAACTCTTCACCTGGCGACTCCAACTTGATATAAAGACTCCACTGGAGGATCAACCTTGCTAGCAGGAAAATGGAAGGATCTTACACAAAGGTCAAGTATTCAAAGTGGAATTGCATGAAAGGTATAATCTTCTTTCTTGTAAATTACTTCTTTTCTTTTCCTGAAACTATCCTGAAAGTTTTCCAGAGTTCGTTGTATGATAAAGATGATCAAAATATTGATTCTACCTATTCAAAAAGTGTAAATTCCAAGTTTTTCTTTGATATTGGTCCATATCCTTGTTATGAACCTTATGATGACCATCATTCCGAGTTTTTCTTTGATCTTGGTCCACATCCTTGTTTTGAATCTTATTATGACCATCTTCAAACTGATGAGCCTAAAGAGATCAAGAATGATCTTACAACCTATGTACATACTCCTACACCTTCTATAGTCCCGGATTGATACAAACCACTCATCTTACCTCCCATACTCCATGCTTTCCCTGAAAATCATTACCTATATCTGTCTAGGTTTGATGGTGAATATAAAAACATCACTACTGAGAGACATATGCAGAATTTTGAGACTTTCCTAGACCTTTTGAAGTTGACAAAGAGGATGTCAGTATCAGGCTATTTGCTCTTTCTTTGCAAGGCAGAGTCAAGAGTTGGTTCAAAAACTTATCTGCCACGATCATCTCAGATTTCCCACAGTTCTTCAAAGTTTTCCTTGACAAGTGGGTGGTCAAAAAAAACCCTTTCCTGATTCTAGAAGAGTATGCCCGGCTGAAAAGACAGCTAGGGGAGACAATACAATAGTTTTTTGCCAGATTCAATCAAGTCTATTATTCGATACCCATTGATATAAGACCTCCTCCTGGCTCAGCTCTCTTACATTACCCGGGTGCCTTTGATCCGGAAATCGGGTTTCAGCTGAGAGAAAGAAACCTCGCAACACTTGAAGAGATGCAGAATAGTGCAGTAGATGTAGAGGCTCATATGTTGATCAGAAGGGAAAAGTTGAAGGAAGAAGAGAATAAGAACATTGTAGACCACCTGACATGTTTAGAGGTAAAGCTCAACATTTTGGTAAGTAAAATAGCGGAAATGATGCAAAATATCACCATGAGAGATGTATTTTCCGTTCAAGATCATCATGACCCACTTACCCCAGAAAAAGAATAGATTTCAAATCCTAAATATTTTCCTTCTAATCCCAGCCACCATAGATCAAAAAATGGATTTGTAGATCAATTCGAGGAGAAAAAATCTGATAATCTAATGTGTATGATAGTGACATTACTTATGATGATTTTCCAAAGTTTGATCAGTATGATGATGATTATGTTCTCCAAACTAAAGCTAATCTTGTAGAGCAATCAGTAATTGGTTTGTGGGAGGAAGTTCAGTTGCAGCAGCTTGAAAACAATGATCAGTCGATGTATATTTGTGATGGAAAATATGAGGAAAATGCTGAAAATTTTGAAATAAGTGAAGGAAATTTTCCTTTATGTTTTGCTTCATTTCAATTTTTGAAAGAAATTTTTTCCAAGGTTAGAAATCAGAAATCTTTCAGTTTTGATGTTGAGGTTGAGGTAGATAATGAACTTCTTGAGCAAGTTTTTAATGAGAACCTTCTCCTAAAATGGTTGAGGAAATCATTTGCGACATAGAATCCTCCTTAACTCGTGATTTGCAGCCACCGAATGTCAATGGATGTCAAGTTGCAGATGAAGGCTTGGAAGCTGAAACATATGATCAAATGATACAAGATGATTCTGTACGATTGTGTTTTGAAGCATTTCAATTTTTAAAGGAAAATTTTCATAATATCTCTAAAGAAAAGGATGAGCAACTTGTAGAAAGTCATGCAGTCTCATTAGAAATAATGGAAAGTAGGTTGCAGCAATCTTTTCAGATTTTTCATGACCCAATAGTTGATGTGCTAGATGATATCTGTAGTAAAAGTCCTTCTCCATTAGCTAACTGTGAGCCTGAAAAGAGTGTTGATATATGTTATGGCCTAAATCTACCTCGGGCTGAGAAAGGCAGAATCTAGGGTAACATCAAACCACGCTTAATCTGGTAGCTAGCCCTACCAGATTGGGAGAGGGCTCTCTCCTGGTAAATCTTAGCAAAAATAATCAGTAAGGCTTGAGATGACTTGAATAAAGGCTAATTTTAGGCTAGGTATATATGTAAAATATTTTGATTTGGTTTGAGGGTGTTTGTTGGATCAAAGGGGAGGGCAGATTTTGGGTCTGGAAAATGAGCAGTTTTGCAGGGATCTGATTGGGGCAAGGTAGGCAATTGTTTTGAAGCTTTCAATTTTGAATGAAATGGATAGCTCAGACCGGTGAGGAGTTGAAGAGGGCAAGAGACTTTCAATAATCCTCTTCAGACAGTTGAAAACATAGAAAATTAAACAAAACTAAAGGTAGAGCACTGCAAATCTAATGAATTCCACCTTTATCCTTGTTTGTTTAACTTAAGAATAAATAAGAGGGAATATGATACACATAAATCACCAGTAAAATTACATTAACAAAGAGAAACACATCATCAAACAAAGAGCCACATGAATCCCAAGGAGTGCTGCAAATCCTGTTCTATTCCTTTGCCAAACTGCAGAGATGAAATGTACAATGATGCTCAAAGCATTCCCAAGTGTCCAACCCTGCAAATGACTGAAAAAATACAAGATATAGACAACACTAACTCATCCCCAGCCTCTAGAGGTCGAGCTCACAATTCTAGGAGCTGTTTCAACAAGATCTAAACTAAGAACTGGAAAATAGGCAGTGGAACAGCTTGCCTCTATAAGATAGGAAACTAATTCATTCAGTTGCAATTCACCTTTTGATGGATGAATCTACTTCCATGAGTAAAAATTTGACAAAATTACATCAAAACCCATCAAATTACATCAAGAGTTTTACATTTGGAAGTAATAAATTCAAACTGGCCAAAACTAGGCGAAAAACAGAGTTACTGAGTCAAAAATGAGCCAAAATCCCCAATGTGTCGCGCCTGATTTCTCTATGCGTCGCGCTAGTTTGGAGCTAATTTTGAAGGCTTTCCCGGTGTCCAAATTGGCTCCAAGTGGGCTTGTTGGTTCTCACGTATATTTTGCAACTTCATGATAGTTTGTTGATCTTCCAACTGTTTGTTTCACTGCTCAAGGTAGTTGATTATCCATTGGGCTCTTTGCAACTTGACGGACAAAGTGTTTATTTCCGCCTTCTGCTCCTGAAAAACCTCTCTCAGCTTTGAGCTAGGAGAGCCCAACTCATCATCAATGAGTATGAAATTTGTATCCTGGCCTCCTGAAGGCCCCTCATCATGTATTGGCCTCTTACCCTTGTCCTATACCTGTACTGTTGATGAAGGAAGCGAGACCCCTTCCACCCCCGGTGGAGATAATACTCACCTAGCTGCTGCAAATAATCCTCTAGTGCCCCTCTGATAGGTGACAAACACTGGCATACTAGTGGTCTATGTCTCATGACCTTCATGCTGACATGAAGGTTCACCTGCCTCATGAAAAGCCTCTGAAGGTACCTGAGAAGTTGTGAAGAAATCATTAGAAATGAAATCCTCCCATGAAATACCCTGCAAGTCGAGCTGATGCGTAACCACAATTTTGATGAGTGCAAAGTGATAGATACTTCTATGCTACTGCTCAGGAGTTTTCCTTTGCACGAGAGTGGTCATCTTCTCAATATTCCGGCACATGAAATAAGGGAGGTTCATCATCCTCACCCTGGTGAAATGCATCAGCAACCTGATATGATAGGCATAAAGACGTGAAAACCGGCCTTCAAAACTGAAATATTTGATAATAAGTTTCATCAGAGGAGCATATGAATCCTTTAGGAACTAGAAGGGAAAAACTTTGCTGAGTTGTCTCACAAAACTAGGCTTGATATATGGCTCATAGTGTACCCTGTCAACCTGCTGCCTTTTGTTCCATTGTTCTCCAACATTTGGAATTTTGGTTGCTTGAGAGATAGTTTCAGGTGTTAAAGTGAATTTCACACCTGCAAGGGTGACCTGGTTATCATGTAAATGCAACACAAACAATCGGGCCAGCTCTTGATGGTGGTGGACCCTAGCAACCATTTCACAAAATTGATAACAAGACTATTGTTGAAAACATGCCATAGCAAGAGGACAAGCCTGTAACTTAGCCAATGAAGTGGGCTCCTCCCTCACATGTCTACCACTCTTGTCACTGTCTCGGTCATAAGAAGTATTTGTCACTGTCTCGATCATAAGAAGTATCTATCTCCATGATTTCCAAAGTCTAGGTTGTTTTGGATGAATATGAGGAGTTTTGTGTCTTTGGTTTTTTTGCCAAATATGTAATAATATTGAAGGGACTATGGAGGGAGAGGGTAGGGAAGATGATGGGATATTGCCAAGTGAAATCTGTCAATTAAAGAGTTAAGGGACAACTATTAGGTTTTTTGGGATAGCATTGGGGTTTTAGGAAGTTTATAATTGGGATGTGGGATAATGGGAATGGGATAGGAAATGAGTGATTTAGGAATATGAGGGAATAGGGAAATGGAAAAAGAATAACAGTGATGAGGGAATACAAGGTGGGGAAGTAGGAGTGATAGGCACAAAACCAATTTCTAAACCCTAAGGAAACAATCCTTAAACAAGCAATATAGGGTTTGAATTTTTTATATTTAAATCCTCATAAATATCACAAGACCATGTTCGTTGGCAATGGAGAGTTCACTTGACTTACTTGGACAAAGAGGGACTGAGCCAATTTAAAATTTTGAAAGGAATGGCAATGAAACTGCTTGTGGCCCTATGCATCGCGCAACAAACCCAATGCGTCACGCGGCTTCAATGCGTTGCGCAAGAGCAATTTTAACACAGTGGGGGCCGACCCAATGCGTCGCGCCTGCCCAATGCGTCGCGACACCCAGCCAATGCGTCGCGCAGGGAAATTTGCACAAGTCTGCCTCCAAATGCTTCCTTCGCTCCTCACGATTTCTCCTTTACTCACTCCTGTCCTCTTGGCATACAAATGAGCTTTGGAAAGATGAAAATTTTTTATATGCCAAGAATTTTAATTCTTGATTTCAAAAAAACCCACTTTGCAATGTTTCAAATTTTGACACTTTTTTAAAAAAACTCTATTTTGCTTCATTTTGGCTTTTTGACTGAATGATGAGCTTTCTTTTTGTCCTGCAGGGAATGGATTGGCTGGAGCTTTGACAAAGGCGACCAGGGTTGCCAGTGAAATTATTATTACAACTGAGAAAACTTAAAATTACATTTATTTATACATAAAGATGAAATACTCTATTTTTCTTCAAAACAGAGTTTTGAAGAGAAATCATTATTAAGCATATGATGATGAGATTTTTAGCACTGACACCTTATTTCAAACTTCCTCATGTGCCTGCTGACCATTATTGAGCATTCTGAAGACCTCATTAATGAAACCCTAGACCTAATGACACTAACACTCTAAAAATGACTCTTTGCAAACTATGAGACCAAAAGTGATTGCAAATGATTTTAATGAACAGAAATAGGCCAGCAGATAAAGGACGTGAGGGACATGAGCAACAAGCCACTACCGTCAGATGATCCATGCTCCTAATGGAATGCAGCTGACTGAATGAGACACCTAATATGCAATGCAACAAGAGAAATTTGATCACTAACAGAGGGATGAAGATACCGACACTAACAATATAAACCTAATCCGACAGCCGACTTCATTCACTTGTTCAATAGGTTTTTCATTAAAAAGCTCATACCAATATCTGCAGTCATATTAGGAGAGTAATGAAGAACATTTTTGTTTTGTTTTTGATCATCGAGGAAAAATAGTCATTCATGAGTTTTAGGATCCTTTTGTCAACTTGGTGCAATCATCAAAGAAAGAAAGCACAGATGTTAGGAAAATTTTAAAACAAAGGTACGAAGACTACCTAGACCAGATCAGTAATGTATTTGATGGGCTGGAAATCAATCTGTATTCCTATGAAGATCCTTTTGCAGCATTCTTGAGGTTAGTCGATGGGCTCGTGCTTTGCAATGATTCGATCTGTTGACAAGTTTTCATGGGAGTTGCCTTTCAGTAGTTCTTTCTTCTTGCTCATAAGCAAGCACTTATGGAGAATTCAAACAGTAGCTAGAATGCTTACATGGTTGCATTGTTTGTTCCATTTTACTTGATCAGGTGATGTATGGATCAATTAGAGTAGGTTTTGTTGAATAAGCTCAATTTTGAGCATCTTTTTCAGTGTTTCGGTTGTGTTTTAGTCTGAGTCAGTTTAGTTTATTGAGTCAAGTGTATTCAGTTATTCTTTAGTTGTTGACTCCTTGCCCAATTAATAGGCACTTGGTCTACGGTGTTCTTGGCATCTCCAAGGAGCTACCATCCCCAGCTAGAGCCAATGTTAGTGTCAGTATTTTCATACTTCCACCGGGGATCAAAACACATTTGCATGTGCATCTTAGGTGTCTCATACTGAATAATTTTTTCATCATTCCATTAGGTCATGATTTAAAATTTCTCCACTGGTGGTTGTCCCTTTTCAAATAAAATTTTTCTCCCTCCAAGATTCATATTGCTAACTCATTCCCATGTCTCTTTGAGCATAAAAACACCTATGAAATGCTCTTTTCACTTGAAAATATTTTAAGTAAAAATCTCATTCAAAATCAGGTCAAAAGCAGCCTCATTAGGTCATTGGGGTTTTGCATTTATCAATGTCACTCCTTCATTCTGATGAGGTCAGCACATATATGAGAGGGATTGAACAAGATCATCATGATAGTTTCGCTATGTTTTAAATATTGTAGGTTCAGTTTCAGGACTTTTTATCAAAATTTTATTTTGATAAAAAAGTCATTTATGTAATTTTTTTTTTCAAATGTAATTTTATGCTACTATATGTAATAATTTGATCCCAAGCTGTCAAAGCTATTATTTCAAGCCTCAGTGAGAAAATGAAAAGTCAACTCCATGACTTCAACAACCTGCAAACAAAAAGTGTCAAAGAGTATCAGTGATAAAAGGAAGAAGACTTCAAAACATTAGAAATTGGCTTTTTCAAGTTAAATCAAATTCCACATGCCTATAAAGGCCCATGTTACATTTCAAATGAGTCATTCCTTCCTTTCAAAGTGTAAGAAGCATTCAGCAGAGAAGAAATTTGTGATTTTTTAAGCGAATTTGAGCAAAGTTTCCTAGCGCTGTGCGTTCATCACCTGGCGCTGCCTGTTTGCACCAGCATTGTGCGCCTAGACTTTGGCGCTGCAACCTTGCCCGAAATCTTCAACGCAGTTTGCCGAGGCGTTGCATGCTTGCCAGTGGCGTTGCGCGCCTAGCCAGAGAAGGTTGTGGAGGGATCTATGAACCCAAACAAGTTCTAATCTTCTCCAAATTTTTCCAAAGTCTTCCAAATATCCCTCAAAGCAGTAAGTACACATTTTTACCTTTTTTAAGCTATTTTTCATCCTTAAATGAATTGAATTTTAACCCTAAGAAAACCCTAATTTCAAGCTTTTGATCATTGTTTTACCCTTGTTTCATCCTCCTAAAAGAAATATCAGTCACAAAAATGGTAATTACATTGATTTAGGGTTTTCATTCATCTAGTTTGTCCCTACACACATTCCCTTTCATTCATTCCCTTCATTCACCCTCATTCCCTTCACCTTTCAAGCTATTCATCTCATCCCCTTCCCCTCATTCATTTCACTTACACCATAGGGTTTTCACAAAACGGAGTTTAAAGATGTCAGAAGAAGAAGATAGTGGCATTGTTGGTGAGGCACAAATACCAAGAAGAAATGATCATAAGGGAGGGAAAATAAACAGATTTGAACCCGTCACCACAAGGGAACTCATGTCCTCTCCTCTCATTGTTTCTTTCTTTAAGCATATGGGCTGCTTTGAGTTTTGTGAGAGAGTGCAGCAAGTCAAAAGTCACCCAGAGTTAATAAGACTATTCATCATCAATCTACATGACAAGCAGGTCAATCTTGCTCGAGTTACATTTGATATGTCCACCAATGCCATTGCAGCTGCTACATGGATACCTAGTGTGGGAGAGAGGTGGTTTAAACAAGAAAACCTGGACATGAGTTATTTTGAACCATACCTCAAACTAGGTACAAAGATCACAACAAGTCCATTTTCCCTTTTTCTCATCTCCTTGACCAATATGTGCCCATGATGAGGATAATAATGAAGTATGTTATCACAAAATTAGACCTGATAGGCTGCCAATCAAATCAATCTCATGTAACTGTTTCAAACCAATCTTTTGATTGAGGCTTAGCCTCCTCAACCTGAGAGGGCTCTCTCAAGGGTTAATGATTTTTGATAGAAATATAGATGGCTAACTCTATGTGGGATAATAAGCAGATAAAAATGAATATTGGTTGTAAATCACATTATCAAGTGCACATTGGGCTTATGGAGGCATAATAGCTTCAGTAAAACCAAACAATCTACTTAGCATGGAATTCAAGGCATATCAGAGTTCTAGTCTAGAGATACACATGTGGAACTGTAAACACACAGTCAGTTTGTCTATGAAGGAAGTCAGAGCATCAATGATGAATTTTGAGTAACATAAGCTAACACCACTACAATAGGATAGTAAAAATATGCCATTAGAACAAGAATACACTAGAACTCATTATGATTCTTGAGTTGGCTAAGTAAAAAACTCTGTATTAAACTGAAAACCAATCACTTACAATAAACACAGTCTTTTTGCTAAAAAATTCCAACCCTTAGAATTTTGACTTCTTCATATTTATATATCATTTACAACATAGGATAACCTTATCCTAAGCTAGATACATCAAATTCCTGCTTTTTTACACCTTGCCTAACCATGTGACATGGTATTTATTACAAAATGACAGCTGCAAACCCAATGAACAGTCTTCTTACAAATAGGACTCAAACTCCTTAACTCTACTCATAAAAACTTTATCTAAACTAGATTACATCTTTTGCAAACTGTATTCCCATAAGGTCAAATCTAGATGATAAGCTCCAACACTTTATGACCTTGATGTTGATCTCCTGCAAACTAGGAAACTGTCCCATGTTTTCTAGGCTTAGGATCTTTGTGGTCTTGAGACACTCTGACCACTATGAACCCATGACTTCGAGGTTATTTGTTGTCAGGAACTAAAATAACATATGCCCAAAATCATCCTTAAGTGCCAGCTGTACAATATCACCATCAAACTGTCCAAAATAGCAGAAACAAACCTGCGCTACGAAAACAACACAGTTTTGTAGCGCAGTCTTTTAACCCGTTTGCCTTCAAAATTTTGGTTTATTTCCTCCAAGGTTATCTTCATATTCACTTAACACAACTTCCCTAGAAATTTCAGGTCATAATACACACATTTTCCCTCCAAATATTTATAAGAAAGGGTGAAAAAAGCTGCTACAGCAGTTTCGTAGCGCTTTTCACCCTTTTTGCATTATTTGCACTACGAAACTGCTGACTGAGCAGTTTTGTCCAAATTTATTCAAAATTCAAACCAAAAATGTACCAAAACTTCAGAATGCCACTGGTTTAATTAAAAAAAAAATTCATATGAACTAAAAACCCAAATTTCATGAGATTTATTCTTCATTTTCCCTTTGATTTAGCCTTTGACTTTTTAATAATTTGTCATTATGCACCTTTGTTTTTTAGTTCATCCTGAGTCAGTTTCAGTTGTAGCTCCAAATCCTCCACTTGGTTCTTAGTCTTCTATTACTGGCTCTTAAGTGAGCATTGATCACTCTGACAAATTTTTCTTCTTTGATGGCTGGAACTGTCCATCTAAAAAATTGTTCTGCACTGCTTGGAATCTCATACCTAGAACCAGTTTGACCTTCCCAAATTGCCTTCACTCTTTTAAACTCAGTTTTTTCAATGTTGTGCTCTCTGGCCCACTTTTTCATCATTGCAATCTCTTAGTTTGCTAGCTTCAATCTCTCCTCAAGATGTTGACACTTTTTCATGTGTCTTTTTCCCTTCATTGTCTTGTTGGTTGCATGCTCCACTATTGGTGATGAGAGATCAACCACCTCTTCAGGGACTATGGTTGTTTCAATAGTTTCTCAGACCACCTTGCTGCCTTCCTTGAGCTTCTTAGCATGCATATTCAAAGGCTTTCTTGTTTGAAAGATAAAGGCTGCATTTTCACCCTCAAATTCAAGTTTCTTAGATGACTTAGCCTTTTTCTGTTTGTGTTCATCTACTCCAATGAAATCAGCTTGCACGATGGGTGTCTTTTCTATATCAATTTCATGAAGAGTTTCATCTAAATTTCCTTTAATTACTCATGGGTTGTCCTCTATACCTGAAACAATTGTTTTCCCTTTGATGCCACTGCTTGGCTTCTTGTCACTCTCTTGATTTCTTTCTTGCTGGCAACTTGTTTTTGTTTTTCCTATTTGACACTTTTTTACCCCTGTTTTGCAGGTGATGGAGTTGCTACAACAAGAACTTGTGCCTTCTCTGTCCTATCTTCAACCTATTTCCTTGGTTTCAATTTTACAAACCTCTTTGCTTTTGCAACCACAGGCTGACTAGACTCTGCTATTGGTGTTGAAGGAGTTCCTTTAGGTTTAGGGTTTCTAGCTGGGGTTAGGTTCTCCAATTCAAAACCATTCATAAACAAAAAAGAAGACCAATCCCTGCTTATTTTCTGAAGCTCATTTAACACCAATAAATTTATCAAACCATGGTGAAACAAAGATGTTTCACAACCATCAGACTTGGCTTGTACTTTATCAGACATTTTAGCAAGGCTCCTATGCAAGTAGAAGGGAAAATCTAGTGATATCATACCTGTGAAATGTAGAAGTAGCTTGAAATGATAAGTATAAACTTTATGGTACCTGCCTTCACATGTAAAGTATCTTTGAATGTTGAACAGCAGCTTGGCATAGGTGTCTTTGATACAGCTTCTAGGTATTGCATTATTCAGGTCCATATCTGCATACTCAGGTTTCATGAATTCCTTTCATGGTTCCATGTCAAATTTAAAAACTTTAAACCAATTCTCTTGCCCCTTTGGTATTTATGTCACAGAATCAATGATCCTAGGAGTAACCAGCACATTTAACATCCCAATATTAGTAGTTGTTCCACTGAAGTGTAAGACAAATTATTTAGACACCTGAGTGTGGTAACCCTGCAGCTTTTCACAAAACCGAAGACAACCTGCTTTGCTAAAAGCCTCCATCACTATTTGATCTTCAATTATAGCCTTCACATTTTCAAGCTCATATCTTAAGCAATGTCCCCCTTTGTGGACTTTCTTCTCCTCTACCATGTTTCTTAGAAAAAACCTATCAACTTCTCTTGAATCTGTAAAACAACCTCGCTTGAATATATGATTTGCCTCGCTTAATTATGGAACAGCCTCGCTTGTGAATATGGAAGATAGCATTTGTATAGAACACCCACAGGGTCAGCTTAACAGATTTAGAGCTTAGACACTTGAATGGAAGCAAATGAAAATGAAAATTTGAATTTAAGGTGTCATCTCGTAACTAAATGATGCTTCACTCATGCCCTATCATGACAATGATGACTGTAAGACAGGTAATTACAATGAATTTGATAACTAATTGACTCACCATACCCCTATCCTATCATTCCCTAATGGATTCTAACAGATTTTGGTTTAATTGACAAGACGGTTAAGAAACCGCGCTTTCGTAGCGCCCACAGTGTATTTTTCATAGTTTGCGCTATGAAAGTATCAATGCTTTCATAGCGCAAATCCTCTTTTTTGAACTAGCGGAACTACGAAACGAAGGATTCTTGGCTAATTGTATAAATTTAACCTGAAACCTTATGAAATGATCCCTAAATGGAAAATGTGAGTATTTGATCCTGGAATGGACCTCTAAAGACTTTATTTGAATTCAATGGTGACCTTTAAACTTATAAAAACTCTAACCTACCCTAAATCAAAACCTAAAATGACTTTCAAACCCATTTTGAGACTGTTAGAATCAGTCTTTACATCCCTTCGTCAGAGATCATTTCTCTTATTGCATTTCCATTTTTAGGTGTCTCATGCCGCTCATTCATCTGCATTCCGTTAGGGGCATGCCATTATCTGACGGAAGGGTCTCTTCACGAGTTCCCCTCATGTTTGTACCTGCTGGGTTTGGTCAAAATTTATCAAAAGTTCATTAAAGTTGATTTCAGTCATTTACAGTCATAGATGGTTTTGTGGTCAAAAAAAGAGTCTTTCAGTCATTAGGTCTAGGCTTTGGTCTTCAGAATGTCAAATAATGCCCGCAGGCCATGAGGATGTCTTCAATAAGTTTTCATTTCAAGATTTTCATCGTCAATAATGCTCAAGGATGTTTCTTCTTCAAAACTCTGTTTTGAAGAAGAAATCGTCAAATTTGTTTTTGTAATAAATCTATATTTTAAAGTTTTTCCGCCATGAAGTACTTCAAATGCAGACTCTGGTCATCCTTTTCCAAAGTTCAATGCCATCATCCCTGCAAAAAATCAACCAAGAGAACATCATTTCAAGCCAAAAAAATCAAAAGGAAATTTGAGAAACAAAATTATATGAAAAGTGAAGAAATGTCAATTTTGAAACATGACACAGTGGATCTTTACTAAGAGAAAATCAAAGCCATGACTTCATATAGATATTTCCATGTTTATCAATGCCATTTGCATTCAAGAGGTCGATTGAAAGCCGACTCAAAGCTGTGAGAGGGAAAAACTTGTGATTTTGAAAAACCAAGACTGTGTTCAAGTCTGCGCGGCGCATTGGGTAAGCGCGCGATGCACTGGGCTGCACGGCGCATTGGGCGTTTTCACACAGTGTATTTTTCCTCTGGCGTGACGCATCCATAGGATGCGGCGTACAGAGCCTCCAAGGAAAAAATTCATCTCTGCTCCATAAAAAATCAAATCGATTCAACTCATTTTTCTCCAAGTTTGACAAAGCCTGTTCAGTGATTTTAGTCATGTGCGGTGTGGTTTAGAGGCGAAGACATTAGAGTTTGGTTGGTGAAAAAAAAAACCCTATTTCCATGTTAAAGTCTGCTCCTTAGGGTCTGAAATGAAGTGTTGAAGTTTGATTATTGGTGCTAAACGCTCTCCCTCCATTACTCATTTGTGTTCCCATAATTGTCATACTGTTATCATCATCCCTTCTCCTATTCCTGTTGTCCCATATCCCTTATACCCTTTGTTCCCATGTTTTCATCCTCAAACCCTACCAGCTTCTATCACTTTTCTTCCTTCATATCATTGATAAAATCCTAATTCCCAAAACATTCAAGGATTGTTTTAACATCCTTGATTTCACTTAACTTAAGTATATCTTGTCATTTCATTTACTCCTATCTATAAAAACTACCCCCATCACTATCACCCATTCCCATATCACTTATAAAGTCTCCAAATCCTGAATTCCCTCAAGCTGTTAAGTGACTTTCCTTCCACTCAAATTTCACTTGACAGTCCATTATATTCATTGTAGTATTTCCTCACAATCCCCTATTTCATATGTGGCACATTTGGTTTTGAGAGACAAACTCTTGTTTTCACCACAAATATATCAGCAGATACTTGTTATACACATTGCAAAGCACCATGTCAGAGACAAATTCATCATATGAGAAGGGATATGAGCAAGACAGTGACTCAACCGTAGAGCTAAATGTACCGAGGAGGTCTCATAAAAGTGGTATGCACGTCAGAGAGGAGCCCACTTCTTTGGCTCAATTGCAGGCCTGCCCGCTTGCAATGACATGCTTTCAGCAACGTTCATGTTTTCAGTATTGTGAGATGATTGCTCAGATTCAGCACCATCAGGAGTTGGTTCGCTTATTTGTCCTACATTTGCGTGATGGCCATGTAAACCTTGCTGGAGTGAACTTCACCTTGACACCAGAAACCATTTCTCAGGCAACCGGGATACCAAACATAGGTGAAGAGTGGAATAAGAGACAACAGCTGGATAGAGCATATTATGAACCTTACATCAGGCCTGGTTATATGAGGCAGCTCAGCAGGGTGTTTCCTTTCAAATTCTTGAAGGAGTCCTATGCGCCATTAATGAAACTCATCATTAGATACTTCAATTGCGAGGGTAGATTCTCATGTCTTTATGCATACCATATCAGACTGTTGATGCATTTCACGAGAGTGAGACTGATGAATATTCCATACTTCATGTGCCGAAACATAGAGCGGATGACTACCCTTGTGCAGAAGAAGACTCCAGAGCAGCAACATAACAACATTTATCATTATGCGCTCATTAAAATCATTGTAGTACATCAGCTTGGGTTGCAGGGCATAGCATGGGAGGAGTTCATTTCCCGTGACTTCTTTACAGCCCCTCAGCCTCCTCCAGAGATTGTTCACGATGCAGGTGAGCCTTCACATCAGTTTGAGGTTCCTGAGACAGAGCCTATCAGTGTTCCAGTGTGTGTTACCTATCAGAGAGGTACCAGAGCCTTATTTGCAGCAGCACGACGAGTACTATCTCCACCCGGGGTGGAAGGGGTCTTGTTACCTTCGACAACAGCGCGAGTACTATCTCGACATAACGTGGAAGGGGTCTCGCCTTCTACATCAGCGTAGGTACAGAACAAAGGCAAGAAGCCTATGTAGGATGAGGGCCCCTCAGGAGGCCAAGATACTAATTTTATATTGATCGATGTTGATTCGAGCTCTCCCAGCTCAAAGCTGAAAGAAATCATCCAGGAGCAGAAAGCTGAGATCGACACACTGACCGAGAAATTGCAGAGAGCTCAGTGGGTTATAAATTACTTGGAGCAGCGGAATAAACAATTGGAGGATCAGCAGACACTCATAGAGTTGCGGCAAATCCGTGAAGACCGTGAATTGGCCCGAAAGAGACCAGGTGACATGACACCATTTGAGCGAGAGACTTGCCTTACGAGAGTCAAAATTCATCTGGAGAAGCTCTTGGCAAAGGCCAATAGGGACAAAGACATGCTCAGACATATGAAGAACCACTATTGGGCCCGCACACACGTTTGCAGAGCTAGGATAAAGATCCTGAAGGCGAGGTTGAGGAGAGCACTGAAACATCGGAAAAGGCCTGATCCACTCCGAATCTTGGCCGAAGCTTCCTTCGATGAGCATGGGACATGATGGGAGACATTCACTCCAAATTTCAACAAATTTGGAGTAAATTTTGTCATTTTTGAAATTTTGGTTGCAAAATAGGTTTTTCTGCCCGACACGTCGCGCCACTCGACGCGCGCTTACGTTTGAGAGATATTCTGGAGGAAAACTTTACATTTTTGGATTTTTTATGATAAATTATGCATGCTCGGGAATGGCTGAAAGATTTCATCAAGTTCTGGGTGGTTTTAAGGGTCGAAAACACTCCAAAATTGGCCTTTCTGCCACCTTTTGCACCAGCAGGAACCAGTCTTGGGAGATTGCAGGTTTGGAGGGGCAAATGAACTCCAAATTAAAAAATTCCACTTGGTTTGGATAGCAGACAGATAGGTCTTTCCAACGAGCTATCATGATCTCAATTTGGACTTCAGGAAGTGCCCAAAAAATAGGCTCAAAGTGGCGCGGCGCATTGAGTTTTCTAGCGCGGCGCATTGAGGATTTTGGTCCAATTTTTACTTTTTCAGCTCAGAAATTCGGCCAGTTTGACCAGTTTCACTTCTTGATGTAATTATTGATCTATATTGATGTAATTTTATGGATATGATGTAAATTTGGCTCATTTTTACTTGTTCTAGAGGATTCATTCACTAAAAGGTGAAAATTAAGTGAATGGATCAATTTCCTAGCATATAGAGGCAAGTTGTTTGGTTGCCTAGATTTCAGTTCCATGTTTAGAATTGGTTGAAACAGCTCCTAGAAGGATGAGCTCGACCCCTAGAGGCATGGGAAGGGGTTAGGATGGTATATATATTGTCTTTTCTAAGACATTTTCAGGGTTGGACTTTTGGGAATAGTTTGGCACCTCATTGTATATTCACTTCAGATTTTTGGCAAAGGAAAGACCAGAGTTTTGCAGCACTTGTTGGGATCCTTGTGGCTCTGAGTTTTGATGATGTTTTTCTCCATGTATCTGTAAGTTTCATTAATGTTTATGTATTCCATTTCCCTTATCTTTGCTTCCGAAATTAAACAAATGAGTAACTAAGGTAGAATTCATTAGTTTGTTGGTGCTCTGCCTTAAACTTTTGTCTAGTTTATATGTTTTCGTCAGTTTGAAGAGGATCCTTGCACCTTATTTCCCTCTTCAGCTCCTTAGCAGTATTTTCCATCCATTCATTGAATCTAAGACATCAAAGTCATTGCCTTCCCTGCCCCAACTTGAACTCTGCAAGAAATTGGCCTCATCCCCAAGCCCAAAATTGCCTTTCCCTTTTTCCAACAAAAACCCTTAAAAAATCATTTCAAACTCCTTGATTAATATACCTAGCCTAAAATTAGCACTCATTTCAGTCATCTCAAGGCCTATCGATACATTTTTCCTGAGATTGACCCGGAGAGAGCCCTCTCCTGTTCTGGTAGGGCTAGCTACCAGACTGAGTGTGGTTTAGTGTTACCCAGAATCCCGCCTTCCTTCAGCATGAGGTGGATTTGGGCAATAACATAGTGGCAACCATACTGGGGAGAAAATGGTTTGCTTGTTGGTGTTATTTGTTTCATAAGTTACAGAAGGAGCCTGAAGTTACGCCAGGTAGCTTTCGAAATGCTTTTGCTTTGCATTAGCAGAAGTAGATAAACGTTGCTTCAGTCAATCTCTGGTTTAGCTTGTGAACGTTACACTTGACTTGTGAATTACCCCAGTATATTACATCGTTCTGGACTTTTGGGTGATTGAGTCTATAATTTGATAGGCTAAAATAGATTGGTTTTGTCCTTTGATTTTTGAATAAATCAACACACTGGCTTCCAGAAGACATAATAGAGCTAATCCCAATCCTGATCTGCCTCCAGTGTATGAGAATCCCAATCTGATTTCAAGAATCCTCCTTCGAGAAAGTCCCGTGATCCCTTTGTTTAAATCTCATTCATGCCCTACTGTATTTGAGTTCCTTGAAGATATTGAGTTTGATGATTAATTCTAGCTGTCATTGTTTGAAACTAAGTCTGAAAGTGCTACTGGTTCTACTGTCATAAATCCCGAGTTTATCAAGTATCTTGAGATTGAACAAGCTAATAGATCCATTGATATTTACATCTTGAACATCCAAAACTCTATTGTGGCAACAAATATTCCTGAGTTTATCGAATCTGCTTCTGAAACTCTTGGTCCATCAGCAGTTACTTCTGATTCACAAGTTCACGCTGAGCCTTCTTTCATTCCTACCATTCCCGTGCAACCATCTATATCTGATCAGCAATCTGCAGTAGTTCCTCCTCCATCTCCACCACATACACCTCGTACATCTACTTCTTCTACTCCACCCGTTTCTCCAAGACAGATCATAAATCCACCAAGAGCAATGGCTGCTAGATTCGCACCTCTTGTCTTACCCCAGAACTTAGATCCCATGCCCGCTGATTATCAGAGTAAAATCCCTTTGTTTGATGGTACTCCTCAAAGTGTGCCCGCTCAGCAACATATTGATAGAATGACAGACTTCTTTGATCTCCATGAAATTGATGAAGAGAATGTCACCATGAGATTGTTTGTGCAAACTTTTGGAGGTGAGGTACGCAAGTGGTTCAGAGCTTTGCAGCCCAGAAGTATTAATACATTAGAAGAGCTTCAGAGACAATTTCTAGATCGGTGGGAAATGAAGAAAGATCCACTTCAAATCACTTCTGAATATACCAAGATCAAGCGCAATGCTGGTGAGTCCGTCCAAGACTATATTATCAGATTTAATGCGGTTTATAATGTAATTCCTGATGATTTGAGGCCTTCTAAGAAGTCATCTTTGTTAAAATTCCCAGATGGTTTTGATCCAGAGATGGCCTATTCATTACGAGACAGAGATCCACCCACTTTAGAAGATATGCAGAAAATTGCAGTGAGTGTTGAGGCAAATTTGAATGACAAGAGAGCTAGATTGAAAGCAGAGAAGAAAGTTGTAATAAAGGAAGAAGCTTCTACATCTACATAAGATCAGCTACTTCGTAAAGTGGAAAAAATGTTTGAAAGGTTCACACTTGATAAGCCCAAACTGCAGATTCAAAATCCCAACTTCCGTGGTCAGTAGTAGCCCCAATTTAGGAGTAAACAATGAGCACAACGAGCACAAGAACCAGCAGTCCAACAGCAAGTAAAGACACCTCTTCAACAGAATTTTGTTGGTCAGGATTCAGATGATGAAGATTATGTAGTAGGGGAGGAAAATATTTTCTTTACTCCTGATGATTTGCCCATTTATATCACCGAAGATGAGGAGTATGCAGAAAGTTCAACTGTACAAAGAGATGAGGATTTTATCTTGGCCAATGATGCAGCTCTTGAGGAAGAGTCGGATGAGTATCAAAGAGGTTATATGAATGCCTTGTCAGCCCAGCAGAAGTAATATTCTCTTAGAAACAAAGATGTGCCTGTCAACCCAATCCAAAAGAGAAAGGAAGTTTCAGCACCTAAAAACGATTCACCTGTTGCACAAAAGAAAGCAAAAGAGATAGTTGATCCCGCTACCACCAAGTCATCATCAACAGAAAAATCAAATCAGCCAATTACATCGAGGGAGAAGGTTGAAAAGAAAGATGTTCCAGCCAAAGAGATCGAAAAGACTTCAGCCTTTAGTTTGGAGAATGAGATTTCTAAATTAAAGGTGTCCATTCCCTTGACTGAACTAATGAAGAACAACAATTATAAAGGTCAAGTTTCCAAAATTTTGAATTTCGATCCCATGTCTGATATGGTGAATATTGAAGATGATCAACCTGAACTGATATTTGGACCAGCTTTAGATGGTGAGTCTTCGGACAGCGAAGTGCCTCCTTTTTATATTAGTCTTCGGTTGCATGAGTTTGTATTGCATAATGCCATGTTCGATTTCGATGCTTCCCATAATCTTATGCCGAAAGAAATCATGGAGAAGTTGGGTTTAGACATCAATAGGAAGTACCATGATCTTTATTCATTTGATTCTAGCATAGTGAGATGTATTGGGCTCATTAAATACTTGGTTGTTAGTTTGGATCAGATTCCCACAAGGAATGTTTTAATGGACGTAGTTGTGGCAGACATTCCTCCCAGGTTTGGTATGTTTCTTTCCAGATCTTGGGGAGCGAAATCGAAAGGGACTTTACAATTAGATTTATCCTATGCAACGATTCTCGTGTTTGGTCAAATGAGAAAGTTGTACCGGGAACAAAAAATGAAGTATATGATTACAACCAAGGAGAAACCGGTCAATCATCCGATTAATTATGTACATACAGATTTAGAGTCTTTTGTTTTGTTTGTCGATAGTTTCAATGATGTAGATAGTCAGTTAGTTAGAGCAAAAGATATTCCAGAGATTACCGAGAATTTCAGAGAATTTTTGCAGAAAGAAAGGTAAAAGCCAGAAATCACAGTTGAGCAATCAGTGAAAGATAGTGGACAGCAAGCAGAAAAAACAAAGCTAGCACAATTTCAGCACTTAGAGGATGATGAAGAGGGTCTATGGACCATGGATTTTGATGGTGCAATGGGAAATGATGGTGCTGGAATTGGTATTTGGGTACGCAGTCCTTTTTCCGCTCCAAATAAGGTACCAAGCAATGTACGGGTATGTTCTTACAAATTAGCATTCGATTGTTCGAACAATGAGGCTGAGTACGAAGCTCTGATTGTTGGCATAAAAATTCTTAGAAAGCTGAATGCTAAGAGAATTGCAGTCTATGGCGACTCCGAATTGGTGATTAAGCAAGTAAAGGGTGAATATCAAACGAAGCATCCCCGGATGCGGGCTTACCGTAATGCTATTCTTGATATTTTGAAGCAGTTTTCAGATTATACCTTGACTTGTATTCCTCGCATTCAAAATGGAATTGCAGATGCACTTGCTAAGGCAGCAAGTAACTTGAAGATCCCAATGAATTCAAGTAATAAGTTCGAAATCCATGTGAAGCACCGTCCTACCGTCCCGGATAATCAAAGATGTTGGCAAGTTTTCCAAGATGATGATGAGATTAATGATTTTCTGCAAAATAAAGGGAAGTTCAAAGATACCTCAATTGATGTAGAATATGATGATGATGAAGCTGACGTGCAAGTAAATCAAATGGAAGTGTTGCAGCTGAAAGACAACGTTATTCCTAAAGGTTTGATACCTTTAGAAGAGCTCTTCGATTAGGATGATGTGGCCAAGAAACCAACTTTACGGCCGACTGAAAAAGGAGTTGAAGATGTAAATATTGGAACAGCTGAAGACCCAAATATGGTGAAGTTATCCAAATCATTGCCACCGGAAGTAAAAGCAAAATATGTGAGTTTGTTGTCTTTGTTTGCTGATGCTTTCACTTGGGATTACTCAGATTTAAAGACGTATAATACCAATATAATTCAGCACACTATCCCAACCAAGCCTAATCAGAAGCCTTTCAGACAGAAGCTAAGAAGAATCAACCCGAAGTTGCTGCCATCGATTGAGGAGGTAAACAGGTTGTACAAAGCAGGAATCATTGTTCCCATTAGATTTTCTGATTGGATTTCCAATTTAGTGCCGGTGCGGAAAAATACAGGTGAGATTCGACTGTGTATTGATTTCTGAAATTTGAACAAGGTGTCATTGAAGGACAATTATCCATTGCCTAAGATGGATCATATATTGCAACGAGTAGTTGGAGCATCTCGCATGTCACTACTCGACGGTTATTCTGGATATAACCAAATTTTGGTCCATGAGGACGACCGTGACAAAACAGTGTTCACCACTCCGTGGGGAACTTTCCACTATGCCAAGATGCCATTCGGTTTGAAGAATGCTGGTGCAACTTTCCAGCGGGCAATGGACATGGCTTTTGCGAATGAAAAATATGTTTTCCTTGTTATATACCTTGATGATTTGACGGTTTTTTCCAATTCAGATGAAGAGCATATGTATCACTTGAAAGTTGTTTTTCAAAAGTGCAGAAAATATGGTGTCTTGCTTAATCCTAAAAAGAGCTTGTTTGCCATGGATGAAGGCAAATTACTTGGTCACATTATTTCAAAAGATGGCATTCGTATTGATCCAGCACGTATTGAAGCAATTCAGCAAATTGACCCTCCCAGGAACAAGAAGGAGATTCAGTCTTTTAATGGTAAGATGAACTTTTTACGCCGCTTTGTCCCTAAACTTGCTGAACATTTAAGAGAAATAACAAATATGCTGAAAAAGGACAGCCAAGTGAAGTGGACTGAAGAGGCGGTAAAGTCCTTTAATTTGGTGAAGTTGGCACTATCTTCAGCTCCGGTGTTAATCAGCCCGGATTACACCCAAGATTTTATTTTGTTTTCCTTTCCTTCGAAGCATACCATGGCAACTGTGTTAATGCAGAAAAGGGATGGGCATGAGAAGCCAATAGCTTTTTTCAATCAAACTATTAGAGACGCAGCCTTGAAGTACAACATCATTGAGAAGCAAGCTCTGGCACTGGTAAAATCATTAAAAGATTTCCGGGTATACATTTTGCATTCCCATATTTTGGCTTATGTTCCTAACGCTGTCGTGAAAGATGTTTTAGTACAGACTGATCCAGAAGGAAGACGTGGCAAGTGGATCGCAGCTTTGCTGGAATATTATGTGGAGATAAGGCCCACGAAGCTTATCAAGGGACAGGGGCTGGAAAAGCTTATGGCTGAATCGAATTTGCATGCGCTAGACATAAATCTGATTGCTGCTATGTCTGATGAGGATGAGGAGAATTTGCCACTTCAGGTATCGGAAATGTTTGTTGCTTCCCCATGGTATTCAGATATCTTGTATGTTCTTCAAAATTTGTCATCACCGCCCAGCATGACTAGAAACAAAGGTAAAATTCTAAAATTGAACGCTGCAAAATTTTGTATTTTGAATTCTGCACTTTATTGGAAAGATCCGGGTGGTGTTTTGTTAAATTGTTTGGTGGAGGAAGAAGCGAAGAAGGTAATGGAGGATTTCCATAAGAGAGACTGCGGGGGTCACCATTTTTGGAAAACAACAGCCAATAAGATTTTGAGAGCAGGGTACTATTGGCCTACATTGTTTTCTGATGTGTATAAAACAGTCAAAGGCTACCATGAGTGCCAGATTTTCGAAGGAAGACATAAATTATAGCCTTTTCCACTTAAACCTATTGAGGTAAGCGCCCCTTTTCAGCAGTGGGGTTTGGATTTCATTGGAGAGATCCATCCTCCTTCTTCAGGACAGCATAGATGGATCCTAACAGCAACTGATTACTTCACGAAATGGATCGAAGCAGTTCCCACCAAACAGGCTACCGATTCGGTAATCATTTCTTTCCTTGAGAACAACATTTTGTCTCGTTTTGGTTGCCCGAGTAAATTGATCACTGATAATGCAACGGCTTTTAAATCAAGAAAAATGATTGAGTTTTTTGCCAAGTATAAAATCGTTTTGGGGCATTCAACCACCTATCATCTGCAAGGTAACGGTTTGGCGGAATCTTCCAATAAATCTCTAGTCAACATCATTAAAAAGTTGTTGGACATAAACAAGAAGAGTTGGCATAAGAAACTGGTCAATGCGCTATGGGCTGATCGGGTGAGTCAAAAGAAGTCCATTGGTATGTCCCCCTTTGAGTTAGTTTATGGAGTGGATACAGTGTTTCCTACCTCTCTTGTTGTTCCGGTGGTCAAGCTTCTTCAGGAAGCTGGCAGTGAAGAAAGCCATATGCAGAGAAGGATAAATCAGATGATTCATTTGTAGCAAACGAGAGAAGAGGTTTTCCAGAACATATTCAAGTTTCAGGAGAGAATCAAGAAGATCTATGACAGGAAAGCGAAGGCGGATAAATTCCAATTGGAGGAAGTAGTGCTGAAGTGGGATGCTAGGAATGAGGACAAAGGTAAACACGGTAAGTTTGAAAATCTCTGGAAAGGTCCATTCAAGATTGCAGCATATCGAGGTCAGAACGCCTTTCTTTTGAAGGAGATGAACGGTGAAGACTATCCAGGAGGGCCGATCAATGGTCGGCTGCTCAAGCGGTACCATTTCTAAGATGTTTTCTGCTGATCACATTGTCATTGTATATATCATTTATTTCAATTTCATTTCAAGTGCGCACCGTGGTCTTTTCTTCAGTTTGGGGCCCGAAGTGAAGGCTATAATTCTGAAGAAGGATTTCAGTTTTGGTTTGAGTCTGTCTAGTCGGTTTGGTTCAGTCATTTATGTTTTAAAAGTTGATTCAGTCTGAGTCAAAGTTTCAGTCAAATAAATACAGTCAACAGTCTTGAGTTTTTTTGTCAAAATAATGGAAGAAAGGCACTGCCTACTCTCCCAGAGATCTGCCATTCTTGGCACCTCCTAGGAGCTACCATCCCCATTGGAGCCAATGTTAGAGTCAATCTTTACATCCCTCCATCAGAGATCATTTCTCTTATTGCATTTCCATTTTTAGGTGTCTCATGCCGCTCATTCATCTGCATTCCGTTAGGGGCATGCCATTATCTGACGGAAGGGTCTCTTCACGAGTTTCCCTCATGTTTGTACCTGCTGGGTTTGGTCGAAATTTATCAAAAGTTCATTAAAGTTGATTTCAGTCATTTACAGTCATAGATGGTCTTGTGGTCAAAAAAAGAGTATTTCAGTCATTAGGTCTAGGCTTTGGTCTTCAGAATTTCAAATAATGCCCGCAGGCCATGAGGATGTCTTCAATAAGTTTTCATTTCAAGATTTTCATCGTCAATAATGCTCAAGGATGTTTCTTCTTCAAAACTCTGTTTTGAAGAAGAAATCGTCAAATTTGTTTTTGTAATAAATATGTATTTTAAAGTTTTTCCGCCATGAAGTACTTCAAATGCAGACTCTGGTCATCCTTTGCCGAAGTTCAATGCATCATCACTGCAAAAAATCAACCAAGAAAACATCATTTCAAGCCAAAAAAAATCAAAAGGAAATTTGAGAAACAAAGTTATATGAAAAGTGAAGAAATGTCAATTTTGAAACATTACAAAGTGGGTCTTTACTAAGATAAAATCAAAGCCATGACTTCATATATATATTTCCATGTTTATCAATTCCATTTGCATTCAAGAGGTCGATTGAAAGCCGACTCAAAGCTGTTAGAGGGCGAAACTTGTGATTTATAAAAACCAAGACTGTGTTCATGTCCACACGGCGCATTGGGTAAGCGCGCGACACACTGGGGCTGCAAGACGCATTGGGCGTTTTCACACAGTGTATTTTTCCTCTGGCGCGGCGCATCCACAGAACGTGGTGCACTGGGCTTGTGCGCGGCGCACAGAGCCTCCATGACAAAATTCAGCTCCGCTCCATAAAAAATCAAATCGATTCAACTCATTTTTCTCCAAGTAAGTTTGAAAAATCCTGTTCAGTGATTTTAGTCATGTGTGGTGTGGTTTAGAGGCGAAAACATTAGAGTTTGGTTGGTGAAAAAAAAAAAACCCTATATCCATGTTAAAATCTGCTCCTTAGGGTCTGAAATGAAGTGTTGAAGTTTGATTATTGGTGCTAAACGCTCTCCCTCCATTACTCATTTGTGTTCCCATAACTGTCATACTATTGTCATCATCCCTTCTCCTATTCCCGCTGTCCCTTATCCCTTATACCCTTTGTTCCTATGTTTTCATCCTCAAACTCTACCAGCTTCTATCACTTCCCTTCCTTCATATCATTGATAAAATCCTAATTCCCAAAACATTCAAGGACTGTTTTGACATCCTTGATTTCACTTAACTTAAGTATATCTTGTCATTTCATTTACTCTTATCTATAAAAACTACCCCCATCACTATCACCCATTCCCATATCACTTATAAAGTCTCCAAATCCCAAATTCCCTCAAGTTGTTAAGTGACTGTCCTTCCACTCAAATTTCACTTGACAGTCCATTATATTCACTGTAGTATTTCCTCACAATCCCCTATTTCATATGTGGCACATTTGGTTTTGAGAGACAAACTCTTGTTTTCACCACATACATATCAGTATATTATTGTCAAACACCTTGTTTTCAGCACCATGTCAGAGACAAATTCATCATATGAGCAAGACAGTGACTCAACCGCAGAGCTAAATGTACTGAGGAGGTCTCATAAAATTGGCAGGCACGTCAGAGAAGAGCCCACTTCCTTGACTCAATTGCAGGCTTGCCCGCTTGCAATGACATGCTTTCAGCAACATTCATGTTTTCAATATTGTGAGATGATTGCTCAGATTCAGCATCATCAGGAGTTGGTTTGCTTATTTGTCCTACATTTGCGTGATGGTCATGTAAATATTGCTGGAGTGAACTTCACCTTAACACCAGAAACCATTTCTTAGGCGACCGGGATACCAAACATAGGTGAAGAGTGGAATAAGAGACAGCAACTGGATAGAGCATATTATGAACCTTACATCAGGCCTGGTTATATGAGGCAACTCAGCAGGGTCTTTCCTTTCATATTCTTGAAGGATTCCTATGCGCCATTAATGAAGCTCATCATTAGATACTTCAGTTGTGAGGGTAGATTCTCACGCCTTTATGCATACCACATCCGACTGTTGATGCATTTCACGAGAGTGAGAATGATGAATATTCCATACTTCATGTGCCGAAACATAGAGCGGATGACTACCCTTGTGCAGAAGAAGACTCCAGAGCAGCAACATAACAGCATCTATCATTATGCGCTCATCAAGATGATTGTGGTACATCAGCTTGGATTGCAGGGCATTGCATGGGAGGAGTTCATTTCCCATGACTTCTTTACAGCCCCTCAATGTCCTCCAGAGATTGTTCACGATGCAAGTGAGCCTTCACATCAGTTTGAGGTTCCTGAGACAGAGCCTATCAGTGTTCCAGTGTGTGTTACCTATCAGAGAGGTACCCAAGCCTTATTTGCAGCAGCACGACAAGTACTATCTCCACCCGAGGTGGAAGGGGTCTCGTTATCTTCGACAGCAACGCAAGTACTATCTCCACATGTCGTGGAAGGCATCTCACCTTCTACATCAGCACAGGTATAGGACAGAGGCAAGAAGCCTATGCAGGATGAGGGCCCCTCAGGAGGCCAAGATATTGATTTTATATTGATCGATGTTGATTCGAGCTCTCCCAGCTCAAAGCTGAAAGAAATCATCCACGAGCAGAAATCTAAGATCGACACACTTACCGAGAAACTGCAGAGAGCTCAGTGGGTTATAAATTACTTGGAGCAGCAGAATAAACAATTAGAGGATCAGCAGACACTCATAGAGTTGCGGAAAATCCGCGAAGACCGTGAATTGGCCCGAAAGAGATCAGGTGACATGACACCATTTGAGCGAGAGACTTGCCTTAAGAGAGTCAAAATTAATCTGGAGAAGCTCTTGGCGAAGGCCAATAGGGACAAATACATGCTCAGACATATGAAGAACCACTATTGGGCCCGCACACACGTTTGCAGAGCTAGGATGAAGATCTTGAAGGCGAGGTTGAGGAGAGCGCTGAAACGTCGAAAAAGGCCTGATCCACTCCGAATCTTGGCCGAAGCTTCTTTGGCTGAGCATGGGACATGATGGGAGACATTCACTCCAAATTTCAACAAATTTGGAGTAAATTTTGTCATTTTTGAAATTTTGGTTGCAAAACAGGTTTTTCTGCCCGACGCGTTGCGCCACTCAACGCGCGCTTACGTTTGAGAGATCTTCTAGAGGAAAAATTTACATTTTTGGATTTTTTATGATAAATTATGCATTCTCAGGAATGGCTGAAATATTTCATCAAGTTCTGGGTGGTTTTAAGGGTCAAAAACACTCCAAAATTGGCCTTTCTGCCACCTTTTGCACCAGCAGGAACCAGTCTTGGTAGATTGCAGTTTTGGAGGGGCAAATGAACTCCAAATTGAAAAATTCCACTTGGGTCGGATAGCAGACGGACAAGGCTTTCCAACGAGCTATCATGAGATCAATTGGGACTTCAGGAAGTGCCCCAAAAATAGGCTCAAAGTGGCGTGGCGCATTGATTTTTCTAGCGCGACACATAGAGGATTTTGGTCCAATTTTTACTTTTTTAGCTCAGAAATTTGGCCAGTTTGACTAGTTTCACTTCTTGATGTAATTATTGATCTATCTTGATGTAATTTTCTGGCTATGATGTAAATTTGGCTCATTTTTACTTGTTCTAGAGGATTCATTCACTAAAAGGTGAAAATTAAGTGAATGGATCAGTTTCCATATAGAGGCAAGTTGTTTGGCTACCTAGATTTCAGTTCCATGTTTAGAATTGGTTGAAACAACTCCTAGAAGGATGAGCTCGACCCCTAGAGGCATGGGAAGGGGTTAGGATGGTCTATATATTGTATTTTCTGAGACATTTTCAGGGTTGGACTTTTGGGAATAGTTTGGCACCTCATTGTATATTCACTTCAGATTTTTGGCAAAGGAAAGACTAGAGTTTTGCAGCACTTGTTGGGATCCTTGTGGCTCTGAGTTTTGATGATGTTTTTCTCCATGTATCTATAAGTTTCATTAATTTTATATGTATGCCATTTCCCTTCTCTTTGCTTCTGAATTAAACAAATGAGTAACTAAGGTAGAATTCATTAGTTTGTTGGTGCTCTGCCTTAAAATTTTGTTTAGTTTTATATGTTTTCGTCGGTTTGAAGAGGATCCTTGCACCCTCTTGCCCTCTTCAGCTCCTCAGCAGTATTTTCCATCCATTCATTGAATCTAAGACATCAAAGCCATTGCTTTCCCTGCCCCAACTTGAACTATGCAAGAATTTGGCCTCATCCCGAAGCCCTAAATTGCCTTTCCCTTTTTCCAAACAAAAACCCTTAAAAAATCATTTCAAACTCCTTGATTAATATACCTAGCCTAAAATTAGCACTCATTTCAGTCATCTCAAGGCCTATTGATACATTTTTCCTGACATTGACCCAGAGAGAGCCCTCTCCTGTTCTGGTAGGGCTAGCTACTAGACTGAGCGTGGTTTGGTGTTACCCTGAATCCCGCCTTCTTTCAGCCTGAGGTGGATTTAGGCAATAACAGAGACCATGATCAAAAACAAAGTTAACACAATGATTTTTTGAAAAAAAAATGAGCGATAACAAAGTATTTCACTTGTGAGGGGTGGTTTTCCCTCCTTTACTCATACCATATCCATCTTCTTATGCATTTCACTAGAGTTATAATGCTACACGTACCATACTATATTTTTCGCAGCATTTACAAGATGGCCTACATTGTGCAAAAGAGGGATTACAATCAGCAAATGCAGATCCTATTTCATCATTCACTCATCAAGATGGTGGTCATGCATCACCTCCAGCAGAAAAACATTCCATGGGATACCTTCATTGCCAATGAGGTTTTCACTTCCCCACCTACTCATCATGAGCAAGATATCCCTTCATCATCTCATCCTCCCATATCCACTTCTCCATCGCATCTCGCTGCTCATACATCACCACCCACTCACATCCATTCACCTCATGTTGATCCTTCCTCATCACCTTTCCACAACCTTTCACCATCATATCATGATACCAAATCATCAAGAAGTGAAAGGTACATTGAGGCAGTTGGCACTAAAATTATTGACATTGAGCCATTTCCTTTGACATATTAGAGAGTCCATATGCATGTGTTTGCTTCACTTGATGTGAAAAGGGCCATGCCTTCTTCATCAGTAAAACAGGTGGACAAGGGCAAGGAAAAGGTTACAGAGCCTATCACTATTGAGGAGGAGGATAAACATGAAATTGAGCAGGAGTTTCAGTTGATTGACCTTGATGATGAAGATGAGGTTAGAATCAAAAATGCATTGATCAGAGGCAAAGATGCCAAGATTAGTGAGCTTCAATCTAATCTTGGTAGAGCAAAGAATGTGATTGACTTTCTTGAGCTAGAGAATCAGCAGCTGAAGACTAAGAAAACCATAAGTGAGGTCAAGACAATCAGATCTCAGAGAGAGGCCAGAAAGGCCAAGGATTTGCTGGATGAGGCCTTGGGCAGATTTCATGACATTGATGATGAGGAATATCAAATTCCTAGACAAAGACCGAGGACCATGGGACTAAAGAGGGCTTTAGCCCGAGAAAGGCAGTAAGAGGCAGAATTGGCAGAGCAGCTTACTCCAAGTGAGATTCTTTCCATAGAGATTGATGGTGACAGAGATTCTTGGCTTGAGAGATCCAATTTGCATCTGGAGAGCTTGTTACAGAAAGCCAAGAAGGACGTTGATATTCAGAGGAAGATGGCAAAGCACTATGCCATGAGAAACAGGATTGCAAGGGCCAAACTCAAACGTGCCCATGCAAATATTCGGGTTTTGACCAAGTAAAAGGAGAAAGAGAAGTTGAATATTCTTTTTTAGGTGTCCCTCCAGGCCTCCAACCCTTGATCAGTAGGAAAATTCCAAATTTTGGCACTTTTGTGCAAATTTTGATTTTTGGGATAGTTTAGCATGCAGAAAATGTGCTAAACGTGCAGTGCCACTGGCGCTGTGCTCTTTTTTAGGCCATACAAATGGAAAATTGTCATCATATTCATGTTCCTAATGACAAGTACATCAACCTCAGAAATTTTCAGAAGTTTTGAAGCAAATCTGGTCCCTCAAAAAGGCCAAAAACCATCAAAAAATTCCTATCTCTGCCCTATTTTTGGAAAGTGAAAGCATATTTGGAAACTATACTCAGAGAGATTTCCCATGAGATATAATGTAGCTAATTTTGACATCAGGAAGGCCTCCAAAATTTTGCTGCAAGACAGGTCATTTTCTCTGTCATTGCGCTGCGCATTTACCAAGGAATTGGCAATTTTCGTTGTTTTCAGCATTTTTGACTTTTTGACTTTTTGATTGGGTAAATGGGAAAATTACTTATGTAAATGGCTAAGATGGATGTAAATATCATTTTTTGACTTCTATCTAGGGTAGATGCATCAGATACGTATACTATGAGGTCAAATGAATCAGTTTCCTCTCTTTTAGAGGCAAATTGTTGAGTTTTCCTAGTCTTCAGATTCTTGTTTGGAAGTAGGTGAAACAGCTCCTCCTCTCATGGATTCGACTCCCTAAGGCTAGGGAGAGTAGTTTTAAAGTCTATTTGATGTATTTTCTCAGTCATTTGTTGAGGTTTGACTCAATTTGATCTTTTTCATATCAAGAGACATCTTTGTATATCAGTTTGGCTTGGACATTAATAGAAATTTGCAGCCATTTTCTTGGGATCCATGTGGTATGAGTTTTAGACATAGTTTCCTCTCTGTTGTCAAATTATTTGAATTTATTGTTATCTCACAAACAATTTCATGTCTATAATATACTAAATTTCAAGTTTGAAAGGTAGAATCCATATGTATTTATGCTCTGTTTTGGGGAATTTATTATAATCTATTCATTTTCTTCAATTTAGGGAAAATACATTTCACATGCTTTCCCTAACTCCTCACCAGTATTTTCATTGTTGGGTATGTGTTATATTATTTTCACGACTAATCATGCGTAGGGGTTTCATAGGGGGGGCGATAGCCCCCCCCGTCAAGGTCCGTGGCAGCGCCCTGGAAAAAAAATTTGGTCCTTATTTTCCGGTGGGCGGATCCGCCCATGGTTTTGCACATACTTTTGGGGTACAGTGGTTTTCGGCCCCTGTTATTTTGTAGATCCGGTCAAGGGAACTACGGTTATGTTCTAATCCAGGTTTAATGGATTGGGGTTTATGTATGCTTTGGCATGTATATATATGTGTTGTAACACTAAAAGGAATATAATGAAAAATCAAGCTGGTCGTCCCGATTTGGGATCCAGGGGAAAATCTCTGTGTTTATCTGTTTTATGTTTTATGCTCTCGCTATTGTTTATTTTATGTTTTAAGATTCATTAGTAGATAATTTTTGTATAGGGTTAAAACCTAAATTTGGTATCAAAGAAGTTTCTGCTTCAAGGGGACGCCTTTGCTGCTGAGGGGTTTTTTGCTTGGGCCTGAGGTAGACCTTGTTCAGTGGGATATCTACAAGATCGATTCTTTTGGTGAAAGAAGATGGTGAGCGGCGGGAAGATAGAGATCAAGAAATTTAATGGTCAGAGTTTTGAGTTGTGGAAGCTCAAGATGGAGGATCTGCTGGGGGATAAAGATTAGTGGGTCGCGGTAGATCAGGGTACTAAACCAACGACAATGTCAGATGAAGAATGGAAGAAGTTGGATCGAAAGGAAAAGAGCATAATACGATTGTGTGTCTCAGATTTAGTATTTTTTAATGTATCTGGGGAAGCTACAGTGAAGACCTTGTGGGACAAGCTAGGGACTTTGTACCAATCTAAGTCTCTAGTGAATAAATTGTTCCTACGGAAAAATTTGTATAACCTGAGGATGAAGGATGGAGACTCGGTGACAGAGAATTTGAAAACCTTCAATACTGTGGTAATTCAGCTGTCATATGTTGATATTAAAATATCAGATGAAGATAAGTGCATCAGTTTTTTATGTTCTCTACCAGACTCATGGGACAGTCTGGTTATTGCAATAGGTAGCAATACAACTACCTTGAATTTTGATGACATTGTCTCAGCCTTGCTGTCGGAGGAAATGAGACGGAGAAATATGGAGGGTCAGAATGGAGATGCCTTATCTGTACGAAGAAGGTCCCGGAATAGAAACAATAATAAGGTTTCAAGTGGGAGATCTAAATCTCCTGGAAATTTTGTAAAGGTGTGCTAGAAATGCAGAAAGGAAGGGCACTACAAAAAGGACTACAGATCTAAAGCTCCTGAGAAAGGAAAGGGATCTAATGATGCTCCTTTTGCAGAGGCAAAAACCACCTCAGATGAAGTTGGGTATGTGTATTTGTCTTCTTCTTCAAATACACGTGTAGATCATGAGTCATGGTTGATTGATTCGGGTGCATCCTCTCACTTCACTCCACATAGGGAGTGGTTATGCGAGTATGAGAAATATGATGGCGGTGATGTCTTCTTAGGTGATGATAGGAAGGCCAGAATCGTCGAACGTGGAAAAGTCAAGCTGAAGCTGCAAGGTGGAAGGATTAGAACACTTCCTAGTGTTCTGCACATTCCTGCATTCGCCAGAAATATGATTTCTTTAAGTAAGATGGATGATGCAGGTGTAAAAATAATGTTCGAGAAATATACCTGTAAGATGGTTCGGGGAGCACTGGTATTAATGCGGGGAGTTCGGATTGGAACTCTGTATAAGCTTCAGGGTAGCACTGTTATTGCTGGGTGCAATAGTTCTGTGGTTCCCAAAAGTGGAGCGGAAAGCCTAGCGGTCTCTGGAGAAAAGACCATGCTATGGCATAAAATTCTTGGACATATTGGAGAGAAGGGCCTTCGGATACTGCATGGAAATGGTATTGTAGAAGGTATGTCTAATAGATCTCTGGATTTCGATTTCTGTGAACATTGTGTATATGGGAAGCAGAATCGAGTGAGTTTTCCTTCTGGTGCTAAGAGGGTGAACAATATATTAGAGCTTGTGCACAGTGATGTGTTTGGACCTGTGTCGGTTCCATCACTGGTAATTCTGTGTACTATGTTTCATTCATATATGACTTCTCAAGGAATACATGAATATATTTCTTGAGGAAGAAATCTGAAGTCTTTGAGAGATTTAAATAATTTAAGGCTCTGGTGGAAAACCAGACATAGAAGAAGATAAAGGTGTTGATGACAGATAATGGTGGGGAGTTATGCAAGAAGGAATTTGAAGAGTTCTGTAAAAAGTATGGTATAGCACGGCAGAAGACTACTCCATACACACCTCAGCAAAATGGAGTTGCAAAAAGAATGAACAGAACGTTGATGGAAAAGGCAAGAAGCATGCTCAGTGGTACCGGGTTAGGACAAGAATTCTGGGCAGAGGAAGTGGATACTGCATGTTACTTGGTTAACAGATCACCTTCATCAGCATTGGAGGATAAGACTCCACATGAGGTATGGACTAGTAAGAAACCCTCTCTTTCACATCTGAGGGTATTTGAATGTGATGCATATGTACATTTTCCAAAGGAGAAAAGGAGCAAGTTGGATAATAAATCTGAAAGGTGCATATTTATTGGGTATAAGGATGGTTTAAAGCGTTACAAGCTTTGGAACCCGGAAACAAGGAAGGTTTTGTATATCTAAGATGTGGTGTTTAGAGAAGTGAAAGATATTTTTAAACATGAAGTCCTACGAAAGGAACCTGAGAAGATAGAGTTTGAGCTAAAGGAGGACGAATCAGACTCTACAACAGAAGAAGACTCGGAAGAGGAAGAGCCACAAACTCCAGTTGTGAGAAGATCGGTTCGGGAAAGAAGAAAACTAGAAAGGTATAGTCCATCTGCTTTCTGTTCAAATTTTTCTTTAACTATAACTGATGATGATCCCAGAACCATCGAGGAGGCAATAGATTCAGAGAATGGAAAACTCTGGAAGGAGGCCATGCTTGATGAAATGGCATCCTTGCATAAAAATGAGGCATGGGATCTAGTGGAGTTTTCGGATGGAAGGAAGCCCACTGGGAGCAAATGGGTGTTTAAGAAGAAGATGAATATAGAAGGAAATGTGGAGAAATACAAAGCTCGATTGGTAGCAAAAGGTTATTCCCAGGTGCCGGGAATTGATTTTGGTGATATTTTTTCTCCTGTTGCCAAAGTTACTTCTATTAGATTACTTTTATCTGTTTCTGCTGCATTTGATTTTGAGGTAGAACAGATGGATGTGAAGACAAAAATTTTTCATGGGGATCTGGAAGAGAAGATATACATGAAACAACCTGAAGGCTTTATGGTGAAGGGGAAGAAAGAACTAGTATGTAGGTTAAAGAAGTCTCTTTATGGGTTAAAACAGTCACCAAGGATGTGGTATCAGAAATTTGATACCTACATACAGGGACTTGGCTTCACCAGAAGCAAGGAGGATCACTGTGTTTATTTTAAATTAATTGGTGATCGTGTTATTTATTTTGTCTTGTATGTGGATGATATGTTGTTGATTGGAAATGACAAAGAAATTATCCAAGATTTGAAGACCCAACTGTTCTCCAAATTCGACATGAAGGATCTTGGTGCTGCAAACTACATTTTGGGCATGGAAATTAAGAGAGATCGGGCAAAGAGGAAGCTCTGGTTAAACCAGAGGAAGTATGTCGAGACTATATTTCAGAGTTTCAATATGCAGGATAGTAAACCGGTGAATTTTCTGATTCCTGTAGGTACAAATCTCTCTGTTGAACAGTGTCCCAAGTAACAAGAAGAAGAGGAGGATATGTCTCATGTTCCATATGCAAGTGCGGTGGGTAGCCTGACGTATGCAATGGTCTATACTAGACCAGATATTACACATGCAGTGGTAGTATTGAGCAGGTTTATGTCAAACCCAGGGAAGGAGCATTGGACAGCAATGAAGCGGGTGTTCATATATTTACGTGGCACTAGTGAATATGGCTTGTGCTACCAGGGAAGACCGGGATTGGAAAGAGTGTTGGACATTCATGGTTTTGTTGATGCAGACTGGGCTGGAGATCTGGACCAAAGAAGATATACAAGTGGGTATGTGTTTAGCCTATTTGGAGGTGCAATCAGTTGGATGAGTAAAAGACAGTCTGTAGTGGCTCTTTCAACTATAGAGGATGAATACATACAGCCACTCATGCAAGCAAGGAAGCAGTTTGGTTGTAGAGATTGTGTTCAAGTATGGGGTTGGTGTAGCAAGCTATAAGGATAGATTGTGATAGCCAAAGTGCAATTTTCTTGGCTAAGAACCCTGCTTATCATTCAAAGACAAAGCACAATGATGTTCAATATCACTTTGTGAGAGATATGGTTGAGGCTAAAAGGGTGTTGCTGGTAAAGGTGCACACATTGAAGAATGTTGCAGATGCATTGATGAAGTCTGTAAGCACTCAGAAGCTCTCTTGGTGTAGAGAAACAATGGGTGTTGCAGAACTGGGCTAATGACTAAGCTCTTATGTGGCCCCTTGCGGAAAGAAGACAACAAGTGGGAGAATGTTGGGTTTGTGTTCTATTCTTTCCACGACTAATCATGCGCGGGGGGATCAAAGGGGGGGCGGTAGCCCCCCCTGTCGGGGTTTGGGGCAGTGCCCCAGAAAAAAAATTTAGTCCTTATTTTCTGGTGGGCAGATCCGCCCATGGTTTTGTGCATGGTTTTGCACATAGTTTTGGGGTACAATGGTTTTCGGCCCCTGGTATTTTATAGATTCGGTGAAGGGAACTATGATTATGTTCTAATCCATGGTTAATGGAATGGGGTTTATGTATGCTTTGGCATGTATAAATATGTGTTGTAACACTAAAAGGAATATAATGAAAAATAAAGTTGGTCGTCCCGATTTGGGATCCAGGGGAAAATCTCTGTGTTTATATGTTTTATGTTTTATGCTCTTATTATTGTTTATTTTCTGTTTTAAGATTCGTTATTAGATAATTTCTGTACAGGGTTAAAACCTACATCGTCTCACACAATCATCTTTGAATTTCTAAACCTTTTACCTAGGCTTGCCCCTTGAAACCCCTGCATATTTTGACCTAATCTCCTTGCCTTAGTTGTTTGGTTCCTCTTGATCCAACAAACCCTACAAAATAAAAATCAAAACCTTGAGCTACTATACCTAGCCTAAAATCTTCTTTCCTCAGTCATCTTGATTGTGTTCTATATGGAGAGAGCCCTCTCCTAGCCTAGTAGGGCTAGCTACTTGGCTAAGCGTGGTTTTAGGTTACCTCGAGATTGCCTCTCTCAACCTGAGGTTCAATTTGAGTGATAAAATTTTGGCAACCATACTGGGGAATGAAAGATCATATATTCCCTGGAAAAGAATGAAAAATTTTAGATTCAATTGTTGATGGTGGACAGCAATCAGATGCCTATGAAGGATGAACTCTTCACCCGATGACTCCAACTTGATGTAAAGACTCCACTGGAGGATCGACCTTGCAAACAGGAAAATGGAAGGATCTTACACAAAGGTCAGGTATTCAAAGTGGAATTTTATGAAATATCTAATCTGATTTCTTATAAATTACTTATTTTATTTTCCTGAAACTATCCTAAAAGTTTCCGAGAGTTCATTGTATGATAAAGATGATCAAAATATTGATTCTACCTATTCAAAAAGTGTAAATTATAAGTTTTCCTTTAATCTTGGTCCACATCCTTGTTCTGAATCTTATGATGACCATCATTCCGAGTTTTTCTTTGATCTTGGTCCACATCCTTGTTTTGAATCTTATTATGACCGTCTTCAAACTGATGAGCCTAAAGAGATCAAGAATGATCTTACAACTTATGTACATACTCCTACACCTTCTATAGTCCCGGATCGATACAAACCACTCATATTTCCTCCCATACTCCATGCTTTCCCTGAAAATCATTACCTGTATCTGTCGAGGTTTGATGGTGATTATAACAACATCACTATTGACAGACATATGCAGAATTTTGAGACTTTCATAAAAAAATTTGAAGTTGACGAAGAGGATGTCAGTATCAGGCTATTTTCTCTTTCTTTGCAAGGCAGAGTCAATATTTGGTTCAAAAACTTGTCTGCCACGAGCATCTCAAATTTCCAACAGTTTTTCAAAGTTTTCCTCGACAGGTAGGTGGTCAAACAAAACCCTTTCCCGATTCTAGAAGAGTATTCCCAGCTGAAAAGACAGCTAGGGGAGACCGTACAACATTTTTCTGTTAGATTCAATCAAGTTTATTATTCGATGCCCACTGATATAAGACCTCCTCCTGGCTCAGCTCTCTTACATTACCCGGATTCCTTTGATCCGGAAATGGAGTTTCAGCTAAGATAAAGAAACATCGCAACACTTGAAGAGATGCAGAATAGTGCAGTAGATGTAGAGGCTCATCTGCTGATCAGAAGGGCAAAGCTGAAGGAAGAAGAGAAAAAGAACATTGCAAAGCACCTCGCATCTGCAGAGGTAAAGCTCGACATTTTGGTAAGTACAATAGATGAAATGATGCAAAATATCACCATGAGAGACGTATTTTCTGTTCAAGATCATCATGACCCACTTATCCTAGAAAAATAATAGATTGCAAACCCTAAATATTTTCGTTCTAATCCCAGCCACCATAGATTAGAAAATGGATTTGTAGATCAATTTGAGGAGAAACAATCTGATAATCTAATGTGTGTCATTGGTGACATTACTTATATTGATTATTTGCCAAAGTTTGATCTGTATGATGATGATTATGTTCTCCAAACTGAAGCTAATCTTGTAGAGCAATCAACAGTTGGTTTGTGGTACGAAGTTCAGTTGCAGCAGCTTGAAAACAGTGATCAATCGATTCATATTTATGATGAAAAAGATGAGGAAAATGTTGAAAATTTTGAAATAAGTGAAGTATATTTTCCTTTATGTTTTGCTTCATTTCAATTTCTGAAAGAAAATTTTTCCAAGATTAGAAATCAGCAGTCTTTAAGTTTTGATGTTGAGGTTGAGGTAGATAATGAACTTCTTGAGCAAGTTTTTAATGAGAAACCTTCTCCTGAAATGGTTGAGGAAATCATTTGCGACATAGAATCCTACTTAGCTCTTGATTTGCAGCCACCGAATGTCATTGAATGTCAAGTTGCAGATGAAGGCTTGGAAGCTGAAACATATGATCAAATGATACAAGATGATTCTGTACCATTATGTTTTGAATCATTTCAATTTTTAAAGGAAAATTTTCATAATATCTCTAAAGAAAAGGATGAGCAACCTGTAGAAATTCATGCAGTCTCATTAGAAACAATGGAAAGTAAGTTGTATCAGTATTTTCAAATTTTTCATGACCCAATAGCTGATGTGTTAGATGATATCTGCAGTAAAATTCCTTCTCCATTAGCTAACTGTGAGCCTGAAAAGAGTCTTGATATAAACCTGATCCGACAGTGGACTTCATTGACTTGTTCAGTAGGTCTTTCATTACAAAGCTCATACCAAGATTTGCAGTCATATTAGGAGAGTATTGAAGAAGATTTTTTTTTTTTTTATCATCAAGGAAAAATAGTCATTCACGAGTTTCAAGATCCTTTTGTCAACTCACTGCAATCATCAAAGAAAGAAAGCACAGATGTTAGGAAAATTTTAAAATAAAGGTACGAAGTCTACCTAGCACAGAGCAATAATGTATTCGATGGGCTGGAAATCAATCTGTATTCCTATGAAGATCCTTTCGTAGCATTCTTGAGGTCAGTCGGTGGGCTCGTGCTTTGCAATTTCATAAAGATTCAATCTGTTGACAAGTTTTCATGGGAGCTGCCTTTCAGTATTTCTTTCTTCTTGCTCATAAGCAGCAACTTATGGAGAATTCAAACAGTAGCCAGAGTGCTTACATGGTTGCATTGGTTGTTTCACTTTACTTGATCAGGTGATGTATGGATCAATTAGAGTAGTTTTTGTTGAATAAGCTCAATTCTGAGCATCTTTTTCAGTTTTTCAGTTGTGTTTTAGTCTGAGTCGGTATAGTTTATTGAATAAAATTTTCAGTATTCAATTATTCTTTAGTTGTTGACTCCTTTCCCAATGAATAGGCACTTGTTCTATGGTGTTCTTGGCACCTCCAAGGAGCTACCATCCCCAGCTGATCCATTGTTAGTGTCCGTATTTGCATACTTCCACCAAGGATCAAAACGCATTTTCATGTGCATCTTAGGCATCTCATGCTGAATAAATTTTTCATCATTCCATTAGGTCATGATTTAAAATTTCTCCACTGGTGGTTGTCCCTTTTCAAATAAACTTTTTCTCCCTCCAAGATTCATATTGTTGACTCATTCCCATGTCTCTTTGAGCATAAAAACACCTATGAAATGCTCTTTTCACTTGAAAATCTTTTAAGTCAAAATCTCATTCAAAATCAGGTCAAAAGCAGTCTCATTAGGTCATTAGGGTTTTTCATTTATCAAGGTCACTCCTTCATTCTGATGAGGTCAGCGCATATATGAAATGGATTGAACAAGATCATCATGATAGTTTCATTATGTTTTAAAGATTGTAGTTTTAGTTTTAGGACTTTTTATCAAAATTCTATTTTGATAAAAAAAGTCATTTATGTAATTTATTTATTTTTCAAATGTAATTTTATGCTACTATATGTAATAATTTGATCCTAAGCTGTCAAAGCTATTATTTCAAGCCTCAGTGAGAAAATGAAAAGTCAACTCCATGACTTCAGCAACCTGCAAGCAAAAAGTGTCAAAGAGTATCAGTGATAAAAGGAAGAAGACTTCAAAACATTAGAAAGTGGGTTTTGCAAGTTAAATCAAATTCCACATGCCTATAAAGGCCCATTTTACATTTCAAATGAGTCATTGTTTCCATTCAAAGGGTAAGAAGCCTTCAGTAGAGAAGAAATTTGTGATTTTTTAAGCGAATTTGGGCAAAGTTTCCTGGTGTTGCGCGTTCCGCACTTGGCACTACCCGTTTGCACCGGCGTTGTGTGCTTGGACTTTGGCGTTGCGACCTTGCCCGAAATCTTCAACGCAGTTTGCAGAGGCACTGTGTGCTTTCCAGTGGCGTTGCGCGCCTAGTCAGGGAAGGCTATGGAGTGATCTCTGAACCCAAACAAGTTCTAATATTCTCCAAATTTTTCCAAAGTCTTCCAAATAGCCCTCAAAGCAGTAAGTACACATTTTTACCTTTTTTTAAAGCTATTTGGTCATCCTTAAATGAATTAAATTTTAACCCTAAGAAAACCATAATTACAAGCTTGCGATCATTGTTTTAACCTTGTTTCATCCTCCTAAAAGAAATATCAGTCACAGAAAGGGTAATTACATTGATTTAGGGTTTTCATTCATCTAGTTTGTCCCTACACACATTCCCTTTCATTCATTCCCTTCATTCACACTCATTCCCTTCACCTTTCAAGCTAGTCATCTCATCCCTTTCCCCTCATTCATTTCACTTTCACCCTAAGGTTTTCACAAAACAGAGTTTAAAGATGTCAGAAGAAGAAGATAGTGGCATTGTTGGTGAGGCACAAATACCAAGAAGAAATGATCATAAGGGAGGGAAAATAAATAGATTTGAACCCATCACCACAAGGGAACTCGTGGCCTCTCCTCTCATTGTTTCTTGCTTTAAGCATATGGGCTTCTTTGAGTTTTGTGAGAGAGTGCAGCAAGTCAAAAATCACCCTAAGTTAACAAGACTATTCATCACTGATCTACATGACAAGCACGTCAATCTTGCTGGAGTTACATTTGAGATGTCCACCAATGCCATTGCAGCTGCTATAGGGATACCTAGTGTGGGAGAGGGGTGGTTTAAACAAGAAAACCTAGACATGAGTTATTTTGAACCATACCTCAAACCTAGGTACAAAGATCACAACAAGTCCATTTTCCCTTTTTCTCATCTCCTTGACCGGTATGTGCCCATGATGAGCATAATAATAAATTATTTCAGTTGTGAGGGGAGGTTTTCCCTCCTTTACTCATACCATATCTGTCTTCTTATGCATTTCACTAGAGTTAGAATGCTACACATACCATACTATATTTTTCGTAGCATTGACAAGATGGCCTACATTGTGCAAAAGAGGGATTACAATCAACAAATGCAGATCCTATTTCATTATTCACTCATCAAGATGGTGGTCATGCATCACCTCCAACAGAAAAACATTCCATGGGATACCTTCATTGCCAATGAGGTTTTTACTTCCCCACCTATTCATCATGAGCAGGATATCCCTTCATCATCTCATCCTCCCATATCCACTTCTCCATTGCATCTCGCTGCTCATACATCACCACCCACTCACATCCATTCACCTCATGTTGATCCTTCCTCATCACCTTTCCACAACCTTTCACCATCATATCATGATACCAGAGCATTAAGAATTGAAAGGTACATTGAGGTAGTTGGCACTAAAATGATTGACATTGAGCCATTTCCTTTGACATATCAGAGAGGCCACAGGCATGTGTTTGCTTCACTTGATGTGAAATGGGTCATGCCTTCTTCATCAGCAAAACAGGTGGACAAGGGCAAGGAAAAGGTTACAGAGCCTATCATTGTCAAGAGTTAAGAGTTGGTTCAAAAACTTGTCTGCCGCGAGCATCTCAGATTTCCCACAGTTTGTCAAAGTTTTCCTTGACAGGTGGGTAGTCAAACAAAACCCTTTCCTTATTCTAGAAGAGTATGCCCAGCTGAAAAAACAGCTAGGGGAGACAGTACAACAGTTTTCTTCCATATTCAATCAATTCTATTATTTGATACCCGCTGATATAAGACCTCCTCCTGGCTCAGTTCTCTTACATTACCTGGATGCCTTTGATCCGGAAATGGAGTTTCAGCTGAGAGAAAGAAACCTCGAAAAACATGAAGAGATGCAGAACAGTGCAGTAGATGTAGAGGCTCATCTATTGATCAGAAAGGCAAATTTGAAAGAAGAAGAGAAGAAGAACATTGTAGAGCACCTGACATCTTCAGAGGTAAAGATCGACATTTTGGTAAGTACAATAGATGAAATGATGCAAAAGATCACAATGACAGATGTATTTTCCGTTCAAGATAATCATGACCCACTTATCCCAGAAAAAGAATAGATTTCAAGCCCTAAATATTTTCGTTCTAATCCCAGCCACCATAGATCAGAAAATGGATTTGTAGATCAATTAGAGGAGAAACAATCTGATGATCCAATGTGTATCATTGGTGACATTACTTATATTGATAATTTGCCAAATTTTGATCAGTATGATGATGATTATGTTCTCCAAACTGAAGCTAATCTTGTAGAGCAATCAGCAGTTGGTTTGTGGAAGGAAGTTCGGTTGCAGCAGCTTGAAAACAGTGATCAGTCGATGCATATTTATGATGACAAAGATGAGGAAAATGCTGAAAATTTTGAAATAAGTGAAGGATCTTTGCCTTTATGTTTTGCTTCATTTCAATTTCTGAAAAAAAAAAAAATTTAATTAATTAATTAAAAAAAAAATCCAAGATTAGAAATCATCAGTCTTTCAGTTTTGATGTTGAGGTTGAGGTATATAATGAACTTCTTGTGTAAGTTTTGAATGAGAAACCTTCTCCTGAAATGGTTGAGGAAATCATTTGCGACATAGAATCCTCCTTAGATCCTGATTTGCAGCCACAGAATGTCATTGAATGTCAAGTTGTAGATGAAGGCTTGGAAGCTGAAACATATGATCAAATGATACAAGATGATTCTGTACCATTGTGTGTTGAAGCATTTCAAATTTTAAAGGAATATTTTCATAATATCTCTAAATAAAATGATAAGCAACCTGTAGAAATTCATGCAGTCTCATTAGAAACAATGGAAAGTAGGTTGCAGCAATCTTTTCAAATTTTTCATGACCCAATAGCTGATGTGTTAGATGATATATGCAGCAAAATTCCTTCTTCATTAGCTAACTGTGAGCCTGAAAAGAGAGTTTCTATTAACCTCATCCGACAACCGACTTCATTGACTTGTTCAGTAGGTTTTTCATTACAAATCTCATACCAAGATTTGTAGTCATATCAGGAGAGTAATGAAGAATATTTTTGTTTTGTTTTTTATCATCAAGGAAAAATAGCCATTCATGATTTTCAGGATCCTTTTGTCAACTTGCTACAATCATAAAAGAAAGAAAGCACAGATGTTAGGAAAATTTTAAAACCAAGGTACGAAGACTACCTGGAGTAGAGCAGTAATGTATTCGATGGGCTGGAAATCAATCTGTATTCCTATGAAGATCCTTTCGCAACATTCTTGAGTTCAGTCGATGGGCTCGTGCTTTGCAATTTCATCAAGATTCGATCTGTTGACAAGTTTTCATGGGAGTTGCCTTTCAATAGTTCTTTCTTCTTGCTCATAAGCAAGCACTTATGGAGAATTCAAACAGTAGCCAGAATGCTTACATGGTTGCATTGGTTGTTCCATTTTACTTGATCAAGTGATGTATGGATCAATTAGAGTAGGTTTTGTTGAATAAGCTCAATTCTAAGCATATTTTTCAGTTTTTCAATTGTGTTTTAGTCTTAGTCAATTTATTTTATTGAGTCAAGTTTTCAGTATTCAATTATTCTTTAGTTTTTGACTCCTTGCCCAATGAATAGAAACAGTGTCAGTATTTGCATACTTCTACCAGGGATCAAAACACATTTGCATGTGCATATTACTTGTCTCATACTGAATATATTTTTCATCATTCCATTAGGTCATGGTTTAAAATTTCTCCACTGGTGGTTGTCCCTTTTCAAATAAACTTTTTCTCCCTCCAAGATTCATATTGCTGACTCATTCCCATGTCTCTTTGAGCATAAAAACACCTATGAAATGCTCTTTTCACTAGAAAAACTTTTGAGTCAAAATCTCATTCAAAATCAGGTCAAAAGCAGTCTCATTAGGTCATTAGGGTTTTTCATTTATCAAGGTCACTCCTTCATTCTGATGAGGTCAGAACATATATGAAATGGATTGAAAAAGATCATCATGATAGTTTCATTATGTTTTAAAGGTTGTAGTTTCAGTTTCAGGACTTTTTATCAAAATTCTATTTTGATAAAAAAAGTCATTTATGTAATTTTTTTTTTCAAATGTAATTTTATGCTAGTATATGTAATAATTTGATCCCAATATGTCAAAGCTATTATGTTAAGCCTCAGTGAGCAAATGAAAAGTCAACTCCATGACTTCAGCAACCTGCAAGCAAAAAGTGTCAAAGAGTATCAGTGATAAAAGGAAGAAGACTTCAAAACATTAGAAAGTGGGTTTTTCAAGTTAAATCAATTTCCACATGCCTATAAAAGCACATTTTACATTTCAAATGAGTCATTTTTTCCTTTCAAAGTGTAAGAAGCATTCAGCAGAGAACAAATTTGTGATTTTTTAAGCGAACTTTGGCTAAGTTTCTTGGCATTGCATGTTCAGCACTTGGCGCTGCTCGTTTTCACCGGCACTGTGCACCTGGACTTTGGCACTGTGCCCTTGCCCGAAATCTTCAACGCAATTTGCAAATATGTTGCGCGCCTAGCCAGAGAAGGCTGTGGAGTGATCTATGAACCCAAACAAGTTCTAATCTTCTCCAAATTTTTCCAAAGTCTTCCAAATAGCCCTCAAAGGAGTAAGTACACATTTTTACCTTGTTTTTAAGCTATTTTTTCATCCTTAAATGAATTAAATTTTAACCCTAAGAAAACCCTAATTGCAAGCTTGTGATCACTATTTTACCCTTGTTTCATCCTCCTAAAAGAAATATCAGTCACAGAAAGGGTAATTACATTCATTTAGGATTTTCATTCATCTAGTTTGTCCCTACACACATTCCCTTTCATTCATTCCCTTCATTCACACTCATTCCCTTCACCTTTCAAGCTAGTCATCTCATCCCCTTACCCTCATGCATTTCACTTGCACACTAGGGTTTTCACAAAACAGAGTTTAAAGATGTCAGAAGAAGAAGATAGTGGCATTGTTGGCGAGGCACAAATACCAAGAAGAAATGATCATAATGGAGGGAAAATAAACAGATTTGAACCCATCACCACAAGGGAACTCATGGCCTCTCCTCTCATTGTTTCTTGCTTTAAGCATGTAGGTTGCTTTGAGTTTTGTGAGAGAGTGTAGCAAGTCCAAAATCACCCGAAGTTAACAAGACTATTCATCATCAATCTACATGACAAGCAGGTCAATCTTATTGGAGTTACATTTGAGATTTCCACCAATGCCATTGCAGCTACTACAGGGATACCTAGTGTGGGAGAGAGGTAGTTTAAACAAGAAAACCTAGAGATGAGTTATTTTGAACCATACCTCAAACCTAGGTACAAAGAACACAACAAGTCCATTTTCCCTTTTTCTCATCTCCTTGACTGGTATGTGCCCATGATGAGGATAATAATGAAGTATTTGGCTTGTGAGGGGAGGTTTTTCTGCCTTTAATCATACCATATCCATCTTCTTATGCATTTCACTAGAGTTAGAATGCTACACATACCATACTATCTTTTCCGTAGCATTGACAAGATGGCCTACATTGTGCAAAAGAGGGATTATAATCAACAAATACAGAGCCTGTTTCATCATTCACTAATCAATATGGTGGTCATGCATCAGCTCTAGCAGAAAAATATTCCATGGGATACCTTCATTGCCAATGAGGTTTTCACTTCCCCACCTATTCATCATGAGCAGGATATCCCTTCATCATCTCATCCTCCCGTACCCACTTCTCCATCACATCCCGCTGCTCATACGTCACCACCCACTCACATCCATTCACCTCATGTTGATCCTTCCTCATCACCTTTCCACAACCTTTTACCATCATATCATGATACCAAAGCATCAAGAAGTGAAAGGGACATTGAGGAAACTGGCACTAAAATGATTAACATTGAGCCATTTCCATTGACATATCAGAGAGGCCACGGGAATATTTTTGCTTCGCTTGATGTGAAAGGGGCCATGCCTTCTTCATCAGAAAAACAGGTGGACAAGGGAATGGAAAAGGTTACAGAGCCTATCACTGTTGAGGAGGAGGACAAACATGAAACTGAGCAGGAGTTTCAGTTGTGACCTTGATGATGAAGATGAGGTTAGAATCACAAATGCATTGATCAGAGGCAAAGATGCCAATATCAATGAGCTTCAAGCTAATCTTGGTAGAGAAAAGAATGTGATTGACTTTCTTGAGCTAGAGAATCAGCAGCTGAAGACTAAGCAAACCATAAGTGAGTTCAAGACAATCAGAGCTCAGAGAGAGGCCGGAAAGGACAAGGCTTTGTTGGATGAGACCTTGGGCAAATTTTATGAAAGCAATGATGAGGAAGATCAGCTTCCTAGACAGATACCAAGGACCATTGGACTAAAGATGGCTTTAGACCGAGAAAGGCAAAAAGAGGCAGAATTGGTAGAGCAGCTTACTCCAAGTGAGTTGCTTGCCATAGAGATTGACGGAGACAGAGAGTCTTGGCTTGAGAGAGCCAATTTGCATCTAGACAGCTTGTTAGAGAAAGCCAAGAAGCACACTGATATTCAGAGGAAGATGGCGAAGCACTATGCCATGAGAAACAGGATTGCAAGGGCCAAGCTCGAATGTGCCCATGCAAAGATTCAGATTTTGACCAAGTCAAAGGAGAAAGAGAACTTGAATATTCTTGTTGAGGTGTCCCTCCAGGCCTCCAACCCTTGATCAAAAAGAAAATTCCAAATTTTGGCACTTTTGTGCAAATTTTGATTTTTGGGACAGTTTAGCATGCAGAAAATGTGCTAAACGTGCAGCGCCACTGGCACTGCACTCTTTTTTGGGCCATCCAAATGGAAAATGGTCAGCATATTCATGTCCCTAATGATAAGTACATCAACATCAGAAAGTTTCATAATATTTGGAGCAAACCTGGTCCCTCAAAATGGCCAAAAACCATCAAAAAATCATGTTTCTGCCCTATTTTTAGCCTTGGCGTTGTGTGTTTACCAGTCTTGGGAGAACAGGTTTTTGAGAGGGCATATGGACACCATTTTGGAAATTGAAAGAATATCTGGAAACTAGACTCAGAGATATTTCCAATGAGATATCATGGAGCACATTTGGACATCGGGAGGCCTCAAAAATTTTCCTGCAAGATAGGTCATGTTTTTTGTCATGGCGTTGCACATTTTCCAAGGAATTTGCAATTTTCACTGTTTTCAACATTTTTTACTTTTCAACTTTTTGATTGGGTAAATGGGAAAATTAATGATGTAAATGGTTAATATGGATGTAAATATCATTTTTTGACTTCTATCTAGGGTAGATGCATTAGATAAGTCTACTAGGAGGTCAAATGAATCAGTTTCCTCTCTTTTAGAGGCAAATTGTTGAGTTTTCCTAGTCTTCAGATTCTTGTTTGGGAGTAGGTAAAACAGCTCCTCCTCTCATGGATTCGACTCCCTAAGGCTAGGGAGAGTGGTTTTGAAGTCTATTTGATGTATTTTTTCCATCATTCTAGCAGCTTTTCACATTCAACATAACTTACTATTTTTAGCAGGTTTTGGGGTCGTGCACTCCCAGAGCCGTTTTGGCGCCTTAATGATCCAGGTGGATATTGGTGGCCACCCACCTATTTCATTTGAACCCCCACCATCAATTCTTTCAGTTTTTAAGTTGTAGCACAACTTACTATTTTTAGTAGTTTTTCGGGTCCTGAACTTCCGAAGCTATTTTGAGGCCCTAAACGACGTTTTTTGGGCATTGTGATTACGGCTAATATGATTTAATTCTGAAATAAATATTCGCGATGTCACTTGTAGTCCTTGGATAGATATTTCTAATGATGTATCATGTGCATCAAATGGAGATAATATGCCAAAGTTACGACCCCAAGAAGTTGAAACACCAATTTACCCAAACGAGGCCCATAGTTTTGGCTCTTCACCTCCTAAGGTTAGGTTTTTGGACGTTTAGAGTTCTCCATTATTTTCTCAATAATAAATAGGCCCTCAAGCCTCATTGTAACACAGTTCAAAGGCCTGTAGCCGCCACATCTCTTCTCAGAGATTCGCTACCAGCACACTAGCTATGTTATTTCCATTATGTCTGTAAGCATATTTCTGTTATTTGATATTAATGAAATGAACCATTATTTCCGCTGCATCTCTATGTTTATGGTTATCTCTATATTTTGTTGCATTCCTGCACAAATCTGGATCAATGGTATCAGAGCGGTCTGCTCTTTCTTCGCTTTTCTTTGCATGTCCCCAATGCAGTCAGGGTATAAGGAGTTAGGGCTCGATCTGGTTGAACCCTTGCAAGATCAGCCTCGCAAACCACAACGACCTCCCATGGCGGAAGAAAATAAATATGAGGGAGCAGGAGATCCTATCAAAATATTGCTCGAACAACTACCCACCTAAGAAACACAATGATGGATAACTTTTCTCAGATCCTTCAACAACTACCCACCTGTGGTGCATCTACATCCAACAGCCACTCTGGAGGTGCCACTCCCTTCAAGGTACAGGTAAACTTTGACATTCCTGTATTTGAAGGCCAAATAGATGCAGACACCGTAGATAGATAGTTGAATTTGTTGTAAGGGTATTTCTCGGTCCATGATTTCTCTGACCAAGAAAAGATTATTTTTGCACTCCTCAAAGCTACCCCCCATGTCAAAGACTGGTGGGAAACCTACTGTGATCAAGAGGATGAAGGGGAACCCTCTCCGTTCTTGGCCACACCCACTTGGAATTCGGTCCAAGACAGCATCAAGGAACAATATTACCCCATGGGGAGCTATGAGGACAAATACATACAATGGACCACACTGTGGCAACAAAGGGATCAAGATGTGCACAAACTGACGAATTTGTTCCATACCCTGCGCACAAAGTTGGGTATTAAAGATTCAGAGAGACATTTTGTGCTCAAGTACCGTGGTTTTCTACACAAACACATCCAAGAGGAAATGGAGTTCCTCGACATTACATCGCTTGGCACGGCTTACCACTATGCTGCCAAGATCGAGCATAAATTTAAGCAGAAGAAGCAAGACTTTAAATCTGCGAATTCAAAAGGTGCTGGCGAACTGAAGAACAAGGGGCAAGGACAAAGCAGTGTGACTCAGAACAACACCACAAATCCAAAGAAGGACACAGAGAATTGGTGTGAATTTCATAACAGCACCACTCACAGCACAAACGAGTGTCGGGCCAAACAATCATTGGTGGTCAAACTAAAGGCACCCGAATCAGATGCATTTTCTAATCCTGAGTCAGAACCAGACAAAGGCAATGAAAAATGGAAGCAAATCATTGATGCGGATCCCAATGCCATTGTTTCCACCACTAAGATCCAATGGGAGGATCGAGAGGAGGGGGAGCGCCTCTTCCATTCGTAGATGTGGGTGAAGGGTTCTCCACTGCAATTTCTTGTTAATAGCAGAAGCCAAAAGAACCTCATCTCAGCAGAGTTCGTGAAGTGGCTTGGCCTGCTGACCATAGAACACCCTCATCCGTATACCATCGAGTGGCTTCACCCAGGGAGAGATATATGCATCCGCTAGCAGTGACGCTTTTTGTAAAATATCAAGCCATTCATGGATGAGGTATTGTGTGATGTTGCTCCTCTTGATGTAGCTGATGTATTATTGGGCCAACCATACTTGTGGAGGCGGCATGTTGTGTATGAGTCTAGGCCTCGTGTTGTTGTTATTACTTTGGGAAATAACTTGTACAGGATACCGAAGGTAGTACCGCCTCCTGTCATCTCTTTGAATATTGCAAAACAACGCAATAAGATTGTTTCCCAAACCAGGAAATTTATTTTCCTTACAACTCGCTCACAAGGAAAGAAGAATATTGTGGCCACAACCTCGAAACAGGGCTCCCCTGCATGGTTGCAGCAGAGGGACATAGTCAGGGAGGAACACGGGGAAATATTCTCCTCACTCACAGAGGTTCCTCTACACCGTCAGGACAAGCACTCCATTGATATGACACTCGACACACCGCTGCTTGATGTTGTCATACCTCATACAACTACACAGACAAAATCCACACATGTACTGTCTAAGGCTGATAAAGAAACAAAATTTACTAAACGCATCCAGCATGTCCGCTCACAGGTCCATGACATCTTCGACAAATCTAATAACCAGTTCAACAGAATTTTCTTCATCACCTGAAGCATCTCAAAGCAATGGGGACCATTGCTTCCTAAGGAGGGAGGAATGATCCAGGTGGATATTGGTGGCCACCCACCTATTCCATTTGGACCCGCACCATCAATTCTTGCAACTTTTCACATTCAGCACAACTTACTATTTTTAGCAGGTTTTTAGGTCTTGCACTGCCGGAGCTGTTTTGGGGCCTTAATGATCTAGGTGGATATTGGTGGCCACCCACCTATTCCATTTGAACCCCCACCATCAGTTCTTTCATATTTTAAGTTGCATCAAAACTTACTATTTTTAGCAGTTTTTCGGGTCCTGAACTTCCAGAGCCATTTTGAGGCCCTAAATGACGTTTTTTGGGCATCACAATTCTAACAAATATGATTTTGTTTTGAAATTGATATTCGTGGTAGCACTTGTATTCCTTGGATAGATATTTCTAACAATTTATCATGTGCGTCAACCGGAGATATTATGCCAAAGTTATGACCCAGGGAAGTTGAAACACCAATTTACCAAAACGAGGCCCATAGTTTTGGCTCTTCATCTCCTTTAGAGTTCTCCATTGTTTTCTTAATAATAAATATGCCCTCGAGCCTCATTGTAACACAGTTTAGAGGTCGGTAGCCACCACATCTCTTCTCAGAGATTCGCTACTAGCACACTAGCTATGTTATTTCCATTATGTTTGTAAGCATATTTTTGTTATTTGATATTAATGAAATGAACCATTATTTCCGCTGCATCTCTATGTTTATGGTTATCTTGTATTCTGTTGCATTCCTACATAAATCTGGATCAATGGTATCAGAGCGGTCTTCTCTTTCTTCCCTTTTCTTTGCATGTCCCCAACGCGGTCAAGGTATAAGGAGTTAGGGCTTGATCTGGTTGAACCCTTGCAAGATCAGCCTCGCAAACCACGACGACCTCCCATGGCGGAAGAAAATAAAGATGAGGGAGCAGGAGATCCTATCAAAATATTACTCGAGGAGGCCATTGAGAAACAAAGGAACACAATGATGGATTACTTTGCTCAGATCCTTCAACAACTGCCCACCTACGGCGCACCTACATCCAACAGCCACTCTGGAGGTGCCACTCCCTTCAAGGTACAAGTAAAATTTGACATTCCTATATTTGAAGGCCTAATAGATGCAGACGCCGTAGATAGATGGTTGAATTTGTTGTAAGGGTATTTCTCGGTCCATGATTTCTCTGACCGAGAAAAGATTATTTTTGCACTCCTCAAAGCTACCCCCCATGTCAAAGACTGGTGGGAAACCTACTGTGATCAAGAAGATGAAGGGGAATCCTCTCTGTTCTTGGCCACACCCACTTGGAATTCGGTCCGAGACAGCATCAAGGAACAATATTACCCCATGGGGAGCTATGAGGAAAAATACATCCAATGGACCACGCTGCGGCAACAAAGGGATCAAGATGTGCACGAACTGACGAATCTGTTCCATACCCTGCGCACAAAGTTGGGTATTAAATATTCATAGATACATTTGGTGCTCAAGTACCGTGGTTGTCTACACAAACACATTTCAGAGGAAATGGATTTTATCGGCATTACATCGCTTGGCACGGCATACCCCTATGCCGCCAAGATCGAGCAGAAATTTAAGCAGAAGAAGCGAGACTTTAGATCTGTGAATCCGAAAAGTTCCTCCGAACCGAATAACAAGGGGCAAGGCCAAAGCAGTGCGACTCATAACAACACCGCAAATCCAAAGGACACGGGGAAGTGGTGTGAATTTCATAACAGCCCCACTCACAGCATAAACGAGTGTCGGGCCAAACAGTCATTGGTGGTCGAACTAAAGACACCTGAATCAGATGCATTTTATGATCCTGAGTCAGAACCAGACAAAGGCAATGACAAAGGAAAGCAAATCATTGATGCGGATCCTAGTGCCATTGTTGCCACCACCAAGAGCCAAAGGGAGGATCCAGAGGATCGAGAGGAGGGGAAGCAGCTCTTCCATTCGCAGATGTGGGTGAAGGGTTCTCTGCTGCAATTTCTTGTCGATAGCGGAAGCCAAAAGAACCTCATTTTAGCAGAGGTCGTGAAGGGGCTCGGCCTGCTGACCATAGAACACCCTCAGTCGTATACCATCGGGTGGCTCCACCCAGGGAGAGATCTATGCATCTGCCAGCAATGTCGCCTTCCATACAATATCAAGCCATTCACGGATGAGGTATTGTGTGATGTTGCTCCTTTGTAGCTGATGTATTATTGGGCCAACAATATTTGTGGAGGCGACATGATGTGTATGAGTCTAGGCCTCGTGTTGTTGTTATTACTTTGGGAAATAACTTGTACAAGATACCGGAGGTAGTACCGCCTCCTGTCATCTCTTTGATTACTGCAAAAAAACACAGTAAGATTGTTTCCCAAACCAGGAAATTTATTTTCCTTACAACTTGCTCATGGGGAAAGAAGAATATTGTGGCCACAACCTCGAAACAGGGCTCCCCTACATGGCTACAGCAGAGGGACAATGTCAAGGAGGAATACGAGGAAATCTTCTCCTCACTCACAGAGGTTCCTCTAGACCGTCAGGACAAGCACTCCATTGATCTGACACCTGACGCACCGCTGCCTGATGTTTCCATACCTCATATGACTACACAGACAGAATCCACACATGCATTGTCTAAGGCATTCAAAATTTACTAAACGCATTCAGCATGTCTGCCCATAGGTCCATGACATCTTCGACAAATCTAATAACCAGTTCAACAGAATTTGCCTCATCTCCTGGAGGATCTAAACACAATGGGGGCCATTGCTTCCTAAGGAGGGAGGAATGATCTAGGTGGATATCAGTGGCCACCCACATATTCCATTTGGACCCGCACCATCAATTCTTGCAGCTTTTCACATTCAACACAACTTACTATTTTTAACATGTTTTCGGGTCGTGCACTCCCGGAGCCGTTTTGGGGCCTTAATGATCCAGGTGGATATTGGTGGCCACCCACCTATTCCGTTTGAACCCCCACCATTAGTTCTTTCAGTTTTTAAATTGCAGCACAACTTACTATTTTTAGCAGTTATTCGGGTCCTGAACTTCCGGAGCCATTTTGAGGCCCTAAACGACGTTTTTTCGGCATCGTGATTACGGCAAATATGATTCTATTTTGAAATTGATATTCGCAATTGCACTTGTAGTCCTTGGATATATATTTCTAATGATGTATCATGTGCGTCAAACAGAGATAGTATGCCAAAGTTACGACCCCGGGAAGTTGAAACACCAATTTACCCAAAAGGGGCCCATAGTTTTGGATCTTCATCTCCTAGGGTTATGGTTTTGGACGTTTAGAGTTCTCCATTGTTTTCTCTATAATAAATAGGCCCTCAAGCCTCATTGTAACACAGTTCAGAGGTCTGTAGCTACCACATTTCTTCTCAGAGATTCGCTACCAGCACCCTAGCTATTTTATTTCCATTATGTTTGTAAGCATATTTATGTTATTTGATATTAATAAAATCAAGCATTATTTCTGTTGCATCTCTATGTTTATGGTTATTAATGTATGTTGTTGTGTTCCTGCATAAATCCGGATCAGTGGTATCAGAGCGGTCTGCTCTTTCTTTTCTTTTCTTTGCATGTCCCCAACGCGGACAGGGTATAAGGAGTTAGGGCTCAATATGATTGGACCCTTGGAAGATCAGCCTCGCAAACCCCGATGACCTCCCATGGCATAAGAAAAGAAAGATGAGGGAGTAGGAGATCTTATCAAAAAATTGCTCGAGGAGGTCCTTGAGAAACAAAGGAACACAATGATGAATAAATTTGCTCAGATCCTTCAACGACTTCCCACCTACAGCGCATCTGCATCCAACAACCACTCTGGAGGCGCCACTCCCTTCAAGGTACAGGTAAACTTTGACATTCCTGTATTTGAAGGCCAAATATATGTAGATGCCATAGATAGATGGTTGAATTTGCTGGAAGAGTATTTCTCAGTCCATGATTTCTCTGACCGAGAAAAGATTATTTTTTCACTCCTCAAAGCTGTCCCCCATCTCAAACACTGGTGGGAAACCTATTGTCATCAAGAGGATTAAGGGGAACCCTCTCCATTCTCGGCCACACCCACTTGGAATTCATTCCGAGATAGCATCAAGAAACAATATTACCCCGTGGGGAGCTATGAGGATAAATACATCCAATGGACCACACTGCGGCAGCAAAGGGATCAAGATTTGCACGAACTGAAGAATCTGTCCCATACCCTGCGCACAAAGTTGGGTATTAAATATTCAGAGAGACATTTGGTGCTCAAGTACCATGGTTGTCTACACAAACACATTCAGGAGGAAATGGAGTTCCTCGAAATTACATCGCTTGGCACGGCATACCGCTATGCCGCCAAGATCGAGCAGAAATTTAAGCAGAAGAAGTGAGACTTTGGATCTGTGAATCCAAAAGGTGCCCCCGAACCGAAGAACAAGGGGCAAGGCCAAAGTAGTGCGATTCAGAACAACACCAAAAATCCAAAGAAGGACACAAGGAAGTGGTGTGAATTTCATAATAGCCCCACTCACAGCACAAACGAGTGTCGTGCCAAACAGTCATTGGTGGCCGAACTAAAGGCACCCGAATCAGATGCATTTTCTGATCCTGAGTCAAAACCAGACAAAGGCAATGACAAAGGGAAGCAAATCATTGACGTGGATCCCAGTGCCATTGTTGCCACCACCAAGATCCAAAGGGAGGATCCAGAGGATCCAGAGGAGGGGGAGTGCCTCTTCCATTCGCAGATGTGGATGAAGGGTTCTCCACTGCAATTTCTTGTTGATAGCGGAAGCCAAAAGAACCTCATTTCAGCAGAGGTTGTGCAGCGGCTCGGCCTGCCGACCTTAGAACACCCAGGGAGAAATATCTGCATCCGCCATCAGTGCCGCCTTCCATACAATATCAAGTCATTCACGGATGAGGTATTATGTGATTTTGCTCCTCTTGATGTAGCTGATGTATTATTGGGCCAACCATACTTGTGGAGTCAACATGTTGTATATGAGTCTAGGCCTTGTGCTGTTGTTATTACTTTGGGAAATAACTTGTACAGGATACCGGAGGTAGTACCGCCTCCTGTCATCTCTTTGACTACTGCAAAACAACACAGTAAGATTGTTTCCCAAACCAGGAAATTTATTTTCCTTACAACTCGCTCACAGGGAAAGAAGAAAATTGTGGCCACAACCTCGAAACAGGGCTCCCCTACACGACTAAAGCAAAGGGACAAAGTCAGGGAGGAATGCGAGGAAATATTCTCCTCACTCACAGAGGTTCCTCTACACTGTCAGGACAAGCATTCCATTGATCTGACCCCCAATGCACAGCTGCCTGATGTTGCCATACCTCATACGACTACACAGACAGAATCCACACATGTATTGTCTAAGGCTGATAAAGAAACAAAATTTACTAAATGCATCCAACATGTCTGCTCGCAGGTCCATGACATCTTCGACAAATCTAATAACCAGTTCAACAGAATTTGCCTCATCTCTTGGAGGATCTCAACGCAATGGGTGCCATTTCTTTCTAAGGATGAAGGAATGATCCATGTGGATATCAGTGGCCACCCACCTATTCCATTTGGACCCACACCATCAATTCTTGCAGCTTTTCACATTTAGCACAACTTACTATTTTTAGCAGGTTTTCAGGACGTGCACTCCCGGAGCCGTTTTGGGGCCTTAATGATCCAGGTGGATATTGGTGGCAACCCACCTATTCCATTTAAACCCCCACCATTAGTTCTTTCAGTTTTTAATTTGCAGCACAACTTACTATTTTTAGCAGTTTTTTGGGTCCTGAAATTTCGGAGCCATTTTGAGGCCCTAAACGACGTTTTTTGGGCATCGCGATTTCGGAAAATATGATTCCGTTTCGAAATCGATATTTGTGGCAGCACTTTTATTCCTTGGATAGATATTTCTAATGATGTATCATGTGCGTCAAACGGAGATAGTATGCCAAAGTTACGACCCCAGGAAGCTGAAACACCAATTTACCCAAACAGGGCCCATAGTTTTGGCTCTTCATCTCATAGGGTTAGGTTTTTGGAGTTTTAGAGCTCTTCATTGTTTTCTCAATAATAAATAGGCCCTCAAGCCTCATTGTAACACAGTTCAAAGGTCTGTAGCCGCCACATCTCTTCTCAGAGATTCGCTACCAGCACCATAGCTATTTTATTTCCATTATGTCTGTAAGCATATTTTTGTTATTTTATATTAATGAAATGAACCATTATTTCCGCTGCATCTCTATGTTTATGGTTATTTCTGTATTCTGTTGCGTTCCTGCATAAATCCGGATCAGTGGTATTAGATCAGTCTACTCTTTCTTTTATTTTCTTTGCATGTCCCCAACGCGGTCAGGGTATAAGGAGTTAGGGCTCGATCTGGTTGAACCCTTGCAAGATCAGCCTCGCAAACCCCGACCACCTACCATGGCGGAAGAAAATAAATATGAGGGAGCAGGAGATCCTATCAAAATATTGCTCGAGGTGGCCCTTGAGAAACAAAGGAACGAAATGATGGATAACTTTACTCAGATCCTCCAACGACTGCCCACCTATGGTGCATCTACATCCAACAGCCACTCTGGAGGCACCACTCCCTTCAAGGTACAGGTAAAATTTGACATTCATGTATTTGAAGGCCAAATAGATGCAGACACCATAGATAGATGGTTGAATTTGCTGGAAGGGTATTTCTCTGTCCATGATTTCTCTGACCAAGAAAATCTTATTTTGTCACTCCTCAAAGCTGCCCCCATGTCAAAGACTGGTGGGAAACCTACTATGATCAACAGGATGAAGGGGAACCCTCTCCATTCTCGGCCACACCCACTTGGAATTCGGTCCGAGACGGCAACAAGGAACAATATTACCACATGGGGAGCTATGAGAACAAATACATCCATTCGACCACGTTGCGGCAACAAAGGGATCAAGATGTGCACGAACTGACGAATTTGTTCCATACCTTGCGCACAAAGTTGGGTATTAAAGATTAAGAGAGGCATTTGGTGCTCAAGTACCGTGGCTGTCTACACAAACACATTCAGGAGGAAATGAAGTTCCTCGACATTACATCGCTTGGCACGGAATACCGCTATGCTGCCAAGATCGAGCAGAAATTTAAGTAGAAGAAGCGAGACTTTGGATCTGCAAATCCGAAAGGTACCCACGAACTGAAGAACAAGGGACAAGGCCAAAGCAATGTGACTCAGAACAACACCACAAATCCAAAGAAGGACACAGGGAAGTGGTGTGAATTTCATAACAGCCCCACTCACAGCACAAACGAGTGTTGGGCCAAACAGTCATTGGTGGCCAAACTAAAGGCACCCGAATCAGATGCATTTTCTGATCCTGAGTCAAAACCAGACAAAGGCAATGACAAAGGGAATAAAATAATTGATGCAGATCCCAATGAAATTGTTGCCACCTCCAAGATCCAAAGGGAGGATCCAGAGGATCGAGAGGAGCGGGAGCGCCTCTTCCATTCGCAGATGTGGGTGAAGGGTTCTCTGCTGCAATTTCTTGTCGATAGAGAAGCCAAAAGAGCCTCATTTCAGCAGAGGTCGTGAAGCGGCTCGGCCTGCCGACCATAGAACACCCTCAGCCGTATACCATCGGGTGGCTCCACCCAGGGAGAGATCTCCACATTCGCCAGCAGTGCTACCTTCCGTGCAATATCAAGCCATTCACGGATGAGGTATTATGTGATGTTGCTCCTCTTGATGTAGCTGATGTATTATTGGTTCAACCATACTTGTGGAGGCGACATGTTATGTATGAGTCTAGGCCTCGTGCTGTTGTTATTACTTTGGGAAATAACTTGTGCAGGATACCGGAGGCAGTACCACCTCTTGTCATCTCTTTGACTACTGGAAAACAATGCAGTAAGATTGTTTCCTAAACCATGAAATATATTTTCCTTACAACTCACTCACAGGGAAAGAAGAATATTGTGGCCACAACCTCGAAACAAGGCTCCCCTGCACGGCTGCAGCAAAGGTACAAAGTCGGGGAGGAATACGAGGAAATCTTCTCCTCACTCACAAAGGTTCCTCTACACCGTCTGGACAAGCACTCCATTGATCTGACCCCTGACACAACGCTGCCTGATGTTGCCATAGCTCATACGACTAAATAGACAGAATCCACACATGTACTATCTAAGGCTGATAAAGAAACAAAATTTACTAACGGCATCCAGCATGTCCGCCCGCAGGTCCATGACATCTTCGACAAATCTAACAACCAGTTCAACAGAATTTGCCTCATCTCCTAGAGGATCTCAACGCAATGGGGACCATTGGTTCCTAAGGAGGGAGGAATGATCCAGGTGGATATCGGTGGCCACCCACCTATTCCATTTTCACCCACACCATCAATTCTTACAGCTTTTCACATTCAGCACAACTTAATATTTTTAGCAGGTTTTCGGGTCGTGCACTCCCAGAGCCATTTTGGGGCCTTAATGATCCAGGTGCATATTGGTGGCCAGCCACCTATTCTATTTGAAACCCCACCATCAGTTCTTTCATTTTTTAAGTTGCAGCACTACTTACTATTTTTAGGATTTTTTCGGGTCTTGAACTTCCGGAGCCATTTTGAGGCCCTAAACAACGTTTTTTGGGCATCGCGATTTCGGCAAATATGATTCCATTCCGAAATTGATTTTCTGGTATTCCTTGGATAGATATTTCTAATGATGTATCATGTGCATCAAACGAAGATAGTATACCAAAGTTACGACCCAGGGAAGTTGAAACACCAATTACCTAAACAGGGCCCATAGTTTTGGCTCTTCATCTCCTAGGGTTAGGTTTTTGGACGTTTAGAGTTCTCCATTGTTTTCTCAATAATAAATAGGCCCTCAAGCCTCATTGTAACACAGTTCAGAGGTCTGTAGCCGCCACATATCTTCTCATAGATTCGCTACTAGCACCCTAGCTATTTTATTTCCATTATGTCTGTAAGCATATTTATGTTATTTGATATTAATGAAATGAAGCATTATTTCTGCTGCATCTCTATGTTTATGGTTATTTCTGTATTCTGTTGTGTTCCTACATAAATCTAGATTAGTGGTATCAGAGCAGTCTGCTCTTTCTTTGCTTTTCTTTACGTGTCCCCAACGTGGCTAGGGTATAAGGAGTTTGGGCTTGATCTGGTTAAACCCTTGCAAGATCAGCCTCGCAAACCTCGACGACCTCCCATGGCGAAAGAAAAGAAAGATGTGGGAGCAGGAGATCCTATCAAATATTGCTCGAGGAGGCTCTTAAGAAAAAAAGGAACGCAATGATGGATAAATTTTCTCATATCCTTCAACGATTTCCCACCTACGGCGCATTTGCATCCAACATCCACTCTGGAGGCCCCACTCCCTTCAAGGTACAGGTAAAATTTGATATTCCTGTATTTGAAGGCCATATAGATGTAGATGCCATAGATAGATGGTTGAATTTTCTGGAAGGGTATTTCTCGGTCCATGATTTCTCTGATCGAGAAAATATTATTTTTACACTCCTCAAAGCTGCCCCCCATGTCAAAGACTGGTGGGAAACCTACTGTGATCAAGAGGATGAAGGGGAACCCTCTCCGTTCTTGGCCACACCCATTTGGAATTTGTTCCGAGACAGCATCAAGGAACAATATTACCCCATGGGGAGCTATGAGGAAAAATACATCCAATGGACCACGCTGTGGAAACAAAGGGATCAAGATGTGCACGAACTGACGAATTTGTTCCATACCCTGCGCACAAAGTTGGGTATTAAAGATTCAGAGAGACATTTGGTGCTCAAGTACCGCGGCTATCTACACAAACACATTCAGGAGGAAATGGAGTTCCTCGACATTACATCGCTTGGCACGGCATACCGCTATGCCGCCAATATCGACCAGAAATTTAAGCAGAAGAAGCGAGACTTTGGATCTGTGAATTCGAAAGGTGCCCCCGAACTGAAGAACAAGGGGCAAGGCCACAGCAGTGTGACTCAGAACAACACCACAAATCCAAAGAAGGACACAGGGAAGTGGTGTGAATTTCATAACATCCCCACTCACAGCACAAACGAGTGTCGGGCCAAATAGTCATTGGTGGCCGAACTAAAGGCACCTAAATCAGATGCATTTTCTGACACTGAGTCAGAACCAGACAAAGGAAATTACAAAGGGAAGAAAATCATTGATGTGGATCCCAGTGCCATTGTTGCCACCACCAAGATCCAAAGGAAGGATCCAGAGAATCGAGAGGAGGGAGAGCGTCTCTTCCATTCGCAGATGTGGGTGAAGGGTTCTCCGCTGCAATTTCTTGTCGATAGCGGAAGCCAAAAGAACCTCATTTCAGTAGAGGTCGTGAATCGTCTCAGCCTGCCAACCATAGAACACCCTCAGCCATATACCATCGAGTGGCTCCACCCAGGGAGAGATCTCTGCATCCGTGAGTAGTGCCACCTTCCATACAATATCAAGCCATTCACGGATGAGGTATTGTGTGATGTTGCTCCTCTTGATGTAGCTGATGTATTATTGGGCCAACCATACTTGTGGAGGCGACATGCTGTGTATGATTCTAGGCCTCGTGTTGTTGTTATTACTTTTTGAAATAACTTGTACAGGATACCGGAGGTAATACTGCCTCCTGTCATCTCTTTGAATACTACAAAACAACGCTGTAAGATTGTTTCCCAAACCAAGAAATTTATTTTCCTTACAACTCGCTCACAGGGAAAGAAGAATATTGTGGCCACAACCTCAAAACAGGGCTCCCTTGCACGGTTGCAGTAGAGGGACAAAGGCAGGGAGGAATACGAGGATATTTTCTCCTCACTCACAGAGGTTCCTCTACACCGTTAGGACAAGCACTCCATTGATCTGACCCCCGACGCACCACTGCCTGATGTTGCCATACCTCATACGACTACACAGACAGAATCCACACATGTACTGTCTAAGGCTGATAAAGAAACAAAATTAATAAATGCATCCAACATGTCCGCCCGCAGGTCCATGACATCTTCGACAAATCTAATAACCAGTTCAACAGAATTTGCCTCATCTCCTGGAGGATCTCAATGCAATGGGGACCATTGCTTCCTAATGAGGGAGGAATGATCCAGGTGGATATCGATGGCCACCCACCTATTCCATTTGGACCCGCACTATAAATTCTTTCAGCTTTTCACATTCAACACAACTTACTATTTTTAGCAGGTTTTTGGGTCGTGCACTCCCGGAGCCATTTTGGGGCCTTAATGATTCAGGTGGATATTGGTGGCCACCCACCTATTCCATTTGAATGCCCACAATCAGTGCTTTCAGTTTTTAAGTTGTAGCACAACTTACTATTTTTAGCAGTTTTTCAAGTCCTGAACTTCTGGAGCCATTTTGAGGCCCTAAACGACGTTTTTTGGGCATCGCGATTCAAGCGAATATGATCACGTTTTGGAATTGATATTCGAAACAGCAGTTGTAGTACTTGGATATATCTTTCTAAGATGTATCATGTTCGTCAAACGGAGATAGTATGCCAAAGTTACGACCCCGAGAAGTTGAAACACCAATTTACCCAAACGGGGCCCATAGTTTTGGCTCTTCATCTCCTAGGGTTAGGTTTTTGGACGTTTAGAGTTCTCCAATGTTTTCTCAGTAATAAATAGGCCCTCGAGCCTCATTGTAACATAGTTCAGATGTCTTTCGCCGCCACATCTCTTCTCAAAGATTTGCTACCAGCACCCTAGCTATTTTATTTCCATTATGTTTGTAAGCATATTTTTGTTATTTGATATTAATGAAATGAAGCATTATTTCTGTTGCATCTATGTGTTTATGATTATTTTTTTATTCTGTTTCATTCCTGCATAAATCCGGATCGGTGGTATCAGAGCGGTCTGCTCTTTCTTTTCTTTTCCTTGCATGTCGCCAACGCGGTCAAGGTATAAGGAGTTAGGGCTCGATCTGGTTGAACCCTTGCAAGATCAGCCTTGCAAACCCCGATGACCTCCCATGGCGGAAGAAAAGAAAGATGAGGGAGTAGGAGATCCTATCAAAATATTGCTCGAGGAGGCCCTTTAGAAACAAAGGAACGCAATGATGGATAACTTTGCTCAGATCCTTCAACTACTGCCCACCTACGGCGTATCTACATCCAACAGCCACTCTCGAGGCGCCACTCCCTTCAAGGTACATGTAAACTTTGACATTCCTGTATTTGAAGGCCAAATAGATGCAGACCCCGTAGATAGATGGTTGAATTTGTTGGGAGGCTATTTCTCGGTCCATGATTTCTCTGACCGAGAAAATATTATTTTTTCACTCCTCAAAGCTGCCCCCCATGTCAAATACTGGTGGGAAACCTACTGTGATCAAGAGGATGAAGGGGAACCCTCTCCGTTCTCAGCCACACCCACTTGGAATTCGTTCAGAGATGGCATCAAGGAACAATATTACCCCGTGGGGAGCTATGAGGATAAATACATCCAATGGACCATGCTGCAGCAACAAAGGGGTCAAGATGTGCACGAACTGACGAATCCGTTCCATACCCTGCATACAAAGTTGGGTATTAAAGATTCAAAGAGACATTTTGTGCTCAAGTACCGCGGCTGTCTGCACAAACACATTCAGGAGTAAATGGATTTCCTCGACATTACATCGCTTGGCACAACATACTTCTATGCCACCAAGATCGAGCAGAAATTTAAGAAGAAGAGAGACTTTGGATCTGCGAATCCGAAAGGTGCCCCCGAACCAAAGAACAAGGGGCAAGCCCAAAGAACTGCGACTCAGAACAACACCACAAATCCAAAGAAGGAGACAGGTACATGGTGTGAATTTCATAACAGCCCCACTCACAGCGCAAATAAGTGTCGGGCCAAACAGTCATTGGTGGCCAAACTAAAGGCACCCGAATCAGATGCATTTTTTGATTATGAATCAGAACCAGACAAAGTCAATGACAAAGGGAAGCAAATCATTGATGCGGATCCCAGTGCCATTGTTGCCACCACCAAGATCCAAAGGGAGGATCCAGAGGATTGAGAGGAGGGGGAGCGCCTCTTCCATTTGCAGATGTGGGTGAAGGGTTCTCCGCCGCAATTTCTTGTCGATGGCGGAAGCCAAAAGAACCTCATATCAGCAGAGGTCATGAAGCGGCTCGGCTTGCTGACTATAGAACACCCTCAGCCATATACCATTGGGTGGCTCCACCCAGGGAGATATCTCCGCATCTACCAGCAGTGCCGCCTTCCGTACAATATCAAGCCATTCACGGATGAGGTATTGTGTGATGTTGCTCCTCTTGATGTAGCTGATCTATTACTGGGCCAACCATACTTGTGGAGGCGACATGCTGTGTATGAGTCTAAGCCTCGTGCTATTGTTATTACTTTGGGAAATAACTTGTACAGGATACCAGAGGTAGTACCGCCTCCTGTCATCTCTTTGACTACTGCAAAACAACGCAGTAATATTGTTTCCCAAACCAGGAACTTTATTTTCCTTACAACTCGCTCACAGGGAAAGAAGAATATTGTGGCCACAACCTTGAAACAGGGCTTCCTTGCACGGCTATAGCAGAGGGACAAAGTCAGGGAGGAATACAAGGAAATCTTCTCCTCACTCACAGAGGTTCCTCTACACCTTCAGGACAAGCACTCCATTAATCTGACCCCTGACACACCACTACCTGATGTTGCCATACCTCATACGACTACATAGACAGAATCCACACATGTACTGTCTAAGGCTAATAAAGAAACAAATTTACTAAATGCATCCAGCATGTCCACCCGCAGGTCCATGACATCTTCGACAAATCTAATAACCAGTTTAACAGAATTTGCCTCATCTCCTGGAGGATCTCAACGCAATGGGGACCATTGCTTCCTAATGAGGGAGGAATGATCCAGGTGGATATCGGTGGCCAACCACCTATTCCATTTGGACCTGCACCATCAATTCTTGCAGTGTTTCACATTCAGCACAACTTACTATTTTTAGCAGGTTTTCAGGTGTTTCACTCCCGGAGCCGTTTTGGGCCTTAATGATCCAAGTGGATATTGGTGGCCACCCACATATTCCATTTGAACCCCCACCATCAGTTCTTTTAGTTTTTAAGTCGCAGCACAACTTACTATTTTTAGCAGTTTTTCGGGTCTTGAACTTCCGGAGCCATTTTGAGGCCCTAAACGACGTTTTTTGGGCATCGCGATTCTGGTGAATATGATTCCATTTTAGAATCAATATTCGCGACAACAGTTGTATTCCTTGGATAGATATTTCTAATGATGTATCATGTGTGTTAAACGGAGATAATATGTCAAAGTTACGACTCCATGAAGTTGAAACACCAATTTACCCAAACGGAACCCATAGTTTTGGTTCTTCATCTCCTAGGGTTAGGTTTTTGGACGTTTAGAGTTCTCCATTGTTTTATCAATAATAAATAGGCCCTCGAGCCTCATTATAACACAGTTCAGAGGTGAGTAGCCACCACATCTCTTCTGAGAGATTCGATACTAGCACCCTAGTTATTTTATTTCCATTATGTCTGTAAGCATATTTCTATTATTTGATATTAATGAAATGAAGCATTATTTCCGCTACATCTCTATGTTTATGGTTATTTTTGTATTCTTTTGCATTCCTGCATAAATCTGGATCACTGCTTCTCAGGGGCATATGGGGCCAAAAGCCCCACGCGAACACTACTTTTCTGGGGTCTTGGAGGATATCCTAAAAGGGGCTGGATTGGAGGGTGCGAAGGTGGGACAAGCATCATGCGGCTCAAACCCTCTGACGCTTCATGCGGAGGAGACTCAAGCAATTGAGTTGGTTCCTCAGTGGGAGTGCGGGGTGTTAGCGCCTTTGGGGTCTATGGGTCTAAACAGATAGGAGTGGGGTACTAGATCATTAGGGGAATTTTGAGGTCTAAAATGGGCCTCCTAAGGAAATAATAAAATAATAGCTAAACCAATAAAATAATATTTATGAATTTGCAATTGAATTTTTGCACCATAATTCATGTAACCATAGTTAAATTCAATTCAAAATTTGTACCAAAATAAAATTAATAACAAAAATTGTATTGATGTGACTATAAATAAGAATAAGCATTTTAAGAAAAAGTCATTATCATTGAACAACTAATGCATTTGTCCTTTGTACTTACATAACTTTAAATATAATATAAACATAAATTTTTAAATTTTTAATTATGTTATTTGTCATTAATTAAAATTTATATTATTTAAATTGTATAATAACATGTAATTAATATACTATATAAAAATAATATAATATAACATAATAAATGTATAGAGATATGCATTGTTTATTTCAAGAAAGATGAAATAAAAATAATATATTTTTATTCAAAAAGTGTGAAATGACATTTATTATGAGTACTTTAATTTGACTTTAAAAGTACTTAGAGCATTACCATGGTTAACCATGAGTTTTTATCCACCATTGAGAATGTGACAAATAAGTACCTTTAACTCAAGCAATGCCACCTCAACCATTAGGGATGATGACATCCCCTAAAATGTGATTGGTTCTCATAAAGTGAATTTTGATTGTACATTTTTCTTAGGAGGCCCATTTTAGACCTCACAATTCCCTTAATGGAGGTTTCGGAAATTTTTCCCTCAGAGGCATAAACAGGGGGGTTTGTGGATCTCAAGGGTGGTATCGGTCTAGGTGAGGCAGGGAGCATGAGCGCCCAAGCATATGGTATGGCCTTTGTTCGAGCCGTGAACGAAAGGAATCACATATTGGGTAGGATCCAATTGGGCAAGGGAGAGGTTAGGGCCATCTCGGGGTGGCAGGAGACCATAGTAATTCTTCCAGAGGAGGGGTGCGATCATCAAACTTCTCGGTGAAAATTTATGATCAGAAATGGAATAAAGGAAAGAAGGGAAACACGATTAAGGAAAGTTGGGAGTGCCCAAACTTAATATTTGGAGTTGACGTACAGTTTGATAGTGTCATGGTGGCGTCATAATTTATTCTGGTAGGCAGGGCTAGAGGAAAGGTGTTCGCGGCAGATTACATCACTGAATGGATCCACAAGAACTAGGTAGACGCACCACCTGGAGGGGCCGAGGTAATTACTCTGTCAAAAGGATGGTTCATGGTTACTTTTAAAAATATTGACACACTTGATTGGGTTTTGTCACGACATTGGGGGTTTGGGGTGGCTCCCATACTTTTCAAACAGTGGACGCCCCTAATTGATGCTAACAAGGAAAGGATGGACGATATTCCAGTGTGGGTGCAGCTGTCGGCTCGCCCTCCTCACTTCTGGCTTTTGGAAGTTTTTCAGGCTATTGGAAACAGCTTGGGGAATTTTTTGGAAGCAGAAATGTCGTTTCTGGAATCTAGGGCTAGGCACACAGCACATATTTTGGTTCGTCTGGCTCCCAGAGAAGGGTTGATAGGGAAGGTTATTCTGAATGCTGACGGTCATGCAATTGAGCAGCAAATTTATTACGAACACCTACCTTTTAGGTGCCATCGCTGTCACACATTGGGTCATTTGGTCTGTTATTGTCCACTGGGTTTCAAGAAGAGTCAGAAAAATAAAAGGGGTCCTATGCAGCATGACAAGGCTAGATAGGGAGCAATGGATAGGGTTGACCCAACTAATGAAATACAGGAGGTGCTAGGGTTCCCGACCTCTCAGTCGGATCTTAACTTGAAGGGGGTCCAGACTCAGGTGAACACCGCGGTGGTTCAGGTCTCGGCGGTAGATATTTCTATAGGGGACATCACATAGGTCCTGGAGACAGAGGTACATATGGATCTGGATGTGAACGTGGCCACAGAGGAGCCGCGCATTGCTCTTGCTGATCTAGCGTCGGATTTAGCGAGTACTCACCCTTGCCCCTCATCTCCTATTTTAAACTCTTTTGATCTTCTATACTATTGTTCTGATAAGCCTAGTCCCTCCAGGCTTAACTCTTCTCAATATATGAGTAAGTAATTTGTCCCTGGCAATGGATAGTATAATTATCACTATCCCAAATTTGTCCATTGACATTGTTCCCTATAATCTGAGGTCGAGGGATAAAAATGTGCTAGAAAAAGAACTGTTTGGGGGCTTGGGTAAGTCACCCTTAGTGGAGAGAGGTAAAAAATCTAGGGGAAGGAATATTGATCTGTTAAAAGCCCAGCTTAAAGCCATGATTGATATAGTGTATGGAAAACAATTATCCCTTAAAGGGGCACTTAGAGCAGCGATTACCCCAGTTATGGGTTCCAAATGATTGTACTCTCTTTCAAATGTCGCAGGTTAGCAAGTGAACCCAAAAAACTTTCTTTCATAAGCCTTGTAAATTCTCATCATCCTAATATTATCCTGCTCCAAGGGACTTTAGGCTCAGGGGCACACATCTCATATTTTTTATCTTCTTTTCTCCTACACTGGACCTTCATCTCATCGGATGTTAGGGGCCGCTCGAGGGGAATGATGGCTGGACTCAAAAACAACTCATTAAACTTGGTCAACTACTGGACTTCTGAGTCGGCAATCGGGGTGGAATTTTTCTCCATGGAACTCGGTACTATTCTCTCGGTGATCAACATCTATGGCATGTGTGTGGAGAGGATCACTTTCTGGAATTCCTTAAAAGTTAAATATTTTATGAAAAGTCCACAACTGGTTGTGGGAGGGGATCTAAACTTCTCTGTGGGAAGAGCAGAGGCATGGGGGTCGACTGCACGTATTGATCCTATGGCATTTTACTTCCTGAATTGGTTGAGGGATGGGTGCCTTTTCAACCCCTCACTTACCAAAATGACTCCTACCTAGAGAAAAAATAGAGTGGGGGAGGCACACATAGCAAAGATATTGGATCGTTTTCTTCTGAGTGATGACTTTGCGGATAACTCAGTGGGTTTCCATTAGTGGGTTGGCACAGGGGGGATTTCATATCACTCCCCTATTTTCTTAGAACTTAAAGGCCCTTTCCGAAAACCCCCTGCCCCTTTCAAATTTAACTCGAGATGGCTTAAGGAGGAGGACTATAATATTCTAGTGACCGACATATGGAGCCTTGAACTGGAGGAGGAAGGCCTCTCACATGCTCATTTCCTCATTGAAAAATTGAAAATTATAAAAAATTGCCACCATCAACTGGGCGAAGGAAAAAGCCCTAAAGGATGTGGAAGCCATTAACCATATTAATGAAACGTTGGGGGGTCTCTATAGCATTGGGGACAAAATCTTCGTGGATGAGGAGGCCAGAAATAGAATCAAGGAGATGGAGACTAGTAGGAGGAAAATCCTAAGGGATATAAAGGATATGTGGTGCCTCCAGAGTCGTGCAATATGGTTGAAGGCAGGGGATGAAAACAATAAATTTTTTCACAATTATGAAAAAGGTCGGAAAAACTCCAATACTATTTGGGAGATGGAGAATTCTGAAGGAATTAAAGTGAACTCCTTTAAAGATATCTCCACGTTGGGTAGGAACCATTTCAAAAATCTCTACTCAACACAAAATGAAGTAAATATCAGGGAAATTATCCAGGTGGCACAATGTTTCCCTTGATATGCAGATGAGGAGTGTAATAACTTTCTACTGGCTCCAATGGAAAAGAAGGAGATTGAATTCATTATTAAAGCTATGCAAGCGGACAAAATCCCAGGGTTGGATGGTTGGATAGTGGAATTCTTCCAACATTTTTTTGAACTTATGGGGTCTTCCATCACTAATGTTGTCGAGGAATCCAGAGTGAGGGGTGTCATCTATGACCCCATAAAATCCACATTTCTGGCTCTTATTCCTAAATGTGATTCTCCATCATCCTTTGATGACTTCCGCCCTATTTCCCTATGCAATTTTATATACAAAATTATCTCCAAGACCATTTCCAATCGCCTAAAGCCTATTCTTTCATCTTGCATCTCTCGGGAACAATTTGGCTTCCTGGATGGCAGACAAATTCATGAAGCCATTGAGGTGGCATAGGAGACCCTCCACAGTATCAAACTATCCTGCGAAAAGTGTATGGTTATCAAGTTTGATTTGTCCAAAGCCTATGACAGCATTAATTGGCTCTATATGAGGATGCTTTTAACCCATTTGGGGTTCCATATTGATTTTATTAATTGGATAATGAGTTGTATCACTAATATTTCTTTTGTTGTTCATATCAATGGAGAAGCTTCTCAATTTTTTACAGATCAAAGAGTCTTGAGACAGGGATGCCCTCTATCCCCCCTCCTTTTTCTTCTAGTGGCAGAGGGACTTAGTCAACTTATTAACTAGGCCAGGCGTGAAGGATCCTTGAGGGGCATTGAAGTGGCTCCAAACCTCTGTGTCACACACCTTCTTTTTGTGGTCAATATTTTATTATTCATTAAAGGTAATAAATGGGAGATCAAGACTCTAAAATCCTTACTGGACTTATTTATGAAGGCCACTGGACTTGTAATCAACAATCAGAAATCCTCCCTCACCTATGAAGGTATTCCGGCGGCCGACCTGATTTGGGCTCTTGATCCCCTTCCATTTGATCAGCCTCCATTGGAATCTTGCATAAAATATTTAGGTTTTCTTTTAAAACCTGATGGATACCGTAAACAGGATTGATTTTGGCTTGTTTCTAATATTGAGATAAGAATAAACTCCTGGAGTCACAAGTGGCTCTCCAGAGCAGGGAGACTGGTTCTGATAAAATCGGTCCTTCTTGCTATTCCCGTTTACTGGATCAATCTGGCATGGGTTCCTATTGGTGTCCTCAACAAAATCAAAAGCATATGCAGTAACTTCCTTTGGTCAGGGAAGGAGGAAAAAAATATACTTCCATGGGTGGCATGGAGTTCAATTTCAAAACCCAAAGAGTGGGGGAGGGGGGGGGGGGGGGGGGCGGGGGGTGAGGCATAAAAAATCTTAACAAATTTACTACCGCCTTGGTAGAAAAGTCTATATGGAGAATAATCACATAAAATAACTTGTGGACCACGGTAGTAAAAAGGAAATATATTGATCTGATGCCCTTGGATGATTGGATAAGGATCCCGATTAAAGGCACTAAGAGGGTTTCTAATATCTAGAAAGCCTCTATAAGAGTCTTCAATTTCATCGGTCATGGACTGGCTTGGAATATTGGAAATGGGAATCAGTGCAGAATCGGTTTGGACCTGTGGGTTGGATGCAAAGAACACTACACAGTATCTGAGGGGATCAAGGAAATTCTATATGAAAGAGGTCTCTTCACCCTTGATCAGATTTCATCCCCTGGCAGAACTAATTTATGGACACAGGGATGGAAAATGGCGGAGGAGATCGATCTGGGACCAGAATGGGCTAGGGAATGGAAGTTATACATTCAGGAACTGGAACAGAGCCGGGTGCGCTTAAAAGAATCAGTTGACAGCCTGGTCTGGGTACATTCGAAATCTGGAATATATTCACCCAAGGTTGGTTATGACTACCTCGTTGCTTCCACGAAGGTGGGGGAAAGGAATGGTGGCACAAGAACCTGTGGGGCATTGATTTCCCGACCAAAACTAGCCTCTTATTCTAAAATATTCTTAGGCACAAGGTGCCGACTTGGGACACTCTCCAAAAAAGATTTCTTATCGGCCCTAGGTGGTGTTGTCTCTGTAAAAAATAAGGGGAAACAATTGACCACCTTTTTATCAACTTCCCTTTCACTAAATAGGTGTGGTTTTACACACTTTCACTGTGCAATGTGGTATTGGACTGGACGGGGTTCTCATGTAATTATGCATGGAACAACTGGTGGGATCTTTGTCAACACGAAGACCTTAGAAGCCTGCCACTGATTATCTCATGGGGAATATGGATCTCAAGAAACAAATGCATCTTTGAAGATAAATTCGCTTCTCCCGCTCTGGTGCCTAGTGAATGTGTTTCTACTTTTTCACACTTCTCCTCTTCCGCGATGGCTAATCGTCCAAGACAAGTGGTGTGTGAGAAAATTGCTTTGGGAGTTCCATGGGTCTATTTTGATGGTGCGGCTGCTGGGGGAAGCTCTGGGGTTGGAATGATCATCCATATAAGCTCAAATATCACCTTTGCGGCCTCGGTGGGCCTTGCCGGGGCACCAACAATTTTGCAGAATTACAAACTTTAAAATTACTACTATGTTGGTAGTTGCACAAATACATCACTTCGGTTCAGATATTTTGGGATTCTTTGAATGTCATTAATTGGTTTAACAACTTGAAAAGATGTCAAAATTATTTTCTACTTCCCATTCTTGAAGAGATTCTTTCACTAAAAGCTAGATTTACATGCATTTCTGTTTTGCATATTTACAAGGAACAGAACGGGCAAGCTGACAGCCTGTCTAAGGCTGGTCTTGGACAAGATCAAGACTCGAGGATGATTGAAGAAAAAAATGGCCTGGTGGTCCTTGTGTCGGACACCGGGCCATACTAATGGGTGATACCCATCGAATTCACTTTTCTTCTTTTGATGATGTTGTTGTTTTTACTTTTTCTCCAACAATGCTATATCTCCTGGAGGGGTTGTATATACATGGTTCTAAAACTCTTAGACACTACATACTATGTTGTTGGAATATCACTTTATATATTGTTTAATGATGTTTTATTATAACAGAATCATTGGGGACATATTTAAAATTCCGGAACACATCTCCGGGTTCATATGATTTATACCATCGTTCTTATTGTTGGGTGTTTCTCCCTTTTGGGAGGCCCGTTTTTTGCTATAGATGTTTACAGTTCATGATTGTTTCCTTTGACTTGATCACAGAGTTTACTCTTTTTCTTCTGGTATTTCCCCACACCTGGCATGGGGTGTCGAAATGCTCTTGACCCTCGAGGAGGTGCCAAGACAATATGGAATGCTAGACATATGCGATGTAACTTTTTGTTTTTGTTTCTTAAATAAAAAGTTTGATTTTTTCGTGGGAAAAAAAAAAAAAAAAAACCAATCATAAATAAATATACAAAAAGTTAAAGATACATATATCCACAATCAAGGAATTCGAACCTATACATTACTTCTTTATTACAAATAATCATAATAATATAGAACTTTTTCTAAAACTAATTATAGTTTGCACCAAGGGAATGAAACTTAATCTTAAATCCACTGATTTCTTGCACTCCCTAAATTCATTCCTCTTGTACATGTGGAGATTTCTACGTCCCAACTGAATGTTTTGGACTCACCAGTTGACCTCCCAGCCTACTCCTTGGGTACTCATCTTCCCCGCAGACCCCCAAATTGCAATGGGAATGTATGGAAGAATAAAAAAACTAGCAAGTGGAAGAGAGAATTCCAGCTCAATATTTTTCACTCAAAGAGCCTCCACTTCCACCAAACTCACTATAAAACTTAGTAGTCACTCTAAATACACAATAGTATTAGTATAATCATCCAATAATAGAGAAAAAAGAATTTGTTTCTCATAACTTGCTCATTCTTTTATAGAAGGTTTCAATGATGACAATTGTCACTTCATCCAAAAATAATTATTTTCATTAATACAATGATTTCATTATTCATCTATATGTGTCAACCTCTCACCAAAGCTCTCCTAAAATTATTTACTTAATTTCTTATTTAAAATGTTATTTTCCCTCGCCTGCACATGCTTCTCCGTTTCTACTCTTAGATGTCCGGGAATAATAATTTCTACTACATGGTTTGTGTTCATTAGCTTAAGTCAACAAGTTTCATATTTTTCCCCCAATTACTCCCTATTTTTCTCGAGTTGATGTCTTAATTGGAGATCTTTGTGTTATGCTCTTATCACATGGATGTTCTCTCATAAAATTCAATTTCTCTAATTTATATTATTATTCTTTAATTTCATGCACAACACTTTTTTCTTAGTGAGAATGAATTATCATTGGATTAATGTTTCTAATTTAATTGTATGCCTCTTTTCCCCTTTGTTATTAGAACAACTTAGTGAGAATGAATTATAGTTGGATTAATATTACTAATTTAATTGTATGTCTCTTTTCCCCTTTGTTATTAGAACAACTTATGTGTGAGCGTGTGAGAGAGAGAGAGAGAGATTTATTTAAATATATATTATATATTTCAATTTTTCCAAAAGTGAGGAGGGCACAGTTACTTATTTGGTTCAGCATTCATAATTCTACATATTTTCCATTTTTCTAAGGTTTGATTATGATTTAATTATTTTTATTCCAAAAACCCACTTACTACATTATGTGAATTAGTGTTTATCAATGTATGATCATCAACCCTTAATTTTCTTCCATGTTTTTCTTCACAGTACCAAGGGTGCCAAGTCGATCATATCCCTCAAGAACTTTCTTTTGAAGTTCCAAAGGTGCCATGTCATTTTCCCTTCAAGCATTCATGACTATCAGGGGAAAACTAGACGCGATGATGAATACCATTATCATATCTTGTGTCACCCTCTATGGTGATAATAATAATGTTATGGATCAAGGAATCTACCTTTATGTGCGCCCCCTAGTAAATACTTTTGAGCGTCCCAATCCAAGGTCTACTCTCATGTCATCGTGAGTTTCAAGGGGAAGGTATTTCAATGCCTTCCAATCCAAGTCATAGCGGGAAGGCAAGTGGGTGGAATCAGGGACATTATGCCACCCTTCCCATCAAGTTTCATTTGTCTTGTACAACCCTATCACCCATGTGTGAGTCGTTCATCCAAGCAACTAACTTGTTTCTACATCCATTATTATGTCATTAGTAATCATAGTAGAATATTAATTAGAAATTTAAACCCTAGTGCCAATAGTATGCAATCAATCAAACCAGAGGTCGTTGACTAATCACATGCATGTGCATCTAAGTAAGCTCCTTCCAAACTAAATAATCCTTAATAATATCTACTTATAATGTTAGTCATTCATAAATACACATGTTAAATTATCATTATGACATAATCATCAACATAATCGCTAACTGTAAACAAGAAGCTAGTCACCAGAATATATAAACAAGACAATATATAATAAATTCATCAACATTATTACACATAGTAATCAAACAGATCCATCCTAATAACAAAAATAACATTAAATTGATATATCACAATTATTATCACATCCAATAATAATAAAAGCAAAATAATCAGATCTTTGACATGAGGTCTTCAAAGAATAATGTATGTTCCATGATGTTATATCAAGGTTAAAGTAACATAAAATCCAGTCAATCAGAGTGGGGCACTACAATATGTTATTACCCCAAGCATTTGATGGCATGACATTGCATTTTATTTACTAGTTCTGAATCATGAATCTTTCTATGGATTATTTTATGGTCATATATATTCCAAAGGTTGATATATATATATATATATATATATATATATATATATATATATATAGTCCTACACTACAAATTTTGATGAGGTATAATAATTATATGTAATGGTTTTTCGGGCACAAACATAAATTGAGCACCATGGCTTATATTTTGACATACTCAAGGTGGCATATGTTATGGTATTAGAGTGGCATATTATAAAGTTTTGTTGGCATTTTGTTACAATGCATGAATAGGGATATTGGTTGGCATACATTTATGTGGTGAATGAAGTTTTTTTACAATGAATAATTCACATCCCAAGGCATGACTCGAGATTCTTCTCCCAAATGTTGTAGGTGGAAAGTCATCAAGGCAAGCTACCAACCCACCCTTGCATTCACTCTCACCCTTTCGAGCTACTACTCTACTCTTTGCTCACTTGAATCACTCCCCAACTCTAATTCAAACCTTAATTTTATAGAATAATAGGTCATAAGACCGTGTGACTAATTGTTGTGTGGCTAGTATTGGTTCTTGGTCCTTGGAAAATCAGTTTAAAACTACAAATACCTAGGTATGCCAAGTTTTTTTCTCTTTTGAAGTGTAAATTCATTGTATAACTAGTTTGTTAGGTAGTTGCATGTATGGCTTTGCTTATGATATGTTTGGGTAAAACCCCTCATTCAGTTAATATTTTCCTCCATTTTTTCTCCCTTATGTTTGTTGTAGACTCCATTTCATTTATAATTGACATGCATGAGTTTTTAGTAGGATTTAGATAGGGCTATAAGCAACCAGTCTCAATTCTCATTATCACACTTAGCCTTGTGAGATTATAAAATGTTGTAGGCATAACATAAACATTCCATCTATCAACAATTTTTTGGCTACTATACTAGGAAGTGATTGTTATTTCCCTAGTTTTTCAATTTATTTTTAATATGAATATATATTCAGCCAACCTGCTTGGTCTTAATCATCAGTTGAATGATCAAACAAGTATAACCCATTCTTAGTTTGATTTCATTCTTGAAACCATTAATTCTATTGTTGAATTTGAGAAATCTTGGATTGTCATAACGTAAATTTTCATAGATTTTCTATGCTTGATGCAACTTTACTTTTATCCCCAATATCAAACAGCAATCACATAAACAAGAAAGTAAAATGCTGATAAAACATACCAATAGATCGACAAAAGACAAGCCAAAAATACACTTAACTTGATAAGCAAAATATATGTGTTGCGGTGCGTTACGGCGGTCAATGGGATGCTTCAACCAGAAAATTCTCAATATGGTTAGCCAACCAAAAGTGTCACACAACCCTCTCGGACAGCTATACCAGTCAACCCAAAGTCAACAAAAGTCAACATTTTCCTAGTCAACGATCAACGCAAAACAGTAGCAGCAAAAAGTCAACGCAGCCTGGTCAAAGTCAACAATCACCCTCGATTTCAGTGCAAAAAAATGCGGACTATGGAAATCGTAATTTTGACCAAGTTTGGGGTCAGTTTGACCAAGAATTGACCAAATTCAATGCTGGTCAAATCTGCATTGAAACCCTAGGTCAGAAACAGAGATTTCCTTCGCCGAAATTTCCCACGTGTGAGAGAAGAAGAGCCTCCAAGGTGATCGAGCCAATCAGATGATGAGAGAGAATGTGTGATGATGGATGAGTGAAATGACCTCCAACACTTACCTATATATATCCATCAGTGAGGGTGTATGACACATCTGCTGAGGCTTCAAGCCAACATTTCAATTCTGGCCGACCTTGCACATAAGTGGATTTAATTCAAAATAAATTTTTTTCTCATCGGATCAAGATGATCTTTAGATCGATATTTCACCTCTTTGAAAGAGGAATCCAATAAAAATATTGGCATCTTCATCTGAGCATCACAACATGGAGTTTGGACCTAGTTGTCCAAAATTAACACTCTCTCTCAACTAGGGAGAACTCCATCCACCTGTGCCATCCAAACATCGTTTGTCATCTCGCCGTAACTAGCTTTGTTGGCTTCTTTATTTCAGAACAAAAGAGGGTCAGTCACAAAGACATCATTCTCGGCTGACAAATTCAGCTCAGAGGTATGAAACCTCTACAGTACTCAAAGGAGTCACATACCAACCCGAAGTTGGTTTACCTGACCCAAAGTCAGTTGGAGGTCCGAAACCTCACTTGGACTCAAGAGAGTCATATACTAACCCGAAGTTAGTTTCACTGACCCGAAGTCAGTTGGAGGTCTAAAACCTCACTAGACTTGCTCCCAGATCAAGTGGTTGGACATGTGCCATCCTAGACATAGAGAGTACGGAAATCTCTGATGCGTCCATCGGTCTTTTCTATTGGTCTCTATCTTTTCCCACCTCGTTGGCCAAATGAGAGGTACTTCCCATGAGTCTGGGACTCAATGGGTAGGATGCATATGGGGCACAGATCATGAGAGGTGAACCAACTCAACATCATAACGGTGGGGCGGAAGCACCACAAGGTTCGGCAAGCCTAACCCCATGAGATCTTATAGCTCCGAGAAGCTACCCCCAAAGCCCCCCAGAGGTCCAAGAGCTCATCGTCCAACAGGACCCTCAGCATAGGGTCGTTCCACGATTCCAATATTGTCACAGAAGGTTAAGAACCTGACCTTCCCCAAGGGCATTGTGAGAATATCCGCGACCTGCTCATGATTTTGTATATGATTGAGCCTTACGGCGCCTCGCTGTACCATATCCCGGATAAAGTGGTACCAGACATCAACATGCTTAAATCGATTGTGGAACACGGGATTCTTTGACAAACGAATCCCCCTCTAGTTAGCACAAAGGATAACGGTGGCATCTAGCTCATGCTCGAACAACTCACTGAAGAGCTTTCACAACCAAGTGGCTCCACAACAGGCCATACATGCTGCAATGTATTCGTCCTCAGGAGTGCTCAAGGCTACCAACTTCTTCTTCCTTCTCGAAGCCAACCTACGTGTGAAGCAGCATCCAGATGTGCTCTTGCGATCCACCACACTGCCAGCCTAATCAGCATCAGTATATCCATGGAGTGTCATGCTCCCGGCAGTGTATCGCAGCCCATGGTCTATCGTGCCCCACAGATATATCAAGAGTTTCTTGGCACCAACCCAGTGAATTTTAAGAGGATCAACCATGTGTTGACTCAAAGTGTTCACTGCACAACATACGTCTGGACGGGTGTTCACTAAGAACATCAGGGCCCCTAGGAGTTGACGATACTCAATAGGATTTTCTAGCATGGGCCCAGCAGCGCTGCCACTCAACTTCTTAAAGTTGAGCTCCATCGGTGTCGACACGGACTTACAGTCCACCATTCCAAATCTTTCCAAAAGCTTCACAATATATTTCCCTTGAGAAATGAAAATCTCACCAGGTCTTTGCCAAACCTACAGGCCTAGGAAGTAATGCATCAGTCCTAGGTCCTTCATCTCGAACTTAGCAGCGAGCTCCCTCTTACACTAATGAATGATAGAGTCAGCACTTGTCAGGAAGAGGTCATCCACATACAGCACCAGAATGAGAGTCTTTTCTCTATCAACATTGAAGTAAAGGTTTAGAGCAGCATTACTACAAGTGAAGCCCAGATTCATCAGGTAGCTATCTATCCTCTCGTACCAAGCTCTGGGTACTTGCTTCAACCCATATATGGATTTCTTCAACCTGCAAACATGGGTGTCCCGATCCTGGACTTCGAACCCGAGAGGTTGCTCCACATACACCTCTTTCTTTATCGCACCATGCATAAATGTGGTCTTCACGTCCATCTGATGAAGATTCCATCCTTGCGTAGCAGCAACGGCCATGATAGATCAGATGGTGGTATATCGGGCTGCAAGTGCAAATATATCATCATAGTCTACGCCTTCCTTTTGAGAGAAGCCACGGGCAATGAATCTTGCCTTGAAATTTTCAGCACTACCATCAGATCCATGCTTGATCTTATAGAGCCATTTCGAGGTAACAACTGCTTTGTCCTCTTGTCTCGAAACCACATCCCAGACATCATTCTTCATAATGGACTCATATTCTTCATGCATAGCACCCTTCCAGACTTGATGCTTTACAACTTCTTTAAAAGATCCAGGCTCAGATTGTACGATTGTACTCATGGCTACTAGATACCCTTGGTACCTATTCGGCTTCTTGCTTTCACGGAATGTCCCCCTTGGGGCCATATGATTCTCGACATCCTCAAGAGTGTCCCTGAGCCATGATGGTCTTCTCTTCATTGAAGGAGGTGGATCAATAGGGTCCATCGGTCCTTCAACATCGGGCATCGTCTCATCCTTCGGTTCTTCTTGATTTCCAACCCTTACTTTATGATCTTCCTCAGAGTTTGGAAGATTGATTACTTTCCTGAGGGAAGCATCTTCATCAAAGGTAACATCGTGGCATATCTCCACTTCCCTTTGACCAGGCACATAGACTCTATAGGTCTTAGAGGTTTTGTTGTAGCCCACAAACATTCCTTTCTTCTCAAAAGCATCCAGCTTGCTCCTCCTCTCTTTCAGCACATGAAAATAAACGGGACAACCAAAAACTCTAAAATGTGAGATGTCAGGTTTCTTACCAGAGAAACCCTCTTCGAGATTTTTGGAGTCCAGAGCAGAATGCGAGCAACAGTTTTGTATGTACACAACAGTGTTCGCAGCTTCTCCCCACAGAAACTTCGGAAGACCTTGGCCATATAGCATGGCACGGGCAGCTTCCACAATGGTCCTGTTCTTTCTTTCAGCAACACCATTTTCTCAGGAGTATATACGGTTGTGGTCTCCCTCTCGATGCTAGCTCCTCTGCAAAATTTATTGAAATAGTTCATCTCATATTCAGTGCCATTATCAGTCTGTCGAATAGTATCACATGTCATCGCTCCAAGTGGACTTCCTCCAACCTGGTAGACTATATCAACTCCAAACCCAATCGTGATAGCTTCCTTTAAACTCTTCTTCTAGATGCACACCTTCCCATCAATGAATGCCACATTGAAACATTTTTCTTCCATGGCCGAAATAGACACAAGGTTCTTCTTCAAATCAGGTACATATAGTACATCTCGCAAGCAGACAACTTGACCTTGAGATAAGTGGAGGATCACAGTCCCTGTCCCTTTCACGGGATATGTGGCATTATCTCCAAGGATAATTTTCATATTAAAATCCTTCTCAACCATATCAAAAAGTGCTTCCTTAAACCCAGTGATGTGCCTTAAGGCACCACTATCTATCAACCAGACATCCATAGTTTTGGGTGGAGATGCAGCAGAGAGAGTAGATACAAGAATGAATTCATTTATTTTATCATCAACAACATTAGATTCCTTATACCTGGAATCTCTCGACCTTTTGAAAGGTTTCCCATTTCCACCAGAGGGAGCCTTCTTCTTCCCTTTGAACCTATTGTTCCTTTGATTTCCATTCCTCCAGATGTTGTTGTTGTCATCATCATCAGGAGAATCCTTCTTGAAAGGGCATTCTCTAGCATAGTGGCCAGTCTTGTGACATGTGTAACATTTCCCTTTCTCTCCTTGGGCCCCTGCTCTTCCTTTGCTCCTCAGACCACCATTGTTCTTCTTCTTAGCACGAGAAATGAAGGCAACATTTCCTTCATTTTCATATTCCTTCATCCTTGTCTCTTCTTGTACGCATCTCAATAGTACTTTGTCAAAATCAAGTATCACATTGTTATTGAGAATGGTAGTATTGAATACATGTCATTCGGAGGAGAGACCTCCAAGTGCAGTGAGAACCATTTCTCGATCAGCTATTGTCTCCCCAATGGCCAGAAGATTATTTCTTATTTCGATCAACTTCAGAAAATATGATTGGATGGATTCAACCCTGTCTTTCTTCAGATTCTTCATTTGGTTCTTGAAGAAAAGGACTTGATTTGCATTGTTGTCCTTGAACATGTTGACCAACTTATCATACATCTCCTTGGATGCGCCGAGCTCAGAGATGTAGGCTACCAGACGCTTATGAATTGAATCCCAGATCATCAGCTTTTCTTTGATTTCCCCCTTCTTATATTTTGTCTTGGTGGCAGCAAGTGCAGAGGATGGAGGCTCTTGGATTTTACCCTGCACATAGTCCATGACATCTTGGTCTTCCAACATAAGATCCAAAGTCATCTTCGAGGCATGGAAGTCTTCCTTCCTAGTCAATTTGTCATGATCTTTGAAGACATTATATTTTGAGGTACCCATGCTCTTCTTCGATGATTGCTACAAACTTGGGCTTTGTCTTCACCTCAGCTCTGATACCATGTAAATCGTATATGTTCTATGCTTGATGCAAATTTAATTTTATCCCCAATATCAAATAGCAATCACATAAACAAGAAAGTAATATGTTGATAGAACATACTAATAGATCGACAAAAGACAAGCCAAAAATACACTTAACTTGATCAACAAAATATATGTGTTGTGGTTTGTTACGGCAGTCAACAAGATGCTTCAACCAGCAAAGTCTCAATACGGTTAGCGAACCAGAAGTGTCATACAACCCTCTCGCACAGTTATACCAGTCAACAAAATTCAACGTTGTCCCATTCAACGGTCAACGCAAAATAGTAGCAGCAAAAAGTCAACGTGGCTCGATCAAAGTCAACGGTCAACCTCGATTTCAGTGCCAAAAAATGTAGACTAGGGAAATCAAAATTTTGACCAAGCGTTGACCAAAGTCAACGCTAATCAAATCTGCACTGAAACCCTAGGTCAGAAACAGAAATTTCCAAGGTGATCGAACCAATCAGATGATGAGAGAGAATGTGTGATGATGGATGAGTGAAATGACCTCCAACGTTGACATATATATATCCATCAGTGAGGGTGTCTGACACCTCTACTAGGGCTTGAAGCCTACATTTCAATTCTGGCCGACCTTGCACATAAGTGGATTTAATTCAAAATAAATGTTTTGCTCATCGGATCAAGATGATGTTTAGATCAATCTTGCACCTCTTTGAAAGAGGAATCCAATAAAAATATTGACATCTTCATCTGAGCATCACAACATGGAGTTTGGACCTAGTTATCCAAAATTAACACAGAGTCTGTGAGATAAACATACGAGAACGAAGGGAAGTCTTTGAGAGTCAACATCATAATCGTCCCACTCAACGTTAGTTGGCCTATGACCAGTGAGCCTCATTCTTCAAGAAAAACACACAATAAAATCCCTAAATATCAGCATTTAAATGAAATAGTAAAGTGTAATGTTATTATTGCCACAACTCGGGCTCGAATAAAATTATATCAAGATCTTACTTGTTCATCAAGAATAACTTCTCCTTCTTGGAGAATCATGGTTGGAACACAAGTAACCATTTCCACTATGATTGTTTCTTCTACCTAATCATCCTCATCTACTCAAATTGGTAGTCTTTATTCTTGTTTTAATCCTCTCCAATCTACCACTAACCCCGCAAAGGGCATGAATAAGTATGGGATTTCGCAATTTGAAGAGGATGCCAACATCATTGCTTGGCATGTGTCTTCTCCATTAAATCTAGCCCTAGCTAATATTCTTTTTCCAAATATCGAGGATCATTTTCAAAGTTTTTAGTGAATGGTACTATTACAAAAAATGAGCACTTGATTACCTTCTCTAATGTTTGTCATAACATTGGGGCAAATAATAATGACACGTGTATGTGATTTTTTGCTAACTCGTTAGAGGGTAAAGCAGTTGTTGATTTTTTTTAGTGCCTCCAAAAGCCTTCTCTACCTGGGTCAAGTTACGCTATTGGTATAGGTCAACCTAAAAGTCTTTTGGACTTACTTTGAGAATAAAACTATATGACTTATTCAAAGGGCGAAACTATCAAATCTTTTAATCTCCATTTTACCAAGTTGTATAATCAAATTCACTAAGACATTAGACCACATATCAAAATAGTTATGATGCACTATTATAAAGCATTACCTCCCTCTTATCACCATATGTAGAAAAAAAGAGTGCAAATGGTCTTGTATTTTCTCTACAAATCTATCTTGAATATGAAGAAAAATTGAATAGGATTGTTCTTCTCTTAGAAGACACAAGCAAGCATGATTATATTTCTTATGTACTTCAACTTGTGCAAGATATCAGTGATCACATTATCTCCTTCAAAAATAAAATTATAGCCTAATCGCTTGCTAGGAATTCATCTTTAGCTCTCACAAGAAACATGCATCAAACCTTCCAACTGAATGCTCCCCTCTATTTCCCATGGTTTAACTTCTATGAGGACTATCATGATGAAAATACTTGTGAAAATAAAAAGAATGCAAGGGAGAAAAATTTTGGTAAAAGGAAAGAGCATATAGACACAACTTTGGGTTAGGTAACGAGGATGAGGTCATGATAGAAGAAACTAAAATTTCATCTAAACGCAAGAATGTTTCCTCAAAAAATGCAATAGCCAAAAATCAGCGATCCAAAGACTCGGAAAACAAAAAATCTTCCTATACAAACACCACTACACAGTCTCATTTGAATGGAAATAAAACTTATTCTTCTTCTTCAACTCAATCTCATTCAATATGTTAAATCAGATGGCTAATATTAAAGATAATGTGTCATTACTTAATATGGAAACTATCTTCCAACAATAACAAAATTTGAAAAGTTTCTCACAAGGTAAAAATCTTGATCCTCCAAAAATAGAAGAAAAGAGAGATCAACGCCTTAGAAATCAGCCACTTCGAGGGGGAAACCTCCTTTACATTACATAAATGACAATTCTTGGATGATACAAATGACAAAACCTCCTTTCTATATACAGGATTCCATGGGGTCACAATATAATCCTAGACGACCTAACAATAATAATGTAAGGGCACAATAATAACAATATGGGAGTTACAGGAGTACAACAATAACAATAAGGGGGCTACACTAACAACAATAAGGGACTACACTAGTAATATGGGACCTAACATGCCCCTCCCTTTCAAAAAAGTGTTGTCCTCAATGCTTGAATAGCTTTGGATGCTTCTGTATAAAATTTTTATTCTCCCATGTAGAATCTTCAGTGGGTAAGTTCTTCCACTTGATGAGATACTCTGAAATTGATCGATTTCGTAGTTGTTGAGTTCTTGTTTCCGTGACTGCTTCAGGTTCCAATATGATTTTTCCTTCCTCGTCAAGTTCTGGAAATATTGTTTGAATTGGGAGTTTGTCACCTATAACCTTCTTCAAGCATGAAACATGGAAAATTGGATGCACTCGAGAAGAAGCAGGAAGCTCCAATTTGTATTTCATAGTACCAATCTTTTGCAACACCTTGTAAGGACCATATTACTTTGGAAATAATTTATTATCCTTCTTAGCTTGCTTGAGGGACATTTGTTTGTATGGTTGTAGCCGTAAAAATACTTAATCTCCTACATTGAAACTTCTCTCACTACTATGTTGATTTGTCTGTTGTTTTATTCAATTTTGTGCCAAATTTAGGTTATCCTCTAAGAGTTGGAGAACTTGTAGTTGATGCTCGATGTGATCTTCCACTGCTTGAACCTTGGAATTTTCTCTTAAAGATGGTGTGATGGACGGTGGATGATATCTATAAAGTGCCATAAATGGGGTCATTTTTGTTGCAGTATGGAAGGAAGTGTTATACCACCATTCAGCCAGAGTTAACCACTTGACCCATTGTGTTTGTTTATCAGATACAAAACAACGAAGATCTCCTTCCAAAAATTTGTTCACTATCTCAGTTTTCCCATCGGATTGAGGATGATAAGATGAGCTATGAGCTAGTTGAGTACCCAAACAAGAAAATAATTCCACCCAAAAATTTCCAGTAAAAATGGGATCTATGTTGCTTACAATAATCTTTGGGTTTCCATGTAGTTTTTGAATTGTTTCCATAAATGCAGTAGCAATTGTACTTGCTTTAAATGAATGAGATAATGCACAAAAGTGTGCATACTTGGTAATTCTATCAACTACCACCATGATGACACTCTTTCCTTCGGACTTAGGTAAACCTGTTATAAAATCCATTGAAATCTCCTCCCAACGTTGACTTGGAATGGATAAAAGTTGTAGAAGACCTGGGGTCTTAATTGTCTCAACTTTATTTTGCTGGAAAACCAAACATTCTGCCAAAAACTTTTGAATATCAGATTTAAGGTCATCCCAAAAAAATTCTTTCTTCACCCTGTGGTAAGTTTTTAAAAATCCTGAGTGTCCTCCTAAGGGAGAAGTGTGCAATTCCAAAAGAATATTTTGTTTTAGTTGGGAATTCTTACAAAGATATAAGCGATCTTTGTATCATAAGGAATCATTTTTCCAACTAAATGTATCAGATGTAATAGGATCTTGTTACAACTTTTGAATGAGTGTCCACACTTCTTTGTCCTTCTTCCATTCATCCCTTGCTTCGGTTTCCAATCTGGTTGGATAATAGAAATGGCACAAAGCAATGCTTCCACCTCTTCATACTTTCTTGAAAGTGCATCTGAAAAAACATCTAGCTTCCCTTTTCTGTAGATGATTCCAAAGTCATAACGCAACATCTTTGTGACCCATTTTTGTTTCTCTTCTGAAGATACTCTTTTTTCCAAAAATTATTTAAGACTATCATGATCAGTTTTTACCTTTAAGTGTCTTCCCATTAGATAAGGTCGCAATTCCTTTAGTGCATGTAGTATTGCTAACATTTCCTTCTCATAAATAGCTTTTTGTAGATATTTTCCTTTGATTGGACGACTTTCAAAAGCAATGGGTCTTCCTTCTTGCATTAAAACATCACCAATTCCATTTCCTGAGGCATCACATTCCACAATAAAGGTTTTTTGTTAAGTTTTGCGTAGCTAAGACCGGTGCTAGGCACATTGCCTCTTTAAGACGTTCAAAAACCTTAGTTGTTTCCAGAGTCTATGAAAATGCATCTTTCTTCAATAATGTTGTTATAGGTGCAGTTATTCTCCCATAATTCTTGACAAACTTGCGATAATACCATGTCAACTCAAGAAATCCTCACAATTGCTTTATGGTTGTGGGTACTTTCCATTCCTTAATGGCTTTAATTTTGTTAGGGTCTACCTTAACACCCTCGTGAGATACAATATGACCCAGATATTCCACCTCTTGTATTCCAAAGAAACATTTGGAGGTTTTTGCATATAATTGTTTCTCCTCCAATAGTTTGAGCACCATGTTAACATGTTGAACATGATCCTTCCAAGACCTGCTATAGATTAGTATATCATCAAAAAATAATAACACAACTTTTCTAAGGAAGGGTTTGAAAATGGAATTCATCAACCCTTGAAATGTAGAAGGTGCAATGGTAAGGCCAAAATCCATGACCAAAAATTCATAATGACCCTCATGAGTTCGAAATGTTGTTTTCGGAATATCTTCAGTCTTCATTCTAATTTGTTGATATCCTGAATGAAGATCCAACTTGGTAAAATAAATTGCTCCATGTAATGCATCCAATAATTCATCAATCACGGGGATGGGAAATTTATCTTTAATAGTGAGCTTATTGAGCTCCCTATAATCTGGACACATGCGCCATGATCCATCCTTCTTGTGCACCAATACTACTGGAGCAGAGAAATAACTTTGACTCAGTTAAATTATACCAGCCTCTAACATTTCTGCAATCATATGTTCAATTTCGCTCTTTTGGACATAAGGATAGTTGTAAGGCCTGATATTTGGAGGAACACTTCCTGGAATCAAATGAATAGCATGATCATGATCACGAATTGGTGGGAGTCCTTTGGGATTTTCAAACACCTTGGAATGATTGTCCAAGACTTTTTGGAGATCTGGAGAAATAGATGATTTTGATGTTGAAACTTCTAGTGAGCATAATTGTGAAATTATGCCTCGTTGTTCTTTCTTCAGAAGCTTTGTCATGACATTAGAGCATATTATCTTTCTTGACTTCCCTGCGATACCCCGTAATTCAAATTCCTTTCCTTTCGAAAAAAAATTCAAGAAATTTTCTTGAAAATTAAAATCTATCGTCCCCAAAAATTGTAACCATTGTACTCCTAGTACAACATCAGCACCTCCCATTAGAATGGAAAGCATTGGACCATTCAATACATATTCCCCCATGGTTAGCTTGATATTATGGCATTTTCCAGAGCAATTTATAGTTCCTCCATTTGCAACCATCACTTGACATTCTGGTGCTGGGTATAGGAAACAATTCAATTCCTTGGCTACCTTACAATGAATAAAATTATGGGTACTACCTAAATCAATCAACACTATTAATTTTTTCTTCTTGATATGTCCTTCTATCTTGAGAGTTTGAGGAGTGGTAATTCTTGACAATGCATTACACGATATGGTCAAACTCATTTCTTCCTCTTCTTGGGTTGGTTCCTGGTGTATATCCTCTTCTTGTTCATTTTCTTCTTCCTCTTCACAATCTATGTAAAATAATTTCTTCTCAGCACACTTATGACCTTTAGTGTATTTCCTATCACAACTGTAGCAAAGCCCTTTTGCTCTTTTTTCTTCCAATTTTTGTGGTGTCAACCTTGTAGGTTGTGGAAGTCTAGGAGTAGCAACACTTCCATCTTTATAGATGTGAGTGTTAGGCTTCCTTGTCGCCGTAATTTTACATTCAGTTTTTCTTGCCAACCTGAATGTCTTCTCCAATGAATCAGGTTCCCAAAGGCAAACCTCATGTTGGATTCTATCTTTTAAAGTCCCTATGAAGACATCAATCATGTGTTCCTCTAGAATATCAGTTACCCTTATATTCAATTTTTGGAAGTCCTCAATGTGCTCCACCATTGTACCCTTTTGTTTGAGATTTATCAATTGGCTAAAGAAGGTGTTTCTCATTGTATCCTCATAATGTTTTATCATTTCCTCCGTAAAAATTGACCAAGTGACATTTTTTTTACGAGAGAAAAGCCATCGATAACATACAAATGTATTTTGTTCTAAATATAAAGTTGCAATGCGTACCTTTTGTGTGTTTTGCACATTATGGAGATCAAAATATTGCTCCATCTGTAGTATCCATGTTACGGGATCATTTCCATCAAACTTCCTCATATCCATCTTTGGAATATGGTGGGTCTTACATCGAACATTAAAGTTTATGAAATCATGATTAACATTTATTTTTTTCTCATCATGGGTTTCTTGTACTACCTTTTTGCCATTATGAATCATTTCTTGTATCAACTTTGTCAAACCTTCCATGTCTGCTTTTAGATCATTCTTCATGTCTTCAATGTTAGCTTCCATGTCATCCATCTTAACTTCCATGCCATTCTTCAAGCCATCCATTTTAGCTTTCACGTCTTTCTTCAAACCATCCATATTAGCTTCCACGTCTTTCTTCAAACCATCCATATTAGCTTCCATGCCTTCCTTCAAGCCTTCCATGTCTTTTTTTAGATCATTCTTCATGTCTTCCATGTTAGCTTCCATGTCATTCTTCAAGCCATCCATCTTAGCTTCCACGTATTTCTTCAAACCATCCATATTAGCTTCCATGCATTTCTTCAAACCATCCATCTTAGCTTCCACGTCTTTCTTCAAAACTTTCATTTCATTTTTTGTTGCTCTTTGCGAGAGCGAAATTTGATGCACTTGCTCTTGTCATTTTGATATATCATGTTGCACTTCTTCCTCTTCATGAGTCATAGTAGAGCCTTCTGAGGGCTTAATGGGTGTCGAATTCTTTTTCAGCGGGCATTTTAGAACCCAATATTGATATCTATGCTTGAATATGCCCTTGGAAACACTTCAAACTAATTTTTCAAACAAGACTTATGCAATTTGAAAAAACAATACACGTTTTTTTCTTGCTTTTGAGGAGTTCGATATTGAAATTGATGTATCTCTGTAATTTCGGATCCCCAAGAATTGATCTTCGGTCCTGTAGTAGCCCTCTGAGTCTTATTTCCAATGCCACAGCTCTGACCTAATTTGGATTCTTGAAGGCAAAGTTATGCCCAATCTCCCACAATGACCTAATTATATACTAGTTCAGTAGAGCGAACTTGTACAGCGTGCCACGTGTCAATGTTTCCTCCTTCGACTCTGAAATTGATACACAGGAAACTGCAGTGATATAGTTTTGGTCACTTTATATAGAATTCCAATCTGATGCTCAAAGAGAAAGTTATGAAAATTTTCCCACGATCGCCTTTTTTAGATGAAATTTTGGAGCCTGAAAAGACTCTAACTTCCACAGATCATATCTCTGAAAATATTGCAAACCAAGATCTGAAATTTTTACATGAAGTTCCTCAGGATTTCTGCTTCGCGTGGTAAAAATTTCAGCTTCTGAACCTTCGTAGAAAAAAAGTCATAAAGAAAATGCCATGATGACCTGTTTGGAGTAGCGTAACCCTAGAATCCAAAGCTCTGATACCAAATGTTATGAAACCAGCTCCAAAAATAGAAGAAAAGAGAGATTGCCTTAGAAATCAACCACTTCGAGGGGAAAACCTCTTTTACATTACATAAATGACAATTCTTGGATAATACAAATGACAAAACCTCCTTTCTATATATAGGATTCCATGGGGTCACAATATAATCCTAGTCGACCTAACAATAATAATGTAAGGGCACAAATATAACAATATGGGAGTTAGAGGGGTACAACAATAACAATAAGAGGGCTACACTAACAACAATAAGGGACTACACTAGTAATATAGGGACTTAACAATCCTATACACTGACTTGATGCAAAGCATGAAGAAGAGCTTTTTGAAGATAAATTGTTGCTATAAAAATCCTAAAAATCTCACTAGGAATCCTCCTTTTTACATGTCAATGAAAATTTGTGATAATATTTCCCATTGTTGTATAATAGATGGTGGGTCAGGCCCAAATGTAATGTCGAGAATCATAATAGAGGAATTATACCTTATGTACTGAGGAAAAATCTAAGAAAATGATGGCCTAAAATAATACCGAAAGAGAAACCATAGGTGGGGTTAAATATGTAATGTTAGTATTGTGTGTGAAAACTTAAAAACACCCACTTGCAATATCCAAGTGATTGACATGTCTGTCAATAATTATTCACTTATTCTAGAAACAGATTGGTAAGCCAAAATAGGCGGTTACATGTCAATGCACGGGACACATATGTCCCTATGTAAGGATGGAAAGAATATTATCATCTTTAGAGGGAAGGATCTCAACATACATTAAGAACGGTTATCAACATCATGTCATCATGTTGAAGAATATGTGGGAGTTTATCTTTATTCACAGAAGATGAGTTGTCATTTTCTCCTCCAGCTGATCATGATGACCAAGTCTGGCATTGACACTTTCATTATGCATGTTCAAGAGAGGGAAATGGTATAGGAATTGTCTTATATTCTTAACTTGGAAAAATGTACGAGTACTCTTACAGACTCCATTTTAGTTGTGCAAATAATATAGTTAAATTGAAGGCTTTATAGATTGGTATTGAATGTGATTTGAGCCTATGTTGTAGTCATCCCATATTGTTTGGTGACTCTGAAAGAGTCGTAAATTCAATTAAGAAAGTTTACTCTCCATCGAATAAGCTCATTAAACAACATAGACAACCTGCATGAAAAATAATTTCTAGCTTGTTTTTATTTAATAATTTGTAGCTTGCTTTCACTCCCCTTCGTGAGTGTGTTGGCACTATTGATGGAGGGTGGGACAGAATCGCCTCCTCGTCGTTAACTGGAAAATGTTGACTTGAACAGAGGTTAGGGACCCAGTGGGGCCCATGACTTAATTTAAGGTGGTAGATTCCATAAGGGAACATGTATGTTGTGTAAATGTGATGTGGCAAGGTTGCTAACGTGGCACGTTGTTAGTGTGACATGTGGTAGGTAGATATGGCATTTTTGGATGTCCAAGTGGCCAATTTTTGGAATATATGTGGCACCACTGGAGGATTCCATGTGGTTGGAAGACACCACCATGATATTAGCATGGTGTCAGCAAGACGTTGTAGAAGTGGGTGACGTGGAGGTTGATGTTGACATGGCATAAATGACACGTAGTGATGGGTTGCGATGCCACCCAGCGTGGGGATGCTATGTGGTGATGACAAGGTAGCAAGCATGGATAGAATCCATGTCACTACAGAGCTTGGGACCACTGAGGTGTTTGTGTGCATTTCTACAGTGGGGCACAAAGTAAAAAAAGGTTACAGGACGACGATCATTCTCGTCATCAAACATAGAAATGTGTGGCACACTGCGAAAGTTTGAATGGGGTGTCATTATGAAGAAATGGTGTGGGCACAGTGGCACTAAGACGCTATGATGAGGCAGGTGCCACAATGGACCTCATGTGAGGTGATCGGGTGCCACATGGTGAATCCTTGCTAATGTGGCAAGGGTTGTAGGACCCAACTTTCAAATGGGCATAACTTTCAATCGAGAGTTTAGATTGAGGAAAATTTTATATCAACAAAAATCTCTCAACGATATGAACAAGGTAGTGTTATCTAAAGTGATTTCTTCACATTTTGGGTAAGAAGAAATTTTGTAACCCCATGTTCATAATGAGACCATGAAGGTTGGGTTAATTGAAATTAACACCTCCCACTATGCTTTGGAAGTCCAAGGGGGTGGGAGGGAGCATTGCAAAGTGGTATCAGAGCACCCAGGTTCAACACTTGGACTGGATGGGCCTAAGGATAATAATTAAACTTTATTACAAAGTGTAGTGTTTCTAGCAATAGTTGTTGAGTACAAATGTGTGTTAATTATAGAATTTGGATTACGAATTGCATTCTAACCTAAAATATGGTGTCTCACATAGCCTCATAGCCATATGCTCATGGAATATTGTCCAAGGTGACAATGAGCATTTTTTATTTATATTATTGATTGGCTAACAATTATGTGTGTATGACAGCACATAGCAAGACATTAAAGAGAAGCAAGAGAGTAAGGGAAAGAGCTTCAAGATGGTGCAACACGGCACTGATAACTTTTAGCATTGGCAAGAAGAAGAGTTAGTCAAAAAGACGAGAAAGAATGACTCTCCCGAGTATATGAACACCATTAGAAGCATAAGAGATGAGTTGAGAAGTCAGAACGCTGACAACAAAAGGATTTCTCCAACCCAAGAAAAGAAAGCAGAAGTAAATGTCATCATATTGTAGAGCCTATCATATTGAAAAGGCATAGGTAGCATGATCTAGGTGCAGGAAAATGTCATCAGAACTTTGAAGGAAATAAATGAAGACTGATGGTGCAGAAGGAAACAGATCCAAGAAAAGACATAGGAAGGAAAGCAAGGATACAGTGAGAGGTGAAACTCCACTAAGTACTCCAAAGAGGAGGACAGGAAGTTATGAGCGATTGTTTGGTGTTGCAACTAAGAGACATTGCCAACAGAAAAGAAAAGGAAAATATTTCATGCCAGAAGAATTTAAGAAGGAAAAGCCTCCTACATTCAATTAAGAGATGAGGAAGGCCGAAGAAGTAGAGCCTGTTGATTTGGGTAGCATCGGATGTGCTCTAAGTCTCAAATTTGGCAAGGAGACTTAGACACATGTATTCTAGAGAAGTCGGAAACCATTTGTGAAAAATCCACTCAGAATGAGTTTTATTAAAATAATTCATTATTTTAAAGGGACCCTAAGTCTAAACTTAGGAAAATAAAATAATTAAAGGGTATTAATAAAATAGAATGTGAATGTTCTCGAAAAGGCAAAGATCAAGTCAAAAGTTAATCTTAGTCATTGATTAGATATTTAATCTCGGTCGTTGAAGTTTCAACAAGAAGATTATAAGAAGGACTTGAAGGGTCATTTGGAAGGGACACCGAGACAGAGAAAGGATCAAGAGATCGAATTTCTAAAGTGAGCAGTGCTCAGAGGAAAGATCGATCTAGAGATTCTACGCAAAGAGGGGCAGTAATTCCAGTTGGAAAGTCTATTCCTGAGCCAGAGAATACAGAAAGGAATATCGACAGAGGCAGCGTAGCACCTACGCAAAGCCAGCGCTGCAGCTTTGAGGAGGTTAGTTATTCAGTTGAGGATCAGTCAGATCCAGTGCCAGAGATCCGGGGTGTGAGACCGGAAGGGGCCATAGGGTCAGATCCAGCCAGCAGAAGAGTTAGAACGCATAAACCACACAGTCCCCACGCGGAGTGATGCAGAGACTGTGCAGAGGTTGTGGAGGGATTTCCATCCAGGGTTTTGGCCAGTAGGGCTTCCAGTGTTAGTGTGTGAGGTAATCTCACCAACTTTCTTGTTAGTCAGATTCTCTTTGAGGATAGCCAGCAAGGCATCCAGCTTGTATTCAGAAAAATTGCTGTTGTTGCACTGGTTTTCCCGCATTGGGTTTTCCCGCATTGGGTTTTCCCAGGGAAATTAGTCCAAAAACAACAGTGTCAAATGTGTCTATGATTTCCTATTGCTCAAATCTTTTTTCCGCACTTGTTTTCTTCCGGGGTTTTATTTGTGAAGGTTGTATTGAATGGATTTTGATATTTTCTTGTAGAACACAGTGAATAATTTGTTAAGTAAATAATGAATAGAAGACTTTCCATCAGTTGTGACAGTAGGATTCAAGGTAATACGAATTTTCACATACTATAAGAGCATGTGTAGCTCAGCGCAGGAGGAGCAAGAGAGCAAATCCAGCATTGTAGCAGAAATCGAGGATCATAGAGTTGTGTAAGCAGCAGATCGATTTCCTAGTGAAATGCGCAGTCCAAGCTAGGAGGGCTAGATGAGCAAGGAAAATTTCTCTCTGAGTGAGCCAACAGAGAGGTAGGATTTTTCCAGTTTGCAGTTTGACAAAGGCAGAGGGAGAAACGCAGTAGATCTGCGCAGATCAGTAGCTGGAGGGACGCAATTTTCTGCGTAGTAGTGATTGCTAGTGTAGAAAGCGTAAGAAGAGAGATCTGAAGACACTTTGAGGGATTTTTCTTCCTCAGGGAATTCCTAGCCGAGGAATTCTATTTTTCGAGATCTTAACAGCAGTATTGGGTGCCAGATCTACCATCTCCAACAGGGAGTGATGGAGTGTGTAGGCCAGGCCAGAGCTGCGCAAAGGAGAGAGAGGGAGCTAGTTCAACATCTTTTTTTTAGTCAGCAGAGATGGCAGCAAGTGGACTGAGCGATCAAGATTAATTGGAGGGAGCCTCCAACTATGTGATCTGGAAGGCGAGATTCAAATGCATGTTGGATGAGCATGATCTCAAACTCTTCATCAAAGGTGTGGTGGTTGTTCCAGCAGATGCAGATCCTTTGAAGGAATATAAGAAGGATATGGCTAAGGCAAAGCATCTGATCCTCAACGGAGTGAGGGATCATGTCGTGTGTCACATAGCTAGCAAAGCCACAGCTAGAGAAATGTGGTCAGCCTTGGAGAAGCAATATCAAGGATCTTCCTAGCAACAGAAGATGTATCCAGAGGAGAAGTTGTGAACTACCAGGATGCAGAAGGATGAGTGCATTGATCTATTCCTGGTTAGACTTCAAGAAAACCGAGATCAGCTTCTCAGGCCACAAAGATGGTCAAATTGGCCCTCAACTCAGTGTCTGAAGAATATCATGTCTTTGTCCAAAGCATCCTGGGCAGAGAGAATTTGTCGGACTAGGAGTCAATGTGGGCAGCTCTTCAGCAAGAAGAGATGAGGAGGGACTTACTCAATTTTCAACTTGAGGGTAGCAACAATGGGAGGAAGACGAAGGAGGAGGATAATGTGGCCCTTGCATCAAAGGGGAAGCAGGAGCAGTCTAAGGGGAAGGACCTTTCTAAGGTCAAATTCTTCTGGTGTGGAGATATGGGACATTATGCCACACAATGTCCTCTCAAGAAGGGAGACAAAGATGAGAAGCATGATCCGCAAGCCGCACCTGCCAGGATCGATGAGGAGTAGTTTTCCATGATTTCCCATATATCTCCAGGAGGGAGGTGGAGTGATTTGGAGTTGTATACCCAGAGAGCTACAAGATGGGCAAGATCCTTGAGGATTCCACCTCTCGGATCAATACCTTGCTACAGGAGTCAAAATCAGATGTAGCAGGATGGACGAGTGCCAGTTGGTACGGAGGAGTGCAGAAGCAACAATGTAGTGGTAAGCAGCGCCATAGTCTGAGCAGTGCAGTGAGGCACAACGCAGAGAGTGCATCAGCTTCAGAGGGACAACGTAGATACTAGCAGCAGTCAGATCTTCAGTACCGAGATGCATCATGTTGAACACTTGTTCAGTTTTGGATGTTTTTCAGTTGCAATAAACAATAGTATTGCAGTGCAGTAGCAGTTCGCAGTGGCAAGGTCAGCAACAGCACGAATGCAGAATTTGAGGGAGTTGCAATATGGATTCAGTGTTGACAGTGGCAGTGTCAGTAGCAGTATAGATGCAGCAGTTGCGCTGAGTTGGTGGGCAGCAATGTCAAACATCAGCAGTGCAGAGGGAGATGTTGCATAACCATAGCAGTACTCAACAAGGGGTATGTTAGAGCACATTGCTCGCTAAGAGGGAGTGTTTATTTGGGTAGCATCGGATGAGCTCTAAGTCTCAAATTTGGCAGGAAGACTTAGACACATGTATTCCAGAGAACCCATAAACCGTTTGTGAAAATTCCACTCATAATGAGTTTTATTAAAATAATTAATTATTTTAAAGGGACCCTAAGTCTAAAATTAGGAAAATAAAATAATTAAAGGGTATTAATAAAACAGAGTGTGAGTATTCTAGAAAATGCAAAGATCAAGTCAAAAGTTAATCTTAGCTGTTGATTGGAGATTTAATCTTGGTCGTTGAAGTTTCAACGAGAAGGTTATAAGACTTGAAGGGTCATTTGGAAGGGACACCGAGACGGAGAAAGGATCAAGGATCGAATTTTCTGAAGTGAGCAATGCTCAGAGGAAAGATCGATCTAGATTTTCTATGCAGAGAGGGGCAATAATTCTAGTAAGTCTATTCCTGAGTCGGAGAAGACAAAAAGCAGTACCAACATAGGGAGTGGAGCACCTACGCTGAGCCAGCTCAGAAGCAACGCTGCAGCCTTGAGAATGTTCGTTATTCAACTAAGGATCAGTCAGATCCAGTGCTGGAGAGCCGAGGTGTGAGACCGAAAGGGGCCAGAGAGTCAAATCCAGCCAGCAGAAGATCCAGAACGTAGAAGCCACACGGTCCCCACGCAGTCCCCACGCAGAGTGACGCAGAGGTTGCGCGGTAACTGTGCAGAGACTGTGCAAAGGTTGTGGAGGGCTTGTCATCCGGGGTTTTGGCCAGTTGGGCTTCCAGTGTCAATATGTGAGGTAATCTCACCAACTTTCTTGTCAGTGAGATTCTCTGTGAGGATAGTCAGCAAGGCATCTAGTTTTTATTCAGAAAAATTACTGCATAATATATAAACCCTCAGTTGTTGCACCTGTTTTCCTGCATTAGGTTTTTTCGGGGACATAGTCCAAAAACCACAGTTTCAAATGTGTCTATGATTTCCTATTGCTCAGATCTTTTTTTCGCACTTGTTTTTCTTCCGCGATTTTATTTGTGAAGGTTGTAGTGAATGGATTTCGATATTTTCTTGTAGAACACAGTGAATAATTTGTTAAGTAAATAAAAAATAGAAGACTTTCCATCATTTGCTGCAGTAGGATTCCGGGTAATACGAATTTTCACAAAGTCATGGAAACTTGGAATGAAGAAATTTTCAAGGTGCATGATTACTCTAAAAATACAAAAGCAAGAGCAGCCAATTCTAGCCTAAAAGGAAAGGCTGGTATCTGGTGGGGAGGCCTGAAGAATGTCAAGAACATTCAAGAGTTGTGTTGAAGGAGATGTGAGAGATATTTCTAGGAAAAGTACCTGTCTAAGAGGAATTATGACAGCATGGCCAACGAATTTTATTAACACAAGCTAGGGAAACTAACATATAATAAATATACAACTAGATTCTTGGAGTTGTTGAGGTATGTGCCCTATCATAAGGACAATAAAGAAAGAATTCAAAGGTATCTCAGTGGGTTTTCACAAACATTGAGGAACAAAATAGAGTTTGATGAGCCACAAACTCTAGAGGATACTATCATAAAAATTAAGTATTTCTACGAGCAATCCAAGCACAAGTCTGAGTACAAGGATGATTGGAAAGCCAAAGCAAATCCTAGCTTTAAAGGAAAAGGGCATAAAATTGTAGGATGTCAATCAAGTGGAAATGTGAGGTTCACCGTTGTCCAAGATTATACAATGTGTGAGAAGCATAGATAGCAAATGAAGTGGCCCAAAGCAGAGCACAAATTTTTGCGGCATTGGAAAATACGCAGGCTTATCACCAAGCCCAAGTGATCAAAATGGAAGGTACAGTCAATAACCAGTTCATTTCAATTTTGATTGACCATGGCTCCAATTTCAGTTATGCAAATCCACAAGTTGCAAAAAAGTTTGTTGTAGAGCACAACCCATGACAGATTGTGGTTGGTCCAGTTGGCCATGGGGACTAGCAAACAAGTTGAAAATGTGGCGCAGTTATGCCCAATCATGATAAATGGCATGCCCACTACTGCAAATCTAGACCTATTACCCTTGGGATTGTATGACATGTTGATTAAGATGGACTATCTCGCGGCACACAAAACCAAGATCAACTCCTACAACAAGTTGATTAGGGTCTCAATGAGGAAGGGAAGAAGATGACGTTGCAAGGAAAGAGATCCCATGGCAGTTCGGGAAATCATTGCACTGCAATTGAAGAAGTGCAACAGGAAGGGGTGCGAACTATTTACTGTTCAAGTGACCAATTAATTAGAGGCCAATAAGGATAGATTTGATGAGCACCAACTAATAATAAAATTCAGAGGCAATTTTACTTTTCAATTGAATTGTTGTTGGGATCAACGCCAACATCGAAAGCTCCATATCGTATGAGTACACCAAAGCTAATAGAACTAAAATTACAAATGAAAGAAATGTTGGATAAGGGATACATTATACCAAGCGTATCACCCTAGGGAGCTCCTGTATTATTTGTAGAGAAGGATGAAACATTAAGATTGTGCATTGACTATAAACATCTCAATAAAGCTACAATCAAGAACATATATCCTATGTCGAGGATTGATGATCTATTTGACCAGTTGAGAGGAGTTTTGGGGTTCTTAAAGATCGAATTGAGATATGGGTACCATCAAGTACACATCAAAGATGAAGACATTAACAAAATGGCATTTAGAACCAAATATGAGCACTACCAATTTGTGGTTATATCATTTGGGCTCACAAATGCCCTAGCAACATGTTTGTGCTTAATGAATAATGTCTTCAACCCATATTTGGAAAAGTTTGTACTGATTTTTGTCGATGACATCTTAATTTATTTAAAAAACAAGGAAGAGCATGAAAAAAAATTGGCAGTAGTATTGCAATTGCTAAGAAATCATAAGCTCTATGCCAAACTCAACAAGTATGAATTCTTACAGTCCCATGTTTAGTATTTGGGGCACATTGCCTCCAAAAGAAGTAATTGTAGTAGATCCAGAGAAGATCAAATCCATTATGGAGTGGCCTACTCTTCAAAATGTGACAAAAGTAAGATCCTTCATGGGATTGGCCAGTTATCACCAGAGGTTCATATGCAATTTCTCAAAGACTGGGCATCCAATCATAGCACTGCAAAAAAAGGAATTAAATTCCAATGGACACCATAATGTGAATCCATCTATGACCAATTGAAATATTTTCTCACACATGCACCGATATTGAGGATATAAGACCCAGAAAAGGATTATGTAATGTGCATGGATGCTTGCAAACAAGGGCTCGATGGAGTCATGATGAAAGAAGGAAAGTGGTTTGTTATGAGTCCAGGAAGTTGAATGAGTATGAGAAATTATGCCACTCGTGATTTGGAATTAGAAACTATTGCATGCATTAAAAATGTGGAGCCATTATCTCCTCGAAAGGAAATTTGTATTGATGTCAAATCATGAAGGGCTACGATGCCTATTTCTTTAGCCCAAGATGAATGCCAAATAGGCAAGATGACTAGTCTTGATTAGTGAGTTTGATTTTGAAATCAAGTACATCAAAGGCTAGGAGAACAAAGTAACTAATGCACTCTGCAGAAGGCTACAGGTAGTTCATGTGGCAGCTATAAGTTCTTGTAAATTTGACATCCCATAAATTATTGAGGCCATACAACAAGATGAGTGCTACCAGCATGTGAAAGAACACTTGCAGCGAGAGCCAAAAGGGGCATTGAGCTAAAACTACTCCCTCGCAGAGGATGGAGTGTTAAAGTTCAAAGGAAGGTGGTATATGCCTTGTATGGGTTACTTGAAGAAGCTCATTTCTGAGGAGTTTCATCAAATACCATACTTAGGTCATCCATGTTCTCATAAAATGATAACAACTATGAAAAAGATGTATTATTGGCTAGGCATGAAGAAGGATGTGGCAGAGTACATTGCCAAGTGCCTAGAGTGTGAATAAGTAAAAGTGGAATGTAGGCATCAAGTGAGATTGCTACAACCAATCCCCATTCCTGAGTGGTAGTGGGAAGCCATTTCAATGGACTTCATTACCGTACTGACAAGACATCTAGGAAACATGATGCCATAATGGTAGTGGTAGATAAGCTTAGCAAGATAGCCCATTTTGTAGCTATTAAATCCACTAATAAGGAAAGTGATATTGCTCATATTTTTATAAAAGAAATAATGAGATTGCATGGTGTACCCAAGAAGACCATCTTGGATAGGGATGTTAAGTTCACCTCTAAATTTTGGAAAGCATTGTTTGTTGGTTTGAGACAGGGTTAGCCTTTAGTATAGCAGACCATCCTAAAACAAATAGACACACTGAAAGAGTTAACAGGGTGCTAGAGGGCATGCTCAAAATGTGTGTCATGCATCAGCCTAGGAGGTGGGAAGAGTTTATACTTTGGTATAGTTTACCTACTATAATGGTTACCAAGAATCATTGAAGATGAGTCCATTCAAGGCTCTTTAAGGCAAAAAATTCAATACACCTATCATTTGGAACGATCCAGTGAACAGAGACCATGTCAGGTCTAATATGTTGAAGGAAATGGAATAGGAAATCATCGTTATTAGGAAAAATTCAAAAATATCAGGACAAACAATATAGCTATGCAAATCAGTAGAGAATGCATAAGGAGTTCCACGTGGGGGAACATGTTTATCTTCGCATCAGACCAAGGAATAGTTCACACAAAAAAGGGTCTTGTGCAAAGCTAGCACCCATATTTTGTGAACCATTGTAGATCATCGAAAGAGTGGGCCCAGTGGCCTATATATTGGGGATTGAAACCCAAAGTGAAGGCACATGATATCTTACACATTTCATTGCCTAAAAAGTATGTACATGATGTTAATCATGTTTTTATTGGTCTATGATATATGTGGAAACTGGGGGAGAATTCCAGCCAGAGCCACTATTCATTCTAATTCGGAGCAAATAATGCTTTAGAATTGAGTAACCAAGTAGGTCAAGGCGCAGTGGAGGCACTTTGGACCAGATGAAGCCACCTGGGAAATGGTTGAGCCAATGAGGGTAACATACCCATTTTTGCTCACTGGGTAAGCAATCGTAAATGAAAATGTAAATATAAAAGGGTTGGGTATATAAAGCTCTTGTAAATTGTGTGTTCAGGTATAATATACTGAGAACGATGTTCTTCTAAGGGGGTGGGGTCTATCATAGCTCCTTTTTCTATCCCTCATGTAAATATTGCTACGAATTGTAATTCAAGTAAAGAATGTGGAAATGTAACACAATGATTGGTTGAGGGAAGTGGACATAGATTTAGAGGACTGAGGAGGAGGAGTTGCTTATAAACCCAAGCCACTATATTTATCTCACCACCTATCTCCTTGATCGAGTTATGGCACTATTAGTGCAAGCATTGAATTTATGGAATGGGCTCCAAAGTGAAGGAAAAACCATGTAGTCTTGGTTCTCATGGAAACATGGGCATGGTCAGCACACATGGAAAAGTACAAGAGGAAAAGCCTAATGGGAGACAAGGTGCGGAAAAAGGTAGAAATGCAGAGTGTACAAGGGGAAAGACTATGTAGTATGCCAACCAAGAACGAGAGCTCACTGAGAAAAACGAAAAAAAGGAACAGTGAATGTGCAAGGAAAGAGAACGCAAAGAGTGAATTGGAAGTGGATGTGAATCTACCAGGAAGAGATAACCTATTATAGTTTGTGTTATGTTTTGGGCTAATATTCTATGTGTTTGTTAAGGCCTATGTGTGTGAATGTGATTCGGTCGACCAAAGAGATTTTAGTGTATTTGAGACACCCAGGTATTAGCTAAAAGTGGTTGATAAATCACCTGGGTAGCGGCTAACCTTGGGGATGATAAACCATTGGGATGCTAGTTGATGTTGATAAACCACTTAACATGTTGAGACACTTATGTACTAGTTGGGACTAATAAACCACTAAGTGTATCCTTGGGCCTGATAAACCATTTATGTGTTATCTCAATCACTTGATAAGCTATTTGGATAATTGAACTACTTACTCCTACAGTACTAGCATAGAGAATTCAATTGATAAACCTCCCAAACAAAATATTATTTCTACTAGAACTGAGTTGTAACTCACTAAGCCATGGGTGAACCCTTATGGTTGATTTTCTACTGGACAAAGAGTCATTGTGTTGTTACTACTAGAGGCAATCAATAAACCACCTGAAAATGGACTCTTCTTCTTACCATTTGTTGACTAGTTATTAGTGATGATACTCCTAAGAAGTTACCTCCTCAGAACTTGAATCTAGCTCGAGGGTGGTCAACTGCAAGAAATATTGTAGCGTAGCTAGCGTACAATTGGGTGGCGATTTGAAGTCTCTCCCTTGGTTGCCAGTCATTAAGCTATGCAGATAAGTGTATCTACTTGTACTTTTGTTGTATTATGAACATTGAATGATAGTGTTATGGGTTATAACAATGAATGTATCAATATTGCTTATGAAGGAATTATATTATTCTTGGTTTCCTTTAATGAGATGCATGTGTGATTGTTCTTGTGATTTTAAAGGGATTTGCATATACTTGTGACTGTTGATAATCCCATGAATGTAGGATTACTTACCTAGTATGTATGGTAATTTGTTGGGTTCAGTTGACTATCACTATGTGTGATTCCTATTGTGATATGCACGAATATGTGTGATTCCTATTGTGATATGCATGAATATCATGGATAATTGTTATGTATAGATTGGTGGAAGTCTATGGTCGATCTGTATGTGGCACGCTATATCAGTGAATCTAATAGTCTCAATTGTTAGGCATGATAATAGTTTTATTTCCCTCCTATGGCCATGTTAATGTCTGGAATGTTAGTGAGGGAATGAGGAATCCATCCCTATTATAATAATGATGTTGACCATTGCTCGTCACTTAAGACTCTTAAGCTTGGTTTTCATTCAATGACGGGTTTGCGCTCAGACCGAATGAACATTATTAGACTTACAATCGAGTCGGGTCTATGGAGACTGATAAATATATATATTTTAAGATGGATACATTTACGTCTTAGGGAATGGAGATGTGCCTCCACAGGATGGGAAATTTGGTGGCATTGGAAAAAAATTGTGAATTTATCGGAGGCGTGGAGATAATGGGAGCATGGAACGAGAAAGTTCTTGTCACCTGTTGTGCATATTCATGTTGTGTGATGCCAAAGGTTCTAAAGATACTTCAAGGAGAAGTGGGTGTGGTCGAAATATAGTGTGGATTAAGAAAATGCTTGTCACCTGCCGCCAAAAAAATTTGTCGCACCGCGAAGGAAAGACGATGGTTTCAAGCCCCTTGTGAGTGTGTTGGCACTATTAAAGGAAGACAGGACAAGTTGTCCTCCTCGTTGTTAAATGGGAAAACGTTGACTTGCATGGAGGTCAGGGAGCTGGTGGGGCCCATGACTTAAGCTGAGGTGGAAAATTTCACAAGGGACATAGACAATGTGTACCTTGTTGAAAGAAGTTTTCATTGATGTCAAACGTTGTCCAAGAAAAAGATAGCATATTTTTACTCCACTCACCTAGTTCAAATGGAAACACGACATAGATGGATGGAAAGCTTATTCCAAGACCTTTCCAATCATATATGGCACTCCCTCCAAATCCTCATGGTTGAGGAGAAATGTTTTTTCTATTTTTGATGCCCCATTTGGATACCCTATCTTTGAATGTATTTTTACTCTATTTACCTAGCTCAAATGGACGAATAACATACATGGTTGGAAAGCTTATTCCAAGACCATTACAATGGTATATGGTACTCCCTCTAACTCCTCATAGTTGAGGAGAAATGATTTTTCAAATATTCACAATATATTCTACCAGTTACACAAGCCAATCTAGCTAGTGAACAACTCAGCCCAACCTAGACCCATAATGCACTAAAAATAGGTGCAAGGAGCATTTCAACTCATTCACTCAGGCAAATTCGGATGTGTTCTATGAAGCACAAAAAATAAGTGTTTATAAGGTTCATAGCTCATGAACCAGAAGTCAAGGAGAGTTTATTTGAAGTGATTTTCTTGGGGAATATTGAAATAAAAACTCACAAGCCGCGATTTGACACATGATATAACCTAGGAAACCCTTTTAGGAGAAAAACTACCTAGAAGGTGACGTCACTTTGCTCTCTTTATTTGAATAAAAAAATGGTTGCGAGTACAAAGTAACGCTTGTGGCCCATGGGATACAAAAATGCGAAAATCATCTCTATGTGCTCTTTGCTTAATTCTCTCGACAATTTTGCTCGTATATGGAACACATGCGTTCGAAAATAATGGAACCCCTTTTTCGCCTAGTGACTCGATTATAACACAACCTGGTAGCCTGCTAGTGCTTAGGTTTGACTCCCAAGCTCAACTCTTAACCTAAGTTACAATATGGACTCTTGTAGATTATTTTTCATCATAATCATGTGGCTAGCCCCTTTTCCATGAATAATAGTGCCAGATGTGGCATCCTCTCGAATTATGGTGATCAAAACAGAAGGTCAAATTCTGAGTGGCATAAATTTTGCATATGGACTCCAATTGAGGCGATTATTGCACCATTGGAAAGGACTTTGTGTGTAGAATATGGAAAAAAGGTGCAACACTAAAGCGGCAAATTTTTACTCCCTAAAAACATCATTTGATGCCTCAAAATGCTCCCGGAAGGTTTTAGGCCACAATTTTCCAAACTAGGTCTCATCAATTAAAATTTGTGAGTTGACTCCTCCACTTTTTCCACTCTAAAAACATTGAGATGGATGACAAACAATATAATGATCCAAATTGGATCACACCTCTCCATTTAAGGATGATTTGATTTTGGTCCCCAAAAGCTTATATTGAACAAGGATAAGAAATTTTTCCTCCACCTCTCAAGAGCATCAGATAGCCTTGCCTAGAAGTTATCCTTTCATCCCATTTTGTCAAAGGTCGTGTTGCCCTTGTTTTGTAGTTTTGGACTTCTTCTGCAAAATTGTATCCTATGTCAAGCCTACCTGAGAATTCGGTGCCAAATCCTCTACAAAAGGTAGGACTTGTTCCTCTTCCCGATCTAGCATGGAAGGCTCATAGAGTTTCAGATTCTCCACATTCACAATTAAGTAAATGCACATGTATGGGAATAGACTAATTCTATAGGCATTATCTCCCACCTTTTCCAGTATCTCAAAAGGACCATACCACAGAGCCTTGATTTTATTACTAGGACCTTGTAGCCTCTCCTTGTTCAATTGTAACTATGATTTGTCCCCCACCTTGAATGACTTCTCTATTTTGTGTTGATCATGCCTTGCCTTTTATTTCCCTAGAACTTTCGTAGTGTCTCATGTACATGTATATGGATTTCCTTGATCTTTTCTACAAATATTTTGTCCCTCAAGGCATCCCCTATAAGATCCTCCCTCACTACTCATTGTTGCCCATATGCAATATCCAAAGGTGAAGGTTTCCCTAGTCATCCCCACTTACTCCAAGATCTTTCCCTTGAATTTTTAACCTTAAAAGACTCCATTAAACCTTAGTAGGCTAAGGTACTAATCGTTAGTGTGTTGATCATCCATAATTTATTCTAAAAACCTTATTTTTCTCTCTCCTAGACATCTAGGGCAGCTGCTAGGGTTTCTAGCCCTAATTTATGTATTAAAGTGAATTTTGTGTGGATGAGAGTGGCCAATAAATTAGGATTTGCATCTATAAATTGTTTAAAGTCAAAATATAGCATAGTGCATGGTCATTCCCTCCTAATTAGGGGTTACATCACCCTTTTGCCATTTATGCATATCTAACAACCCTAGAAATACTTTTCCTAGCCTAATCCTTGCTTCCATTGGAAGACCTTTAATCCTTTGTTGTTAAATATAATTTTAAGATATTTTCTTAAGCTGCTATATGACATTAAATACCCTTTCATTGCATATCATCCAAACCCTAACTTATAGCGGCCTCACTCTTTGTCTAGGCATAGAATACTTGAACCCATCATTATAGACCTTTATTCCTCACCTTAAGCCATAGTATTAGAATATCCTTTAGGTGATTTAGGGAAGCCAAAGAGAAGGAGAAAGGTTGTTGAGGTGATAGTGGCAACCGTTTCTCTTGTTGCCATAAGGTCTAGCCACAACCAGTGAGGCTTTGCACTGGGCCTACTAAAGTTTGCAGTAACAATGCCCAAGTATATAACTTATGTCAAACAGAAGCTAATGTTAGCAGCCCAAGTTCAAAACACATGTCTCCATCATCCATGCATTCAAGTGGATTTAAAAACTTCAGGTTAAAGCACACTACTCAGAGCAAGATTTTAAGCCAATTCAAACCATTAATGCCATAAACAAACTTTAAAATGCGACAATAATGAGCATAATTAAAAAGAACATAATGTCAACACAACATTGCAACTTTTTGAGGCTAAAACAATTGTAAGAACTTAATTTACAGTTTGCATATTTGATGTACATGGAAGCACCACTATACTTATTGTTCTAATTTTCATCTTCCTGTCACTAACTAATTTCACCCCGGGGTGCAGTAAATTTCACAAGATATGCACCACCTAAGTAGAGCCCAATAAGTGGTCCTGCCAAGAGCATCTGAGTTAGTGGATCAGTTGAAGGTGTCAGCACAGCTGCCACAATCACAGCACCTACCACGACATATCTCCAAACTGACAGCATTTGATCCCCAGTCACCAATCCAGTTTGTCCCAACAATAATTGTATGACTGGAACCTGTTAAAATTTCATGGACCATATCAAAAACAACCTCAAGAAAACAGAGACAAAAGTCTTCAAAATGTAAATAGGTCTACAAAGTCTATAAAATTATAGATGAATGTAAACCAAAAGTACCAGTGAGTAGCCGACAAATTTATCGATGGGATATAATTGAAATTTTCAAAATTGGCAACCTACAAGAACTAAATGTGCAACAGAAAGTTCTTAAAGACAAAAAGAGACTTGCAGAGACTATATTGATCTCATAACAAGCATGCAAATTGATTGTCTATTATTGAAGTAACTAGAACAATCCTATAATAAAACATTAAAAGGTCAGAATTCAAATTTACATCATCCGAGTACCTATACTACCAAGCTAAATTGTGGCAAATTTACTGTAAATTAGATCAAAATGGATTTCATTAAATAGTTTCAGATTCCTAGGACAATAACAAAAATAAAATGAATGAGATTGAACTGGATTACCTGGAAAGCCAGTCCTGTACTGAACATAAGCACCAACACAAACTCAAAATACTGATCAATTGACCATAGGGACTCCACTACTCCTTCTGCATAACTTACAAAGAAGTTTAGAGCTGCCGGAGTCAACACCGCATAAGAAAATGCAAGGCCTGCATAGAAAAGAACTGATGAGCCTAGAACAATGGGCCCCAGAAATTTCTTTTCATTCCTTGTCAATCCTGGAACGACAAATGCTATAACCTCATAAAGGATGACTGGACTTCCCAAAAGTAGGCCACAATAACCAGAGACCTGTGCATGAAAATTAGCTTAATGAGAAATGAGTTTAAAATGCCACTTATGAGATTACATTGCAATGAGTAACTAGATCCTCGTAACAACCTTTTTACTTGATACTTCATGAAAAATGACACCGACCATGTAGTTAAAAAATGCAAACAAAAACAAAACAACAATAGAGAAACATGAGATTAAAAAAAAGTCGAGTCAATATAATGACAAACAAAAATTTTGACTTTAGCTCATTATTATAGCATTTTACTAAAAAAGAAAGGATTGCTGATATTATAAAAAACCTTGGTTATCACAAAATCGGTACACTAGGTGTGATTGGAACTTAACTATGAAAAAATAAATGAGGTAATCCTTACCCATAGCAAAGGATTTCAAGAGTCCATATACACTAGCTCAGATCTCCCACCATCCACTCACTTCCTTTGACGAACATCTTGCAGGCCCTCTATTCAATCACGATCTATTCTACTCAATTAAGGGGCATCCTGCCGTCCACATGGCTGCAGCCAACCCTTGCATGCAATGGGAGGAAGATGGAAAATTCTTTTTGCTGGTGTTTTTAAGTGTGACACGCAAGCACAAAATCTTGAGGAGAACGTGATTCTATTGCAATAAATCACAATAAGCCAAAAACACCTTATGAACATTAATGCTTGCACAAAGGGTGTAATGCATCTAAATTATGACTAGAGAAGAGCATACAGATGCGATATGTTGCTTGTTACAAATGAGACAAATGAATATGGTTTTATACTCACTACACTTGGTGATCCAGATTGGATCATTATATTGTTTGTCATCCATCTCAATGCTTTCAAAGTGGAAAAAGTGGAGAAATCAGCTCACGGGACCGTTTTTACCAACGGGACCCAGTTTGGCAAAATAGGGCCTGAACCTTCCGAGAGCGTTTTGAGGCATCAAACGACGTTTTTTGGAGGTAAAACTTTGTCACATTATAGTCGCACCTTTCAATGCTATTCTACACACAAAGACCTTTCCAATAGCACAAGAATCGCATCAATCGGAGTCCATATGTGAAAGTTATGTCACTCAGAAGTTGATCTTCCTGTTTTCACCACCATAATTCGAGAGGATGTCACGTCAACCCTGTTGTTCATGAAAAAGAGGCTAGCCACGTAATTATGATATAAAAGACTCTAGAAGAGTCTATATTGTAACTCTGGTTAAGAGTTGAGGTAGTCAAACCTAACCTCTAGTAGGCTATCAGGTTTGTTATAACCGGGCCACTAGGAGGAAAAGGGATTCCATTCTTTTGAGCGCATTTGTTCCATAGCTGAGCAAAAATAGCCAAGAGAGGTAGGAGGTAGAGCACACACATAGGATTGGTGCAATGTAGCAGCCCACAAGCCACATGCCATTCTTCTTTGTAAACGCAGCCATATTTCCATCCAAAGAAAGAGGGCAGAGCGGCCTCACCTTCCAGTTGGGTTTTTCTCCCGAAAGGGTTTCCTAGAGCATATCTTGTGTTAAATGTGTGTGAGCTTTTTATTTTGTCGTTCTCTATTTTCTACGTAATTTTAATTTGCATGCATGAACTATTAACAGTAAATCTACAAATCCAAAAATCTAATAAAATTGTAATAGCGTAGAATTTCAAATTTTAAAAATAATTTTCTCAAATTTGTTGTGACTATCTGTCTCGTGGAATATCCACAGCAGTTACAGATCATATTAGTATAAGAGCAAGTTTCTTTGGGTGTATTGTGGAGATTTGCAGGATATCTAAATTGACTGGGCCAAAAGTTGTAAAACCCTAATCATGGCCGATGAATTTGTGAATAACCCTCGTGATCCTCCAGAGGGCAAATTTTTGCGGCTGGAACAAGTCACAAATATAAATCGCAATGTAAATCTCCTCGTGGCATCCTTGAGAAAAATGCAGAGAATAAATCAGAAGGGGGATCAGGAGATCAAGAAGAAACGGAGAATCAGTGAAAGAAAGAACTCGGAAAAGATCAACCTAGTTCGAGTGTCGTGAATCAATCAGAACCCCTGTTTAAAATGGAAGAAAAGGTCGATATCAAGTCATACCACGGCGAGATCGGCGCTCTAAAGCTTAATCACTGGTTGCAACAACTGGAAGTGTATTTCAGCGTCCATCAAATTGAGGAAGAACAGAAGATCTGGTTTGCGCAGCTGAAATTAGAGGGTCATACCCTAACTTGGTGGGAAAGCCACACCGAGACCCTGAGGTTGGAGGGAGATCCTCCAATGACTAAGTGGGAGGACTTCAAAACCCTCATTAAGTCACAATTTTACCCTATTGGGTACGTAGAGGACTAGTGGATCCGGTGGCACTACTTCAAGCAAAAGATGAGGCAAAGCATCCAGGAGTACACCACAGGGTTCAGAAAGATAGCCATAAGGTTGGTTATCTCCCCAAAGAACCCAAATGTACTCATAAGTATTTGGGGGTTCTACACCACCATCTGCGCGAGCAAGTGATGTTGTTCAAGCCTAAATCAGTGGACAGGGTTTGTGTACAAGCACAGTACCTGGAGAATATAGGCCTGAAGAGAGTGCAATCAAGTGGATAGAAGTAGAAGGAGCAACTGAACACTTCTAAGGAGGGGAAGAAGAAGCAAAAAGGGGGAAAAGACAAAAAGACAACAGCCACAGCAGACCAGTGCAAAGATCCCAGCAATCACTGCAGCATTGACGTCCATATAGAGGAGAAGTGTTGGAAGTTGCATCCAGAGCTAAACCCGAAGAACAAGAACAAAGACAATAAGAAGAAGAATCTCATGGTCGCAAATTCGAGCAACCAAGTTGAAAGCAGCTCAGGCGTGGATGAGAAGATCGTTTGTACGTCAATGCAGAAGGAGGTGAATCTGAGTAGCCTTCAGCAACAAGAAGAGAGAAAAGACCAAACACTTCCATACAAAGATATAGGTCAAGAAGACGAAGATTGACGCTCTGTTTGACCCAGGCTCGTAAGCGAATCCCATTGCAGCAAAGCTGGTCAAGAAGTTGGGGCTGGAAGTTCATGATCATCCAAACCCATATCAATTGGGATGGATAAATAAAGATACAGAGTTGAAGGTAACAATATAGTGCAAAATTGTATTTACCATCAATGTTGATTTTATTGATGAAGTAGAACTAGATGTGGTTCCCCTTGATGTATGTGGAGTCATGTTTGGGAGTCCCTACATGTACATGCGAGATGCAATATTCATGCAGAGATCCAACCAGTATCGGCTCGTCAAGGATGGAAAATCATTCATCATCAATGTGCACAAAGAAAAATCAAAAAATTCATTGGTATGTGCCAAACAAGCCAAGAAATTGATTAGTTCCAGCGAGAATGTTTTATTGTTTTTAAGAGAAAAATTACTCTGTAGAAGAGTCAGTAAGGGGCAAGGCACACCTGGAGGGGTGTACTATGAAGCAGAAACAACAACTGGAAGAGTTTCTACGGGCATACTGGGATGTTTTCTGGGAGTCTAAAGGGTTGCCACCTAAGAGGGAAGTGGAGCAAGAGATCCAGCTATTGCCAGACTCCCCATTTCCAAACATTGGGTTGTATAGGCAGTCCGTTATAAAAGCAAGTGAGGTGAAGAAACAATTGCAACAATTGCTAGAACAAGATGTCATTCGACCGAGTACATCACCATGTGGGTCACCCATCATCATTGTGCCAAAGAAGGATGGGACTTGACGGATGTGTATAGATAATAGGGCGTTGAACAAAATCATGCTCAAGAATAGATACCCCCTGCCTAGGATAGATGATCTGCTAGATCAGTTGTAGCAAGCAAAATACTTCAAGTTGGACTTAAAGTCTGGATATCACCAAGTCTAAGTCAAGGAAGAAGATACATTGAAGACCAGCTTCAAAACCAGGCGAATCCCTTTTATAGATTCATTTGTTATTGTCTATTTAGATGATATATTGGTAAATAGTGCTACCTGGGAAGAGCACATCTCTCATTTGATGAAGGTGTTAGAGAGTTGAGACATTAAAGAAGCACCAGTTCCTAACAAATCTCAAGAAGTGTGAGTTTGTGCAGCAATCTTTGGTGTATCTGAGGTATGTGATAGGTGGAGGAGAGTTGAAGATAGATCTTGCCGAGATGGAGGCCATCATGAAATGGTCAGCGCCTACTAATGTTTTTGAGGTCAGGAGTTTCATTGGGGCAGCATAGTACGTGAGGAAATTCATAGCCCAATTTTCAGCGGTAGCAACACTGCTCCATGCCATAACAAGTGGAAAGAGTTTCCAGTGGGGAAAGGGTCAATAGAGGGCTTTCGAGGAGCTAAAGAAGAAGATCAGTCAAGCACCAATTCTAGCATTACCAAACTTGCAGCAACCCTTTGCAGTGGAGACAAATGTGAGTGGGTGTGTTACAGGAGTGGTCTTGATGCAGGGAGGAAGGCATGTATGCTACCATTCTGAAGTATTTCATGGGAAATTTCTTACCTACCCTACCTAGGATAGGGAGCTTTATGCCCTAGTGCAAGCTATGAAGAAGTGGAAGCACTATTTGATGGGAAAGGAGACAGTAATCCACACAAATCACCAGCCACTATAGTACTTGCATGCCTATAGTAAGCTACAACAGACCAAGAAGTACAAGTGGATAGGGTTTCTATAGCAGTTTCATTTGGTGATCAAGTACAAGAAGGGCAGCACAAAGAAGTTGGTCAATATGCTTTAAAGGCCACCCACACCAAAGATCACAACTTTGGGAACTCTTATGCACATGGAGCCATTCACCCATGATGCATATAGAGAGGCATATTTAGAGGATGAGGACTTCAAAGAGGTGTTTCAACAGTTGCAGAGTCAAAGTCATGTGCACGATCGCAATAGCATTGTTGACTACCATCTCTAGGATGGGTTACTCTATAGGCTAGCTAAGTTATGTGTTCCTAAAGGTGAGAGATTGCAGTTGATTAGAGAGGTGCACACCTCCAAGGTTGCAGGGCACTTTGGTGTAGGGAAAACCGTGGCCAACTTGTAGAGGTATGTGTATTAGCCCAAGATGCAAGAGCATGTAGTTAGGTTCATATGAGGAAGCATACTTTGTTGTACCAGCAAGCCTAGCTACATGAAACAGGGTCTATCATCCCTTACCTGTACACACATGTCCTTGGGAAAGCATGTCCATGGAGTTTGTGGGATGTTTACCAAAAACCAAGAAGGGACATGACTACCTATTCGTGGTAGTTGACAGGTTCAGCAAGATATGTGTTCTAATGTCTTGTAAAAATACCATCAGTGGGCAAGAAGCAACAAACTTGTTCTTTGGACAAGTCTGGGTGCACTTTGGGATACTAAGGAGCATCGTTTCAAACAAGGATACAAGATTTCTCAGTGCATTCTAGACTACATTGTGGGAGAAGATGGACACAAAGTTGAAGAGATCTACAACATTCCATCTGCAGACAGATGGAGTCTGGACAAACAGAAGTAGTAAACAAGACTTTGGTGCAACTTCTGAGGGGATACATCTAGAAGCATCTGAAGACCTGGTATGAAAATCTGGTATAATTATAGCATTCTTACAATAGAGTAGTCCACGCTTCTATAGGAAAGTGCCCCTTTGAAACTAGTTTTGGATATTTGTTGCCTTCAACTTTGGACATTGCATATGGACAACAAGGAGGAGTGAGGGAAGATCTTATAGGTGATGCCTTGAGGGATGAAAAGTTTATAGAGAAGATCAGGCAGATCCATCTACAGGTACAAGTGACACTGCAAAAGTCACAGGAGAAATATAAGGCCAGGCATGATCAGCATAGGACAGAGAAATCGTTCAAGGTGGGAGACAGAGTATGGCTATAGTTGAACAAGGAGAGGCTACTGTGGTACATTCGAACCCTAAAGAACCCTGTTGAAGACTTGAAGAACATAAGGTTTGAGCATACCTTGAGGAATATTAATTGAACCTTTTCAGTGCAGCCTTTGAGAAGGATTATTGAACAACACTGTTGGAGCAGACCTGGAGCTGTCTTGGATCAACTTGTTAAAGGACATTGTGTGCAGACCTATTGAAGCCTATCAGAGACATTCTTGAACACCCATGATTAATCCCTCATGAGGTAACCTTGAAGATTGTGTTTGGGTACCATGAAGAGTTGTGGTGACACCTTCATGAGAAGACCAAGTTGTCATTGATGAGCTAACCATATTGGAGATCATTTGAGGGCAGTATTGGCTAAGAGATTGACATGGCTCATTGAAGAAGACTTTGGGAGCTGTGAAGAATAACCAAACATATTTTGACGAAGTGAAGATGAGGGTTGGAGCCCAAGAGGTTGGAGCCTCATAGAGACAAGGTTGGTGCCTTGGAAGATAGGGTTGGAGTCCTAAAGGATTGGAGTCCTCAAGAAACCAAGTCGGAGCCTGTACCAGAGATAGGGTTGGAGCCCTAGAGGTTGGTGCCTCAAATTGACAAGGTTGGAGCCTGGAAGATTGGAGTCTTCATCTAGGGTTGGAGCCCTATTTCATTATTGTACTTTACTTATTGTAAAGAAGAAATTAATAAAATTATCTATCCCATCATTGTTCATTTTGTGTTCTAAATATAAGTGATCCAACTGGTAAAATTAACAATTGAAAAGAAATATTGATTCACCCCCCTCTCAGTATTTCCAACAATTGGTATCAGAGCCAGTACCTTCACTCAAAGCCTAACAGCTTGAAGGTTGATCATTAGAACACAAATGGCAAAGCCAAGGAAGAAAGTCTCCAATCCTCCTAAATATGTGTCTTCCTCAACCATCGAAATTGAAGTCAATCAATTTGCGCAGACTCCATTGTTCAATGGAAATTTTGATATATGGGAGGCAAAAATGAGGAATTTCTTGAAGACTCAAGGAATTGAAGTTTGGAAATCAGTGATTACGAATGACATGATGGACGAAGAATCCAAGGATTACAATACAAGAGCAATGAAGGCAATTTTGAATGGGTTACCAAATTCTGAGAAGGCCAATTTTGAAAAATGTTCGTCAGCGAAAGTCATATGGGACAAACTTCATGATCTTCACTCAAAAGGAGCGTTGACAATGATCTCTAATCAAAAAGATGATGGAAAACAAGAAAGAAGTCTAGAATCCATCAAGGAAGCTGAAGATAAGAGAGATGACAACAAGACTAAAGAAGACCTAGAAGATGAAGAGAACAAAGAAGACTTTGAAGAAGATCTCCTGAATAAACTTATGGCTTCCATGGAAGAGATTAACAGTTTGAAAAGGGAAAATGAGGAACTTAAGAAGAAAGCACAAGATGGTAACCAAGACAAGACAAGGAAAGAAGTTGACTTTGTCCAGCTTCAAATACAATAAAGAGATGATGAGCTCGCTAAACTTAAAGAGGAATTTCATCAAAACAAAAGAAAGCATCATGAAGAAGTCATATCTATGACAAATCAATTGAATAAGGCAAAGAAAAGGGAAGAAACTTTGTCAAGCCACCTTGAACAAAGACTTAAGAGCTTGAACAATCTTGAAGCAGAGATTGGTGAATACAAGGAAGAGGTCTCCTCTCTTAGATCTCAACTAGAAGAAGAAAGGAAACAAGCGCAAGGAGCTGAGAAGGTTATGGAAACTTTGGCATTCATAGAAGGACAAGTCAATGAAGCAGAAAAGGAGAGAAACACCGTGATATGCCAACTAGAAGAAAAGGATGAAGAAATCTTGAAACTAAAATCAGACATCAATCTTCTCAAGGCCGAAACATGTGAAGCTACAAGAATAAAAGAAGAAATGGAGAGCAGTCTAGCAAAGGAGAATGAAGAAGTCTTCATAATGAAATCAAATATCATCTCCCTTAAAAATGAAGAACATGAAGCAACAAGGATGATGGAAGAAATGAAGAAGCAACTAGTTATGAAAGATGAAGATTGTGAAAAGTTGAAAGGAGAAATTGTCTTTCTTAAAAAGGAAGTTGACTTGTTGAATAAGAACTTGAAAAGCTCTCAAACCCTAGATGACATCCTAAGTCATCAAATGTCTCCCCTTGATAAATCAGGTCTTGGCTATGCAGGTGAATCCTCAAGCAAGAATAATAATGCTTCAAATAACAAGGATGTAACGAAGTCAAAAAAAGATGTTGATGTTCCCAGTTCCAGCAAAGGCAAGAATCAAGATGCCAATGGAAGAAATCCTACTCCAAGGATACTTACAGATGATGTCAAGAATACAAAAGGCAATGAATATCATCGAAGAATCCCAAGGCAAAAAGACTTCGGAAGTACATCAAGGAAATCTTCATCTCCCACGTACCAAAGTATATTTCTTGGTTATTGCTATTCCTGTACAAACTTTGGGCACATGGAAAAAGATTGTAGGGCATATCACAAAGACAAATATAATGGTCCCTGTCATTCTTCTAGAAACAATTTTTCAGAAAGAAGTCATGATTACTCATTCATGAACAAGATGGAGTGCTTCAATTGCCATAACATTGGACATATGGCACGTGATTGTAACTTCACTTGGGCCCCTGCACAAGCTAGAAAAATGCCAGAGAAGAAAGTTACACTAGTATGGAGAAGGAAACAAGTTGAATCCGGAAGTCTCTTGAACAATCCAGTGAACAACACATGTTGTTGACTAGATGACTTCACCCTTGATATTCCAAGTATTCGATGGTGAAACCCTACCAAAAACAGACAATGCATACAGTTAGGGGGAGTTTGTGATTCTTCAGTATTCTTGCAGAAAGTGATCTGTGAGTGGGCCCTATGAAATCCTTGATGAGTTACACATTGACAATCTTGATAAATCATCTCTCGGAAGTAACTCCATTGAAGAAAAACATGATATTATGATAATGCCTTCTACTTGATCACACAAGGTGAGTAATCCTTCATGAGCTAAAGGAATTTGTGCAGACAAGGGGAGATGGTACATCACATGAAGAAATGTAAACACATCTATCATGGACCACATTGCCATAAGGAAGAGCACCATGACAGGGGGAGTAACATACCTATGAAGGACTACTATTCATGAAGAAAAGAAGCGGCTTGACAAGGGGAGTACTTGGGCACCCCGTTTGCCATTGATGTCAAAGGGGGAGAGAATGTTGGAAGGCAAAGAATATTGCCATCAATGACAACCTTGATTAACAATGGACACTTGTTAATTAAATAAGTGATCCATAACTAGAATAGGTTAGGACATTTAGCTTATATATAGCTCATTCTCCTGATTGCAAGAGTGTTGGAGTGTTCGGGTGTAAACTCTTGCAAAATTTCTTATGTGATTTCTTTTCCTGATTAATAAAATTATGTGTCTGAGGACACTTCTGCCATTATTGTGGTATCAGAGCTACAATAAAGCAGATGTGAAAAAGGAGATTCCATCTCTACAGGGTTTTGGAAAACTCCTTCAATTGGTCAGAAAGTAATTGGTATGCATATTGTTAATTGGTATGTAATTTTTTTTATGAAAATAACTTTTTTTTGTCTATAATATTTGATTTTAAATAATAATAAAAAAGGAAGAGTAGCCTCCTTCTCATTTATACAAGTTTTCCCAAAGAGACCAAGCTCCATAGAAATAACACACTGGCAATCAATTTTTTTCTGTATGCTTTGATATATAAAGCACCTTTTCAGACAATTTAACTATTCAGATTGGTGAAGGAAATTTATCAATATACTCTGAGCTGCCATAAGCAAAACCTCCCCACAGAGATCATAGATTGTTATGCTCTACATTGTGATTGGTGCACTTATCGCACTGGTAGAAATAGATCAGCGTAAGAACCCAGCGTGAGCCAGTCATTGTGGAGTCAGCGTGAACCAATCCAACGTGAGCCAGACAGCGTGAGTCAGTCAGCGTGAGCCAGATCAGAATGAGCCTGTCAGCGTGAACCAGTCCAACGTGAGCTAGACAGCGTGAGCTAGATCAGAGTGAGTCATTCCAGCATGAGCCAGTCAGCTTGAGCCAGATCAGCATGAGCCATCCAGCGTGAGCTAGTATGAGGACAAATTCGAGCTGTGTCCATGTAGCTGCAATTTAGCATTTTTTTGTCCATATTCGGATTCAAAATTAAGAATCCGAATTGATATATACCATACTAAATACCAGTTTCGTCAAGTGCCTTTTTAAGTGAGTTTAAAACTAATCGGAGTGAAGAAGAGTTTGTTGGAGAGATGAGGAATATTTTTATTTTGTAAATTTTAATTGGAGAGGTAAGGGATATTTTTTATTTTGTAAATTTTTAATGGAGAGATATGGTGAGTTTTTGAATTTTGGGAATTTATTTTTTTGTAAATTTGTGGAGTAATAAGGTGCACTTGTAATTTATAATTTTTTTTCTGGAGTAATAAGGTGTGGGGGTTATTTGTAAATCTTTGGAGCAGTAAATTTTGTAATTTTTGGAGTAATAAGGAGATTCTATTTGTAATTTTTTTATTTGGAGAGATAAGAGTGATATTGTAACTCAAAGTAGTTTTTTACTTTGAGGTGGGGTGTGAGAATATTATTTTAAGACAAAAATTGCAAGAATCTTGTAAATAGTCAAAATTTGAAAGTTACATTGTAAAAATTCCAGAGAAATTGACTAGAGCTAAGTGCAAAGCTTAGTCATTTTTCTCCTTTTAACGACTATACGAGGGTCAAGGCCAAGCCTCGATAGATGTTTTTTTGCGTGGTGTGTGACGTGTTGCTCATCTTGATATTTTTGTGCTTGATTCTTTTTGGTGCAAAGATTCAATACTACAATGTCGAAGTTAGTTAATTCATTTTCTGATTTTGATAAGCTTGAAGGGGAAAAATCACACAAGACATGGAAACGTCTCATCAAAAGCACTCTAATATATAATGAACTGTGGCAAGACATATGTGATGGAGACATTAAGCCAAATAAACCCACAGATGCAACTTTGTTAGCAAAATGGGAAATTAAAAATGCCAAGGCACTAACTCTAATCAAATCTTTAGTTAATGATGAGATGTATATTCATATTGAAAATGCCTCTGATGCATGGTCTTCTCTGCGACCTTTTATGGATTTGTTTGAAACACAATTTGAATCAAAAAAGGTTGATCTTCAATTAAAAGTTGCTCCACCAGAAATTGACTGAAGGAGGAGATGTTCTTGAATATATTTCAAGGCTTAAAAACATTAAGCAGGAAATCGTTAATGATGGATTTCCAAATTCCAACAATAGATGATAGTTTCATGACCACAATTTTAGTTGCTGGATTGCCGCCTTCTTACACGCATTTTTTGGAAACCCTACAAGTGACCGGCAAGTTAGATAAATTAAAGTTTGATGAGTTAAGTGAAATGTTAACTCAACATGATAAAACTTTTGGGAAGAAGAAACAAATTGGGGAAGATGTCTTCTTCACAGAGGCCAACACAAGTAAATCTTCAACTGACAGTTCTAGAAGCAAAGGAAGGGGGCATTTTAATCAAAATCTAGCAGCACATAGTGGACAAGGTCGTGTTTGAAGCCAAGGCAGAGGAAATAGTGAAGGAAGAGGACAAAGTCTAGGCAGAGGACATGCTCAAAGCAGAGGCAAAGGACAGAATCAAGGCAGAGGCAGAGATTTAAGTCAAATTGTTTGCAGAAGAAGTAACAAAATTGGCCATTTTGCTGAGGATTGTAGAACTTCCATTGACAAAATTCCAAAGTTTCATCAAAACACAACACAATTTACAAATGAACAAGATGATAATGATGGCTCGGAATATGTCTTCACAAACTCAGAACCTACAGTATTACAGGTCTCCATTTATCTTAAAAGTGCTTATGAAGATGCATGGATTTTAGATACAGGAGCAACCCAACACATGACTTTTCGACGTGACTTATTTTGGAACTTCCAACGATGCATCTCAATTCATTCTATCTCGTTGATGATACAAAACATATTCCTTATGGAAAAGGTGTAGTTAAAGTTTATCTACCTGGCATTGGAGAAAGAATGATTTCAACTATATGGAATGTACCAACATTTAAGAAGAATTTGTTGTCTTTAGTCACGATTCAACAAGCAGGACATCAGGTGATTATGGAGGATGCCTTTGTTAAAATCAACTCAGTCAAACATAGCATGAAAATAGTGATGACAAGTTATGAAGATGGAAAACTGTTAAGGATGAAAGGGACAGTTATTCCAAGGAATTCTGACTTTGCAAAAGCAGCAAGTACAGACATTTTACCTGTAAGATTGTGGCATGTAAGAAATGGACATCTAAACTTTGAAAGTCTCTCTCAATTGCAAAAACAAGGAATGGTTAAGGGACTTCCGACCTTCAAAAAGGAAAATGCAAAATGTGAAGTTTGCATTTATGGAAAACAGAATCGAGAGACTTTTCCAACAAGTTCATGGCAAGCAAACAGGCGTTTGCAATTGGTTCACAGTGACATTTGTGGACCCTTACAAACTTCGGTAGGAGGATGCAGATATTTCTTACTCTTTGTTGATGATTTTAGCAGGATGACTTGGGTTTATTTTTTGAAGCAAAAATCAGAAGCATTTGAAAAGTTTAAAGCTTTTCGCCAACTTATTGAAAATGAAGTCAAAGAAGATTGGCACTCTTAGAAAGTTATTGCGGAGACAATGGTAGAAAAGGACATCTTACAAATGTCTACACTCCACAACAAAATGGAGTAGTAGAAAGAATTAATCGCACCTTGTTAGGAATGGCGAGATCCATGTTAAGTTTCAAAAAGTTAAGTCCTATATATTGGGCAGAATCAATCCATACAACTGTCTACTTAAGGATCGGATCTCCAATTGCTTCTTTAGATGGAATTACACCTTATGAGGCATGGTTTGGTTTCAAACCTCGAGTTAAACACCTCAGAGTTTTTGGATCAGTATGTTATGCCTTAGTTCCGAAAGAAAAACGAACTAAGCTTGACTCACAAAGTTTGAAATGCATAATGATTGGGTATCTTGATGAGAAGAAAGGGTACCGACTTCTGTCAAATGGAAAATTTATTGTCAGCAGAGATGTGATTTTTGATGAAATTGAAAGTAAGAGTGTTGAAGAAATAGAAAGTCTTCTTCAAATTTTTGAAACTAAAGGTGATAAAAGGAAAGGAAATATGCAAAGTCAACCAACTTCACAAAATTGGTATGAACTTGATTTTCCTTCATCTGAAGATGATTCATCCAGTCCATCTAGTTCTACTTCACGAACACCATCTGGGTCTTCTGGCAGTTCATTTGAATCTCCTAGCAGCAGCAGTTCTTTTGATAGTGACTCTCCGCCCCAAGAATCTGCAATTGATCAACGAACATCTGTTTACATCAATCCTCTTTACAATGATGGTGATTTTTCAGAATCTCAAACAAGTGAACATCAATTGCCAAAATGGGCAGTTCAACTTTTGAAAGATGTAAGGCCTGATGAGCAGAATAAAACAGGAAAAAGGGGGTCACATAGAAGGGAAGAAAAATTTTCCTCGATAACAAATGATTTTACTGTGTGAAAATTTCTGAACCTAAGTTACAGAAACCCTGTTGCAGTGTTCTGATTTACTTCTCCTATTTGCTCTGTTAAATCAACAAATTATTTTTCTAAATTATTCAGCAAAAACATCAAAGTAAACATTACTGCAACCTACACATACATACAGATCATTTACTGAAGCATAACACACATATGACAAAGGACACAGTATTTTTTGGACAATGTCCCCAGAAAAACCCAATGCGGGAAAACCGGTGCAGAAGCTCTTAGAGGGTTTGTTTATTAAGCAAAATATTTGAATACAATCAAGGGCACCAGCAGTGGTTTTCCCAACGGAGAAATCACGGCAAAGGTACCTGTATCACTCGGAGACAGAAAATATGGTTGATTCAGCTGAGGCTTCACACCTTCTGAATAATGTTGAATACGAGCCCTTTCTGGCCCACTGGAAATCCCAGCGCTGCCTCTCTCGGCACTCTGTCAGCTCTGCGTAGCTGATAGATCCTCTGCGCAGCATAGGCTGCTCCTGCGTCAGCCCTCTGGGCTCAACGCTGCCTTTGCGTCACCCTGAAGGGCCTGCGTCAGCCTCTGTGCTTCCTCTGTGTGAGCTTGGTTGGGCTGCGTCCCTCCTGCTGGGTCTTTGCGCTGCCTGGTACGGATTTGCCTCTCTGCCTATGTATTCTCGGCCTCGGATCTGAATATCCCTCGTCGATCTGCCCCTTACCAGCACTACAAGCTTATTCGAAAATTCTCAGCAAACTGTGTCCCAAAATTTTGACTTAGCTCAAGTGCTACCGCTCTGTGTGTGTTCTCCAACTGACCCCAAGCCTTCCTTTAATAATTTTCTCGTTGAAAAATCAACGGTCGTGATCTAATCTCTAATCAACGGCTAAGATTAGAAAAGACTTGATCCACATCACTTAGAACATTCTCACCCACATGTTTAAATTAATTCCCTTTAATTATTTAATTTCCCTAAGTTAGACTTAGGGTCTCTATTAAAATAATTAATTTTTGGAATAACTTAGGCTCCGGGTGGAATTTCTCCAAACGATTTCTGGGTCTTGGAGATCTCATGTTTTCTAGCCCCTCCACAAATTTTCGGAGCTAGAGCACATCTGATGTTGCCCAAAATCTCAACACTCCCTCTTAGCGAAGAATGTTCTCTAGCAACACTTCATCCTGAAGTATCATTCTAATCTATGGCATCGATCCCCTGCACTGCTGATGCTTGGTTGTTGCCCCTCATCCACTACGTTGTTGCTCTCTGTACTCCTGCCCATGGCACTGCCACTGCCTCACATGTACTGCAGCTCCCTCTCAAATGCTGCATCATGTTGCCCATAGCACTGCCACTGCTAAATGTTGCACTACAACTCAATTGCTGAGAAGTAAGCAACTGAAGGACATCACCCAAAATACTGACAGACAAGTCAGTTTGGTTGCATCGCGATACTGAAGCACACTCTGTTGCTGCTCTGCGCTGACCCTTGAAGCTTTGCACTGTCTATTGCTCTGCACTGCGTAAGCACTACCTCTGCGATGCTGAAATCCCATCAGCCTCTGCGCTACTGCTTCCACGATGATGCTGCCTCTCCTCTGCACTGCTCCAGTCTTCAGCGTCCCAGCACTGCCAAAGTGCCCCCATGATCCTCTGCACCAACTAACTCCAGTCATCATGCTACTGTCTTTAAGGGCTCCCGTAGCTCGTATATGATCCAAGAGTTTGGGCACCTTAAGGATCCTACACCTTCCATCTGCAGTTCAAGAGAACTACAGATCAATGTCGCCCCACCTCTTCTCTCGAGGTACATGAGCACTCATGGAAACATTGTCATCAGTGCCACTATCCCCTTTGGCTGCCGCAGCCTTGGAATCAAAATCTTCCTTTCCCTTCTTCTTCTGAGGACAAGTATTGGCGAAATGTCCCAATTCACCACATCTAAAGCATCAGACCTTTGAGAGGTCCTTCTTCTTCTTCCCTTGTTGTTGCCTATGTCCCTTTGATGCGAGAGTTGCATCTTCCTCCTCCTCTTTCTTTATCTTGGCTCCTTCGTTGCTGCTGCCCCTCTTGGTTTATTCTCCTGATTTCTTCCTGAAGAAGGATTGCCCACATGTCTTCCCAGTTTGGGAGTTGTGCTTTGCCAAAAATACTTTGGAAAAATGTCTCCCAATCATCGGTGACTGCATTCAGTGCAGTCCTCACCAAGAGACTGTCATCAGGAGTTGCCCCCATTGCAACTAGCTAATCTCGAATGGCCTTCAATCTAAAGAGGAAGGGATCGATCTCCTCTCCCTTGTGCATCGCAAACAGTCACATCTGATTCTCCAGAAGCATCTTCCTCTAGATGGAGTTGCCTTGATACAACGTTTCCAGTGCCTGCCACATTTCATTTGTCGTTTTGTTCTCGACAATATGTGGGACCACGTGATCCTTTACCCCATCCATGATCAAGCACTTAGCCCGCGCCTGATTTTCCTCATACTTCTTTAGAGGATCAGCATTGCCCGGAACGGCCACAACCCTCTCGGCATATTCTCTGATACGATACTCGTCAAGGACTGACAAGATCCTGGCTTTCCAGATGACAAAGTTAGACACACCGTCCAACCTGTCCTGATCTCTCAATCCGTGCGAGGCCATCTCTGCTCAAAAATGTCGAAGCAAAAAGGCTCTTCTCCCTTCTACTGTTGCTACTCTCAATAAGAGACTAGATCTGGGTTTCTTGGCAATAGAAACCCTCTAGAGACTATGCTCCCTCTGACTAGTGATTTCCCTCCCGAAAATCCTCCACCGACTCTGTCAAATCAGCCCTCTACGATCACTTCACCAATGGAATCTCAAATGTCTTGGCTAGAAAATCTGCTAAGAAATTGTTCCCTGTTTCTTTGTCAACCCTGCTAGACATTGTTCTGCACCGGCAAAAACAATGCCCCACCAGCAACTTCGAAGATCAGAAAACTGCATTTCCAACCACAGCAATTGGCACAGCGTCACTCCCTCCTAGACTGCGGCACCCTCTTGGGTCTACGTCAGCTCTGTGTGAGCTTGACAGGCTCTGCGCCACCCCTGCTAGGTCTCTAGGTTGTCCCTCTAGTGTTGCGTTGCCTTTTTCTGGATCTGTGAGCTTTAGTTGCCCTCCTGCACCAAAAAAATTTCAGCTCTTTGCTAATGGCTTCAGCTTGATCTGCAATAGCTCTAATACCATGTGAAAATTTCTGAACCTAAGTTACAGAAACCCTACTGCAGCTTTCTAATTTACTTCTCCTATTTGTTCTGTTAAATTAACAAATTATTTTTCTGAATTATTCAGCAAAAACATCAAAGTAAACACTATTGCAGCCTACACATATAATGCACATATGACAAAGGACACAATATTTTTTGGACAATGTCCCCGAAAAAACCCAATGCGAGAAAACCGATGCAACAACCATTAGAGGGTTTGTTTATTAAGCAAAATATCTGAATACAATCAAGGGCACCAGCAGTGGTTTGCCCAACAGAGAAATCATGGAAAATGTACCTCTATCACTCGGAGACGAAAAATATGGTTGATTCAGCTGAGGCTTCACACCTTCTGAATAATGTTGAATACGAGCCCTTTCTGGCCCACTGGAAATCCCAGCAGTGCCTCTCCTGACACTGCGTCAGCTCTGCGTAGCGCAGACTGCTCCTGCGTCAGCTCTTTGGGCTCAACGCTGCCTCTGTGTCACCCTGAAGGGCCTGCATCAACCTCTGCGCTGCCTCTGTGTGAGCCTGGCTATGCTATGTCCCTCTTGCTGGGTCTTTGCGATGCCTGGTACAGATCTGCCTCTCTGCCTATGTATTCTCGGCCTCGGATCTGAATATCCCTTGCCGTGTTAGGTCCCTATATTACTAGTGTAGTCCCTTATTTTTGTTAGTGTAGCCCCTTATTGTTATTGTTGTACCCCTGTAGCACCCATATTGTTATTATTGTGTCGTTACATTATTATTGTTAGGTCGGATAGGACTATATTGTGACCCCATGGACTCCTATATATAGAAAGGAGGTTCTGTCATTTGTATCATCCAAGAATTGTTCATTTATGTAATGTAAAGGAGGTTGCCCCCTCGAAGTGGCTTATTTCTAAGGCGTTGATCTCTCTTTTCTTCTATTTTTGGAGTTGGTTTCATAGCATTTGGTATCAGAGCTTTGGATTCTAGGGTTTCGCTGCTCCAAACAGGTCATCGTGGCATTTTCGCTATAATTTTATTTCTACGAAGGTTCAAAAGTTGAAATTTTTACAACGAGAAGCCAAAATCCTGAGGAACTTCGTGTAAAAATTTCAAATCTTGGTTCGCAAAATTTTCAGAGATATGATCTATGGAAGTTAGGGTTTTTGCAGGCTCCCGAATTTCATCTAAAAGAGGTGACCTTGGGAAAATCGCCATAACTCTCTCTCTGAGCATCGGATTGGAATTCTGTAAAAAGTGGTCGAAAGTACACAAACTGTAGTTTCCTGTGTATCAATTTCAGAGCCGAAGGAGGAAAAAGTGACACGTGGCATGTCGTATAAGTTCGCTCCACTGAACCAGTCCATAATTAGGTCATTGTGGGAGATTGGGCATAACTTTACCTTGAAGAATCCAAATCAGGTCAGACCTATGGCATTGGAAAGAAGATTCAGAGGGCTACTACAGGACTGAATTTTAGATATTGAAGTTCTGAAATCACAAAGATAATTCAGGTTTAATATTGACCTCCTAAAAAGTAAGAAAAAGGTGTGTATTTGTTTTTTAAAATTGCATAACGTTTGTTTGAAAAATAAATTTGAAGTGATTCCTAAGGCATATTGAAGAATTTTTATCAGTATTGGGTTCTATAATGCCTCCAAAAAATAATTCCACACCCATTAAGCCCTCAGAAAGCTCTACTATGACACATGAAGAGGAAGAATTGCAGTATGAGATATCAAAATTACGGTACCAAGTGCAACAAATTTCGATCTTACAAAGAGCAATCAAAGATGACATAGATGGTTCAAAAGCAAAAATGGAGGCTAAGTTGGATGGTTTGAATGATCAAATGAAAGCTAATATTGATGATAAAGTAGTGGAAGATCACATCGAGCATCAACAACAAGTTCTCCAACTCTCAAAGGATAACCTAACTTTGGTGCAGAATCGAATGAAACAACAGGAAGATCAACATCGCAACAAAAGTTCTGAAGCAGTCACAGAAACAAGAACTCGAAAACTACGAAATCGATCAATTTCAAAGTATCTAAGAAAGTGGAAGAACTTACCCGTTGAAGATTCCACATGGGAGGATGAGAATTTCATACAGAAGCATCAAGAAATAATCAAGCGTTGAGGACAACACTTGTTTGAAGGAGAGGGGCATGTTAGGTCCCTATATTACTAGTGTAGTCCCTTATTCTTGTTAGTGTAGCCCCCTTATTTTTATTGTTGTACCCCTGTAGCCCCCATATTGTTATTATTGTGCCCTTACATTATTATTGTTAGGTCGGCTAGGATTATATTGTGACCCCGTGGACTCCTATATATAGAAAAGAGGTTTTGTCATTTGTATCATCCAAGAATTGTTCATTTATGTAATATAAAGGAGGTTCCCCCCTCGAAGTGGCTTATTTCTAAGGCGTTGATCTCTCTTTTCTTCTATTTTTGGAGCTAGATTCAAAACACGTCGATCTGCCCCTCACCGGCACTGCAAGCTTATTCGAAAATTCTCAGCAAACCGCACTCCAGAATTTCGACTTAGCTCAAGTGCTACCGCTCTGTGTGTGTTCTCCAACTGACCCCAAGCCTTCCTTTAATACTTTTCTCGTTAAAAAATCAACGACCATGATCTAATCTATAATCAATGGCTAAGATTAGAAAAGACTTGATCCACGTCACTTAGAACATTCTCACTCACATGTTTAAATTAATTCCCTTTAATTATTTAATTTCCCTAAGTTAGACTTAGGGTCTCCATTAAAATAATTAATTTTTGGAATAACTTAGGCTCCGGGTGAAATTTCTCCAAACGATTTCTGGGTCTTGGAGATCTCATGTGTTCTAACCCCTCCACAAAATTTCGGAGCTAGAGCACATACGATGCTACCCAAAATCTCAACATACTGAACCCTCTACATATAAAGAGGTAGTAAAACATAAAGAATGGCAACAAGGTATGGTTGAAGAATCTCAGACAATTCTAGACAACAACACTTGGAAACTTGTTGATTGTCCTCAAAATGTTAAACCCATCAGATGCAAATGGGTTTACCGAATTAAGTACAAGCAAAATGGAGATATCGACAAGTACAAAGTAAGACTTGTTGCTAAGGGTTTTGCACAACAACAAGGGATTGATTATGAGGAAACCTTTGCTCCTACAGCTAAATGGAACACCATTTGATTAACACTTGCATTAGCAGCTCAGAAAGGATGGAAAGTTTGTCAAATGGATGTAAAAATTGCTTTCCTCAACAAAGATTTACAGGAAGATGTATATATGACACAACCACCAGGTTTTGAAATTGAAGGACAGGAACATAAAGTCTGCAAACTGATAAAGGCTTTATATGGGTTAAAACAAGCTCCGCGAGCTTGGTATGCCAAAATGGACGAATACCTTCAGAAAGTTGGCTTTCAACGAAGTGAATCTGATGATACCTTGTATGTATGCCACCAAGGTAAAAATCTGGTGATTCTTGTTATGTATGTAGATGATTTGATCATTACTAGCAACAATGATGATCATATTGCACAGGTGAAAAAGGAGTTACATGCAGGTTTTAAGATGACAGATTTGGGATTACTTCACTACTATCTTGGAGTTGAAGTAATCCAACGTCCACATCACATTTTCATTTCTCAGAATAAGTATGCAGCAGACGTTTTTCAGCGATTTGGAATGCAAGATTGTAAGCCTATTCTTACCCCCATGGAACAAAACTTGAAACTTTCATAATATGAAGGGGGGGGAAATGGTGGACAGCACTACTTATAGACAGTTGATAGGCAGGTTGATTTATCTAACAACCACTCGACCAGATCTATATTATGCCGTCAGTATTCTTTCACGCTTTATGCAAGAACCACAAGACAACCACTGGAATGCAGCCAAAAGAGTTCTATATCCAAGGAACAAAAGATTTTGGTCTTCTTTACAGAAAGACTAAAAACTTTGTACTTGGCGGATTTTCAGATGCCGAATTTGCTGGCAGTATTGATGATAGGGCATCAACCTTAGGTTATTTAATGAACATGGGGTCAGTTGTAGTATTTTGGAGTTGCAAGAAGAAAGCTAGAGTGGCCACTTCTTCAATAGAAGCAGAATACATATCAACTTGGGAAGCAACATGCGCAATTGTTTGGTTGTGCAGAGTTTTATAGGACTTGGGAATTCCTCAAGTAGAAGCTACATCGTTATTCATTGACAGCCAGTCAGCCATAAAGCTTGCCAACAACCCAATTTTTCATTCAAAAACAAAGCATGTGGACACCAAGTATCATCACATCAGAACGCTCATTGCAAAGGATGTCATCAAGCTGATTTATTGTCCTTCCGAAGATCAAATCTCTGATATTTTTACAAAACCACTTGGCAGGATAAAGTTTACTAAGTTTAGGGATGAACTTGGTATCTGTTGTAATGTATCTTTGGATCATAAGGGAGAATGTTAGATGATCCAAAAATACAAAAATCATAGTTTAAAAGTTAGAATATAATATTTAATTATTTAGAATATTTAATAAAATATTGGAGAAACTATAGAAATAGAATTAGTTACAAAAGATATGACATCTAGAAAGATGTTGTTTCTTAGGCTCCAATATAGGAAAATAGTTAGTAGATTTGTTAGGATGACATTTAATGTAAATGGACACTTGTTAATTAAATAAGTGATCCATAACTAGAATAGGTTAGTACATTTAGCTTATATATAGCTCATTCTCCTGATTGCAAGAGTGTTGGAGTGTTCAGGTGTAAACTCTTGCAAAATTTCTTATGTAATTTCTTTTCCTGATTAATAAAATTATGTGTCTAAGGACACTTCTGCCATTATTTGTCCATGGGTATGAAGATCTTGTCATGTGTCGAGATGCTCCAATGTCCACAAACCAAACACCGCTTGTGACAATTCCAGAAAGGCATAACACCAAGGTGAAGGTCTTCTTGAACTCTTGAACTTTTCAACCAACTTGTCCATTTGTGTAGTGGTTGTTGTGGCTGTTTTTCCCATTTGGACACGAACATGCAAAATGCCCGAACTTATGACATGCAAAGCACTTGACTTTGCTTCTTGTCCTTCTCCTTTTTACGTTGTGAAGATCTACCTCCATTTTGGTTCTACTTGGCCTTCCCTTTGCCCTTTTTTGCTTATGCAGCAAAAGCAAGCTCCTCTTTCTTCTCACCACTCCTTCGTTGTTCTTCGGTTAGTGAATACTCCCATATCTCCTTCTGGATGAAATCATCCCACAACCGACTCCAATCAAGAAGTTGTTGCCTAACTGGGATCCCATCCACAAATGTCGTCCAATGCTTGGAACATCCTTTTACAACTACTTTCATGATATTTAAATCATTCACAACCTCCCCAACAACTGGAAGTTGATCATGAGCATGTTGGATCCTTGTGAGTTAAGATGTTATGGTCTCAAATTTGTTCATCTTGATGTTGTTTAATTTTTCCCGCACCACCATCTCCCTGTTTTTGCTTGTACTCTGATAAAGATCGGTTAGGGCTACCCTCATCTAATGTGGTGTGTCCTTCCCTGATATGTGAGGAATTATGTGATCCCTCACACCATCCAAAATTATACCCACCGTTTTCACATCCTTCTGATTGCACTCAGCTGCTTGGTTTGGATTTGAAGGAACCTGGATATTTGCGTTCACAAAATTCCACAAACCATTCATTTTTAAAACTATGGTTATTCGCTCCTTCCAACGACTGAAGTTAACGACCTTGTCCAACCTACTATGCCATCTCACAAATTGACCTAGTAACTTGGCCACAAAACCCTAGCTGCAAAATTAAAAATAATTTTGTTGCTATAAAAAGAAGAAATTCATTGTTGCAAACCCTAGTGATCTTAGGCCTCTCTTCAGAGTTTTTTTCTCTAGTGCTCTAATATCATGTTAAATCGCCTAACACCAGGCCAAATTTATTTTCTCACAACAATCCTCCTTTCTATTAATCTGGAAAATCAGGGTTTCGACCCACAAAGAATTTACAAAGAAAAAAATGCAATGATTGGAACCTGCAACTCGACCCCACTGGAATAATCCGGCCCAAAGAAATTCGGCCAACTAGAAACTAATTGTTGAAGAAATTAGACCTGGAGAAAATCAACCCACTTCTCACTAATAAATCGGCCCCTGCGCCTTGTCCTCGCACCTAATAAATTTTCTGACACATTTCAAAGTAGCAACAAACCTAATCAATGGGCAAACTTATGACTTGACTAGGGTGGAGTTGGACCAGGTTTGACCAAATCTCTTTGTTGATCAGTTTGACCTTATGAATGACTAAAAGATCTAGATGTGTCTCTTGTTGAACTGAAGAATTTCTCTAAGGAAAAGTTTGTTGGGTTTTCCCCCATGCGCATTTTCCCAGGGTAAATGTTTGTGTTCTTGTGTGGCTGTCTATGATCCTACTGGCATTTTGTTCCACTGTTGATATCCTTTGTGTAATTGCTTTATGATGAATAACAATGCATGAAAGAATTAACCTAAGAAGTAATTATCAGTTTAGAGGATACTTGAAAACTCAACATGGAATCAGAGCCTGGGTAGAAGAGAAACCAACTTGTTTCAAGATAATATTTAGCATTTGTTCTTTCCCTAGTCAATCTCTGGTTGGAGAATGTAAATATTCCTAGAAGAAACCAAGACCTATTTGTGCCCTAGAAGATCCATTCCATATGATATATGATTAAGATGAAGGGCCAAAATATGTAGTTTGCAGTGCGAATTCAAGAAGGCTGTGAATCTCAGATTTTCCTTAAAAAGGACTGATCAAAGACTATGATCCTTTCTTAAGCTTGTGAGAAGGCTAAAGCATACTTGGAAGAAGATCAAAATCTTAGTGAAACCAAGCCAAATTAAACCTCAGTCTCAAAGTTTGTGAAAGAGGTCTGAAAAGACATGAGCACTATTTTAGAGGAGGCCTCAAGATGATTTCAGGAAGGTTGAAAAGCCTCAGTATAACATCCTCAGTCACCGAGGAGCCTCAAACACGAAAAAGGGTTACACTTTTGTTGTGCGAGCTCTTGAAGAAGAACAAAATTATTGTTGAATGATTGATTTGAAGTCGAGCCAATTAACTCTTAAGGAGACATGTCGACATCACTTTGAAGAAGTTATAAATCTGAATCTATGTAAGAAGAAAAAGGGTCAAAGCCCTAGTTTAAGATCAAATGCACCAAACCTAAGATTCATTTCTTTTATTCAAGATTATCCCTTTGATTGAGTTATCTTAGAATTGAAAATATCCTTATACTAATTGCTAATGTGGTTCTAACGAAAATCCCAACAAGCATAAATCTATTGAATCAGATCAAAGAGGTCCCAGAAGATGATCGATTTCAAATTCATGTCTGTCATCCCCACAATGGATATCCCATATGCAATCCACCTCACTTTGGAGGAAGCAGCCAAAAGGAAGCCTTGAATGTCTTTGTTTGAAGATATACTAGCAAAAGGTCTACTATACATTAGACTAATATTTCATGAACCTCATATCCAATTCCTCTTGAATATCTATGAACTAATATTATCTAAGATGAAGGATTGATATATAAATGACAAGGTAAATGTGTCGAGGCCCTGTCTAGCCACTAAGCAAGCATTTGTTTCTATACAAGCACACTATATAAATGAATTGGATGAAGAGACCGACGAAGCTATGAGTCTGCAAAATAAAAGGTATGTACTAATTTGCTACAATGATTTTTCCTTTGGCAATATTCTTGAAGACTATACCTGTCAATGAGGACCAAGTGTAGATCTAGTTAAAAGTCTGTAGTAAGACTTGTGTTGAAGTTTCTCCTTGGGAATATCGATCTCTAGTTCAATAAAGTAAGGCTAAATCTGAGTGTATTGTGAATTAGTCATAAGACTGTAAGTTATCCTTGAAGAAATCTTTAAGGACAACTATGAATGTTGAAGAAGCCCCTTCACCCTACACACTCATTGATGAATAGTCTTTGATCATGTCAAAAGAAATTGTGCTAACATGTGACATGAAAGAAATCTTATGAGGCAAGAAGAAATGACAACAATACATATGGATTGTGGCTCAAAGCAAGTCATAACCACATAGAGAAAATATGTGACCTTTTACTCATTGAAGTGTGGTACATCGAACCTATGCTCTTCTTTGGAAATATTACATTGTATCTCAAAATTATGGTCAAAAGCAAGATATGTCATGAACCATGCATTGCATATGATTGTTGATGGGTATTTGAAGAATGGTATCTATTGTGGATGCTCAATTCTGAAATATGTTTCTTGCACTTCAAGGCAAGAAAGAAAAGGGATCACTGTCACTAGTATCCCTTTAATGAAAGCATACTTACAAAGAGACTGAGCCCCTCTTGAAGATAGGGATCAAAAGCTCTCTTGATAAGTTCAAGACATTTGCAGATCTAGTACTCTCTTGTCACTACTATAGCCGCCCAAGGATATAAATAACAAAAGACATGTTGAATGAAGTTCTTGAATGGATCTATTTCTAAAGTATTGATGTCAAATAATTGTTGTGGGAAATCTTAGTTATTGAGATCAAATGCTCAGTCCAAAATGATGGAGTCCATTCTTTGCACATTGAAATGAGGATTAATTATCTAAGGACAAAATATTGTTGTTGCAACAAGGATTTGGGAAAGCAGTGTTACTCTGTTTGAAAAGACCAAGGATAATCATTGAACAAGACATCCTTGATTGAATGATGACAATGGTGGATTTCATCTCATGTGTAAAGGGCATATTGATTCTAGGGTTTTGGACATTTTAGGGTTTGTAAACCCTAGTAGGCTAAAAGGGGCTTGATTAAGAAATCCCTATGGTTTATGGACAAAACCCTAGAACTAGACCTAATGTTTCCGCTGAAAGAAGAAACCCTAACTCATGCAAGGAAGAATGACATCATGCTGATGATGAGGACAAGGTTGATAAATTTGCAAGATGGATGCAAGAAGGCTAAGATTAAGGAGTTGATATTTTCCCTATGATCCTCAAAAGATAAGTAACTTATATCTCTCTTCTTTGATTATCATTATTATTGTTTTCACTATTAGTTAGTCTCTTGTCTTTGTATACTTTGCTTAGTTATAATTATTCTTCCATGGTCTCCTAGAGAGGATTGTAGGTACATAACAATGGCTGCCAAGGCTCTGGCAGTAGATGGAAGGAGTGGAAGAACAAAGCAAAGCTCATGACAAGAGGAAACTCCTAGAATCAAGAATTTGAATTGAGAGATACTGCACTAGATGAGATCTGAGCTAAGAGGGAGTAGATAGATCAACAAGTTTGAAGTATACCTTGATTGTGCAGAAGGGAAGTCAAATGGATCTACAAGATTGAACATGAAAAAGATGGAAGCAGATAGAGACTAGAAGGTTCCCCCAGCAAGAGGGAGAAGACTATGACGATACATTTTTTCAGGTACACTTCTGTTAAAATTATCATCTTTATGATTTTTGTTGAAAGGTACATCAAGTGGATGTAAAGACCATTTTCCTCGATAAAAGAAGTGTACATAAGAGCTTCCTCATGTTTTTGAGGTAGATGAAGAAATACTTTACTTACAAGAAAATGAAGGCCTTGTAAAGGCTCCTCAAACTTGATACACTTGGATTGATGGATCAAGGTTGATCCTATATGATTTGTTTTTGACAAAAGTAGAAGGACTCGTGTTAGAAAGGAGCAACATTGGCAAAAAAAGTTGCTTCCATATAAAGAGTGAGCAGTTAAGGCTTCCTCAGGAAACCTTGTTTTAACTTCAAAGGGAGTTGACCTCTGAGTTTGAGATGATGGTCTATCAGGCTAAGGGAGCAGCCAAAATTCCCATAGCAGTTTATGTCTCAGTGTGAGAGGGAGCACCCAGTAAGGGTGACAAGAAAGCAATTTTGGTGATGGATTCAGTGAAGGAAGTAGATCAGTTTATGGTTGAGCCAAGGCATGTTGCTCAACATGAGTTGGAGTACCATCATGGTACAGTTGGTCATGGCACAGTCAATTATGATTTGAGATATTTGTCAAATAGTGAAGTACAGTTGTAGATTCAAATTGGGAAGAGAGCGTTGAAGACAGAAAGAGTTCATCAGGATATTGCTTCAGTTTGGGCTCCGTTCTAATTTATTGGATGAGAAAGAAGTAGACATCTATTGCACTCGGTATTGCAGAGACCGAGGATATTGCAGCTGGATTGGCAAGTTGTGAAGCAGGATGGCTTCAGAAACTACTTGCAAGATTATACTGATCAGGTGCAGGTGACAACATGATGACAGGTCGAGGCACCTTGAGACATAGTACCAAGACATGGTACAAAAGAGAGAAGTATGGCTCCAGTTCTACAGTCAAGCAAATTGATCCCAAGACGAAGGCTGCATACTTCAAGGACAAACTTGGACTTGTTGAGAATGCCTCTCTCAGTGAGTGGGAGTGTTGATGGGATAACATCATGGTTTGACATCCTCCTTGTGTCAAGTATATTAACCCGAACTAGGAAGAATGGTCTCACAGAGGACTGTCATTCTTCCATTGTCAAGTTGTTGACCCGAATTAGGAAGAATGGGCCTAGAGCATCAGACTTGTTTCACATCAGACTCTGAATTACTCATATAAAGTGTGGCCTTTGGAGATTCACCATGTGTATTGACCCAAATGATGGTGAACCAAGACTAGTTTGTATACCATGAGTCATATAGACACGAATTATGGTGACTAGTTGATGTTAAATGATGTACCATGTGTGAGGAGTACCAACCAGGATTATGGTCAGGATATACCATAGATCTGAAGTATTGATCAAAATTATGGTGACTAGTTGATGTTGTTGATTTACCATGTCTCAAAGATGTTTGATCCAATTATGGTAATTGGTTGATGCTATTGGTTTACCATGTGTCACAATTGTTGACCAGATTATGGTAACGATGATGATTTATTATAGCTTTTTCTTAGAGAAATTTGTCAACATGAGAGCACCTAGATAGTCATTATGAATACCTCCCTAGCTAAGAGGGAGTGATGAATTTTGTAGCTATGGTCGGTCTTAATAATTACTATTTTTGGTCTTGATGTACTTGTAATAATAAGCATAAATCATGTTCTTTATGCTAGAGTCAAAAGAAATTTTTAAAGGCATGTTCTTAATGTCCCTTTTTCAAAAGAAGAAATTTGGAATTTTTAATTTGAATTTTTTGCTCCAAAATAGCCAAGTCGGCCCGAACAAGATGGCACCCATTCAGCTAGCAAGAAGGGTATTTATATGCTAGTCAACCTCCTCCTTTTGGGCATAACTCGGATCTCCTCTAAGGCAAAGACAAATTTGAGGCCAGGACGAATCTGAGATACATTTCTGTTGAGGAAGAAGGTCAAATATTTGATGATGGAGGGTGACCTTTATGAGTTGTTGTTCTGATGGTGAGGAAGGATGAGTTCCTGATGTAAAGTGCAGACCGAACTGATCTAAGGAAGAGCGAGTTGTTCTGAGGAAGACCAAGATGTGATAGACCGAAATTTTGTGAGACAGTCCAAAGCAACAACAGACCTAACCAATGGGCAGACTTATGACTTGACTAGGTTGGAGTTGGACCAAGTTTGACCAAATCTCTTTATTGGTCAATTTGACCTTGTGAACGACTAGAAGATCTAGATGTGTCTCTTGTTTATCTAAATAATTTCACTAAGGAAAAGGTTGTTGGGTTTTCCCCCCCTGTGAATTTTCCCAAGATAAATGTTTATGTTCTTGTGTGGTTGTCTCTTTATTATCCTACTAGCATTTTGTTCTACTATTGATATCCTTTGTGTAATTGCTTTATGATGAATAAGAATGCATGAAGGAATTAACCTAAGAAGAAATCATAAGAAGTGATTATCGGTTTAGAGGATACTTGAAAAATCAACAACTTCCATAGGTCCAGACCTTCCACAAGGTCTGACCCTCCTTTTCCTTGCTTGTGGATGATTGCACAAGCTCTAAGTTCTAACCAGACCTCGACCCTTACCTTTTAGTTGCAGTTTGCTTCCTCTAAGTTCTCGATCTCCTGCCAGCCACCAAAAAGACACAACTGACCCTATTTCTAGGGCTCAACCTCTACATGACTACCTTATTTATTAATTGACCCTCCTTAGGGCACAATTCCTTCTTCCCTAGATTGTGGTTTTGTCCCTCAAACCAACGGCTAGCTTCCTCTATCTTCAATAGCTTGTCCTTCAGACTTTGGATGGTAGATCCCTATATGTTTGGCCCTTCATAGGGCACAGACTGCCTTTAATGCCCTTAGTTGCTCCTTTCCTCCTTGTGGCCTTTCCTTCCTTGCCTTTAAAATAGGCTAACAACCTCTTTCAAGATTTGTTCTAACAGATTTTCCCCATGAACCAATTTATTCACATCCTTCAAGAGTACCCTGCTACTCCATTGCAGGTCTGTGGTTTCCTCAACAAATCAAAATCCCAATCAAGAAGAAACATCCATTATTCTCCTCTCCATTATTGATCTCAATCCTATCCGTTGGATTCTAATTTATACCATTTCAAAGGGTGCAATACCATGGGTTATCGGAATCCTATGGTTCATCAAAATACCGTGCGTCTATGGGTACAAAGCCCCATCACTTAGCTAATACACTCATGCAATCACTTCATGAGTGTTTTCCTCTCACATAGCCAGCACCAAGGGCACGTGAGAGTACCTCTCGATACCACCAAATTTCAACACTCCCTCTTAGTGAAAGAGGTACAATTTCATTCCTTAGAAGTCTCTTTGTTTCCCACACAGGAACATAGTCCCATTCCACTACTATGCTCCAACACTCATCGTAAGCTTCTTCTTTTGTCACTAAAGCAAAACTTGTTGTAAGGGTTAAACCCTTCTTGGAAGTTACCATGCTACTAGAAGCCTCCTGCTTCTCCTTATCTTGCATGGCCTTTAAGCTAGACCATGACACTTTCTTGTCGGTTTTGGAAGACTCCTTTCTTCCATTTGAAGACACACTCTTATGGGGTTGCTGACTCTCCCTCTGAATTTGCAAACTCCCTTTGAAAACTGACTCTCTCTAAGTCTTTGGAGCCTTCTTCTTTGTCTCTACTAGGTCCTTAGTTGTCAAATCTGCAACAACTCTTCAAGACTGCTGCCACCTGCAAACAGTCCCGTCAACTCCCACATAGAGTTGTTATTTGTGCAATTTCTGATCCAACTACTCTTCAAAGTGGTTTGATACCATGTTAGAAATCCATGCACCCCAGGTCTGGTTTTGTAGAAATTTTTGAATCTTATATCTTATGCAGAAATTATTATTGTTAATCCGGTTATGCTCCTCCTACTTAGATAAGTTATTAACTGAATAAATTCAAGTTAAAATTGAAGCAAAAACACATAACAGATCTCTACAAATCCAGATCTAGAATAAGCACATGCACACATTGACAAAGTGACACAATTATTTATGGACAAATAGTCCCCGGAAAAACCCAAGGTGGGAAAACCGGTCTCTGGCTACTGGAGGGTTCTATTATTAAGAATATTTCTGAATACACAAATCTGGGTTCCAGATCTGGAAAACCCGACAGAGAAAACACTAGATCTACAGCTCACTGACTGATCTAGGGCCAAAATAATAACTAGTCCACACCCTCAAACGGGGTTTACAGAACTCAGCCAAGATTAGGGCCTAGAAACCCCAACACTACCCCTGAAATGCACTACGTCAGCCTCTGAAGCCCCTGAAAGCCTCTGCATCAGCCTTGGATGGCCTCCAAACCCTCAGCGTTGTTCCGAAAGGGACTGCGTTACCCCAGAATGGGTGACGCAATCACTATGCTGCTCCTAAGGGTCTATGCGTAACCCTTGAAGGGTTTCTTGAAAATTACAATGTCCTCGTTGCTGTTGCTGCTGCCGCCTTCCTCTGCGCTATCCTTGAGATGATCTCTACCTCTTGTGTATTCTAGACCCTGGGATCAGATCATCCCCTTGGTCTAAATTCCCCTCTCTGCAGCTAAAACACTTCTGAGTATTCTTAGCAAACCCTGCCCTAGAATCTCAGCTTAGCTTTAGTGCTCTGCCTCTGTCTGTCTTTAGAAATGACCCCAAGCCTTTCCTTTATACTTTTCTCGTTGACAAATCAACGACCATGATCAGATCTTGGATCAATGGCTAAGATTAAAAGAAAGCTTGATCCATGTGACTTAAGACAATTTCATCACATGTTTAATTAAATTCACTTTAATTATTTTATTTTCCTAGGTTTCAACTTAGAAAATACATTAAAATAATTAATTAATTCAATATCTCCTAAACTAGATGAAATTTCCCAAATCCATTTCTGGGTCTTGTAGATCACGTGAACTCTAGTCCTTCCTCAAAATTTAGGACCTAGAGCATGTTGAGATTTTGTGTATTTGGGGTAGCATCAGTTGTGCTCTAGCTCCCAAACTTTGTGAAGGGACTAGAGTTCACCTGATCTACAAGACCCAAAAATGGATTTGGGAAATTTTATCTGGTTTAGGAGATATTAAATTAATTAATTATTTTAATGTATCTCCAAAGTTAAAACTTAGGAAAATAAAATAATTAAAGTGAATCTAATTAAACATGTGATGAAATTGTCTTAAGTCACACAAATCAAGCTTTCTTTTAATCTTAGCCATTGATTCAAGATCTGATCATGGCCATTGATTTGTCAACGAGAAAAGTATAAAGGAAAGGCGTGGGGTCATTTGTAAATACACAGAGGCAGAGCACTGAAGCTAAGCTGAGATTCTAGGGCAGGGTTGGCTAAGAATACTCAGAAGTGCTTCAACTACAGAGAGGGGAATTTAGACCAAGGGGATGATCTGATCCTAGGGTCTAGAATACACAAAGAGGCAGAGAAGAGATCAGCTCAAGGACAGCGCAGAGGAAGGCAGCAGCAAGGACAGCGTAATTTTCATGAAACCCTTCAGGGGTTACGCAGAGACCCTTCAGGGGCAGCGTAGTGACTGCGTCACTCATTCTGGGGTAACGCAGTCCCTTCCAGAAGCAAAGCTAAGGGTTTGGAAGCCATCCAAGGCTAACGCAGAGGCTTTCAGGGGCTTCAGAGGCTGACGCAGAGCCTTTCAGGGGCAGTGTTGGGATTTCTAGGCCTAGATTTGGCTGAGTTCTGTAAATCCCGTTTAAGGGTGTGGATCAGTCAGTATTTTTGGTCCTAGATCAGCCAGGAGCTGTAGATCTAGAGTTTTCTCTGTAGGGTTTTCCAGATCTGGAACCCAGAGTTGTGTATTCAGAAATATTCTTAATAATAGAACCCTCTTGCAGCCAGAGACCGGTTTTCCCACCTTGGGTTTTTTCGGGGACAGTTTGTCCAGAAATAACTGTGTCACTTTGTCAATGTGTGCATGAGCTTATTCTAGATCTGAATTGGTAGAGATCTGTTATGTGTTTTGCTTCGATGTTAACTTGAATTTATTCAATTGATAACTTGTATAAGTAGGAGGAGCTTAACCGGATTAACAGTAATAATTTATGCATAAGTATAATATTCAGAAATTTCTACAGAGCACAACTGATGCTACCCCAAATACACAAAATCTCAACAGGTTTATGTCTTGGCAGCTTCACAAACCAGAAAACATAAACACACTGAAATGCCTAACTTTAAAAACAACTTGCACAACAAAAAACACACCAACAATTAGATCATGCACAATATATAAAATTTAATCCCCAAAACTAATTTCTTATTATTCCTTTAACAAATACCAGGGAAAGTGGTCCTTTACAATCCCTGTACAATACCAAAGACATAAGAACAAACACCCTTGTGTTTTCCTGGGTTGATGTTGAGTTCTTTCAACCCTCAACTGCCCTACAAAAATGCTTCCTTTTTAGTTGTTTTCCTTCCTTGAATGGCCACATAGGCCAACAGTACGTCTTGTACCTTGCTGCGGTTAACGTAGGTCTTTCCGAGTTCTCTCAAACCCTCGGTCCACCTGTAATCTGCCCTTCCAACCTTACACTTGTTGTGGCTACATTCCAGCAAGCCCTAAATCCCTTACATGTCCCTCGACCTACACTTATTTGGCTGCGAATAACACTCAACATGCCTGCGACCTTCCCTTTTGTTGCAGCTTGATGTCCCAACCTTCAAACAACAACCCTCGATTCACCCTTCTTTCTACGGGTTATTCCTACCACAGGTTCGGACATTCCACAAGGTATGGCCTTCCATTTCCCTACCTGCGGATGATTGCACAGGCCCTAACAAGACCTACAAGACCTCGGTCCTTGCCTTTTACTTATGATTTGCTTCTTCTAAGTTGCCGACATCATAGTATAAAACCAGGCCGGTCCAACTCAGACTCGGCCTGGTTGACCGAGCAAGACCCTCACCCGGGATGACTCGGTAGAAAAACTGGTCCAAAGGCCAGTCCGTTACCGAATCGGATGAGCCAGACACAAACTCGGCCAGCTCGGTAATGGACTGGCCGAATTGGCTGAGCCTATCCACGACAAAAAAAGGCGCTTGAAAGTCAATTTTGTTTTGGTTTTATTTTTCCTCAATGCATCTACCCTTCTCCCAAGCCTATGAAAGTGACCCAACCCCCTCACAACTATCTCATTGCATTTGTGTGAGCATTTGTGAGGAGTTTCTGAAGGGTTGGAGTTGGTTTTTGGAGCAGCAGTGAGGAGGTCCTTGGGCAATCATTGGAGCAACATTGAGGAGGTTAGAGGTTTTTTTTTTCACTTCTCAAATCTGCCCTTGCTTTTTTTTTTTTTGCAAATCTGGAAATTGAAAAGAGTAATTTTTCTAAAAGAAATGAACATTGAAGAGTTGTTTTTTTCTTTTCTTTTCATTTTTAGACTTTTGTCCTTTCATTTCCAATTCCAAATATCAAAAAATGCCTCCTAGAGTGAAATATGTTGCTTGGGCATATGTTGAGATGATTAATAATCAAATGTATTGCAAATTGTCATAAAATAATTAAGGGAGGTGGAGGGGGAATTCACAGATTGAAACAACACTTGGATGGTATTAGAGGCCAAATTGTTCCATGTGCAGCACCAACAGAAGAGATTGGGGAAATTAGGAAGGAGTTGCTAGAAAAATTTGAGAAGTTTGTGGAAGAACAAGCTAGGCAAAAAGAAATAGATGCTGAAATAGGGAAGAAGAGGAGTATAAAACACATGATGGTTGTCAACCCAAATTTTGATTATGAGGGCTCTTCATCTATCCCTTGCACTGATGCATCCAACCTCTTTCGCTATGTTCCTCCCTCTTTGGAGTCTATTCAAGAAAAGGGTAAGGGTAAAATTAAAAAGAAGGGTGATATCAAAAGGTATTTCACAGTCACACCCTCCTCTCCCTTTGATAGTGCACATGGTCCTTGGTACCCACCACTTCGTGGGTGATATCCCTAGGAGAAATTTTTTCTCCATGATGGACCTTAGCCGACAGCCAGCGACCCCTTGCATCCCTCAACTAGCTCGTTGTGCCATTTCTCTGCCATCTGAGCCAACCATGTGGTCCCTCACCCATCTATATTGATCGTATGTTTGAAGGTGGGCCTCCCAAAACTAAAGGTATTTCTTGTCATTTGGTAATTGAGTATTGGGTTTACTTATCATGGACACTTATGGGCATGGATTGATGGGGGGATTCGATGGAAAGAGTGGGCTTAGTTTGTGCTTTTGTTCCCTTCACCTCTTTTGGATGTTACCCTTGGATTTTAGTCCTGTGGGATCTCCTTATTGACCATTTGGTTTTAGGGTGGTACTACTTGGGAAACCCCGTCTTTGGTTGCGTGGTCCCGCTCCCTTACCCAGATATACTACTCCCCTTCCATTCACTATACCGCCATTCAATAGGAAAATTGTATCACAAAATGCAAAAGATAGCCGGAACAGAATAATTAGCACGTGGGCAAAAGCCAATACATGAGCTCTACCCCATACCGATGGTCATCACCCTGGTTCCATAGGCCCTAGATGAGCCTCCTTTATCATTCTCGAACCCATGATTGTCCCAACCCGTGGAGGGCAATGAACTGCCCTCCCTAAAATGGGGTAATCGTTGCTACATTTTACACATCATGCTCTTATCCTTTAAGCCCCGAGCAGTTAATCAAAGAAATATCATAAAAGGAAAAAGGCATATAAAGAAGAGTGGAAAATCAAGACCGAGGCACCTCATGTACCACGATTGCTCCTTCCTACACATTATACACCTAGGTGTGGGCTTCCCTTTCTCTATGCCACCCTTGTGCCCCGATATGTGGCCCAGGATTGCCCCTCTCATTCCCTATTCCATTTCACCTCTTGGTCACATGCCACCACCATTTGAGGGATGTACCTTGGACATACTATCCCCTCTAAAGGTAGGAACCACCTAATAAGGTACCTAGCTAACCCCCTTTGGAGCTTGGAGACATTAGCACATGCAAAAGTCCACTATGGAAGGGCATGCCATTATGAAGTGTCCACTTGTTGTCCATGGTTTGTAAACTCTTTTACACGATTACTTTAATGACTTGTTGTAATGGAAGGCTAGGGGACGCATTGAATCTTATACAAGATTGCAGATGGTGTCCATTTGGGTTTGGTCTCCGTATACGGGGTCCTAACCTCCCAGAGCGCTACATTGGCACATATAGGGCGTGTGTAGAGAACCATGGGCCTCTACAGCAGCATACAACACTCCAGGGATCCACCTTTTGGACGAGGAAGATGCACTTGGTACACTATGCCCAATTGGCCCCACAGGAGCACCACACACTTGGCAGGTGTCCCAGGACTTGTACGATGACATGGAAACATTCATTCCATCATTTGAGTCCTTAAATATGGTCTACAGGCATCTTCGACTCATATGGAGACCCATGGGGTCATTGGTGTGCCCCCACACCCACTAGGAGCACCAAAGGTCTATTGTTTGGAGAACAAGGGGCCACCCCCTTGTCCATCACCTTTTGAGGATTTTATTCATCATTATGGCACGTATGGACCTCATCAGGCCTCTTGGAGGGCCCCAAGACATACATGGATTATTATTTGACCTCCTGAGCAGCTTATTATTTCATTTATGACCTAGTTTGCTAGGCTTGTCACCAAAAGTTAGTTTACTTATGCATAATTTTATTTTTAAGGGCTAATGTAGGCCCATTAGCTAAATCCAACTCCTAATTGGTGTATAAATAGGAGTGAGATGGATTCATTTGTATCATCACTTGGACTGGGATATCTCTCTCTTTACATAACTTCGCATTTTTCCTTGGAGGATATTTTTGGATGATGGATGAATTTTGATGTATGGATTGGGTTCTTTCTATCTTGGAGCTTCTTAATTGCAAATGTGATGTTGGTTGGATATACTCTCTAACATTGTAAGAGCAAATTTAACATTATTTTTTCTTTTGCTGCATACATTGGAACTGCGTTATAATTAGGGCCAATTGTTGCATGTATTTAATGTGGAATTGTGTCTATTTAGCTTATTCTATGTATGGGCCATTGTTAGATGGATGAAATGTCCTAGAGATCATGTTATCTTCATAAGCTTGCACCATTTGTATAAAGTATAAATGCTTAAAAGCCACTTTTCTTCCCTTTCCTCTATCATTCGACGAAGTTGACTTTTGGAGCCTCCTTGAGCAAGAAACTAAATCCGTCTTCATCATTCTCCTTGACTCCATATCCCTAAGTGAAATCAGACACTGGTCCCTAAAAATGGTGATCATTTTAATTCTCTTTTTCACCTTTTTCCCTTTTTTTCCTAGGTCTAGCCTCATTGGGTCACCTAGGGCATCAATTTCCCGAGAAACTGACCACAAGAAAACTTCGATCTCCTAGGTACAAATGCGTTGGTGGGTCCCCTAGCTCTCCTCCGAATTTGAAGCAAATCTGACCGTGGAATCTCCTGGTATCCCAATACCTAGCTCTAGGATCAAGTTTTGCCCTGGTGTTCCCAAGGCTAGTACCTAGTAGGATCAATTTAACATCTTTGGGTGAAAATTCTTGTTTGATCCTTTCCCCTCACCTTGGTCAGGTTAAGAACATCATTGGTTGCAAAAATCCATCCCCTAACCTGGGATGGGTCCACTTGGCCTCGTGTGGTCCCATTCTTCATCGAAGCCTATTTATCAAGGACTACTAGGGAATCCAAGTTCCTAAGGGATTTTGGGGATTGAGAACCTCCTTTATAGATCATATTCTTCTACCTCAACCCTCCAATCCTCATCCCTCCTCCCAAGAAAATCAATTCCCTTGCTTAGAAGGCAAGCAAGTTCCATTCTTCATTTTATCCTAGAGAAAGGGTCTTTAAGGTCACTTCACACCTATTCATTGGTCCATCCTTTATAAGTGACCTCCTAACTACCGAGTCTCCTCCCATCGGTGAAAGCCTGTAAAGAGCAGGGATTCTTAGCTATGGTGATAGCAAGCTAAGTCTCCATCGTTGCCCTAAACCTGGCAGTTGCCCTCCTAGGAGTTCCTTATAGGTCCCTTGCTAGTTTGAGTGGTAACATTTCTGGCGCCATTGCCGAGGACGATACTTGTTTCTTGTTCTCCATACGACAGTATTGTTATATCATTCTTGGAGACTCCATTGGAAAAATGAGCCCTAGTTCTCCATTGATCTCTAAGGTCAATGCTTGTAGGGTGAAGCAAGCATTTGTCAAGGCAATTTCATTCACCCTTGCGACTCCCAATCATTAAGGACCCAACAACATGTTGACCACATATATTTCCGCCAGAGATATGACAAGGATCCCGAGATATCCCTCATCGAAATCCATGAAGAATATGCCAACGTTCGATGGGGATCCACATTCCGTAGCCAATCAAATGGCAAGGTTCATGAGGTATCTTTCAAAGCAAAATTTAACTCAACCATGTGACCAAATGGAATTATTTGTCCTATCCATTGCCCCCAATACCGATTGGCTTGAGTCATGTAAACCTAAAAGCATTCCTTCTCTTTCGAGCAATCGGAAAGGCTCTGTAACATGAAGTGTGAATATAAAAAGATTCCTACCGATGACCTTCTTCTTGAAGCATTCTATCAAAATCATTTAGTAAATACCTTGGATATCATTCTTCGAGAACAGATGAAGGAAGAAAAGTCCTCCACATCAAAAGAAGAGAATGAATGGCATCCTAACCAACACCAAATATATAATGAAGAATGGGGTTATTCTGAGGAGGATCATGATATTCAAATAAATGAAGAATCTACAAGTGACTTCTAGGTTGTTGATTGGGGAATTGGGTATGACTATAAAAATGAAGACCCCATGGTCTCTCAAATCCATAAAAATGAGCTCAGGAAAGAAGAAGACACTTCGCCCCTTCTTAACAAGGGTGTTGGCCCTTATGAAGCCCTTCCTAGTGATTGGAAGGGTCTCTTCTTTATGTTCCAAGACGATTCAATCAAAGAAGAGCCTTTCAAAATTGTGGATGATTCTGATGACTCTAAAAGAAACTGAGAAAGAAGCTTCCTTTAGCCATGCCACTGATACAGGGTTTTCTGTTGAGAAATTAGGGCTTTTATTAAAAAATTTCTTTCATGATAATTACTTGTGATTTCGTTATGCATCTTTCACTTAGATCTTATCTTTCTTTACATTATTATGTTCTTCATCAAGTCAATTATCAAATGCAGAAGAGACACAAAATTTAGGCTTTCAAGCCAGGGCCAAAACCTCTCCCTATTGGAGAGGAAAACCCAATAATAATTCTTCTTATAGAGCTTCAATTGACAAGTACCGTAACCATGACCTAGTACCTTGACTTCAGTATGCCTCCAAGACCTTGTCACTTCTCTTCTAGGCTCCTTATGTTGATCTTCCTTTCTGCATTGCTTTGCACTAGAACTAGGGAAACTCGGTGCCTAGTCTAATATCCCTTCACAATAAGTTCCTTTCCAGCCTTCCTTAGCTTTGTGCTCAACCTCCTAGAGATCTCCTTTCGATCCTTCTTAGTACATACTTGATGCACAATGTCAAGGTCTCTTTCTTACTGTGGAAACCAAGGTTGCGGGGAAGCTTCACCCCCCCCCCCGATTCCCACTCCCGAAACGCGCTCCATTCGGGAGTGTTTTGGGAGCGCTCGGAAACGCGCTCCCGAAAACGCTTCCTGAGGGGAGCTTTTTCGGGAGCGCGCTTCCGAGCCCGTAAAAACGCTACCTGCCTTTTCGGGAGCGCTTCCGGCGTTTAAAAAACGCTTCGAGAGCATTTTTTAAACGCCGGAAGCGGTCGGGGAGCGTTCGCTCCCGAACGCTCCCCGGCAAAAAAAACGTCTCCTGCCGGCGTGAAAAAAATTCATTAAAAAAATCGTTTTTTTTTTTGGAGGGGGAGGGAGGAGGGTTGGGTTTATAAAAGCCCACCCGCCCCTCATTTTGTTTATTGTTTTTAGTTGAGTGAGTGAGAGAGCAAGAGGAGCAAGAGGAGCAAGAAGGAGAGCTTGAGAATTTGGAGAGTTGAGTTGCGGAAGTGCCAAGGAGAGAGCAAGGAGCAAGCTGCAAGAGAGCAACAGGAGGATAGCAAGAAAGAGGTAGGTCTTCTAATCTAGTTTTGTATTTTCTAGGATGAATTTTTAAGTTGTTCAAAAATGAAAACTTGATTTTTTTCCCTGAATGTTGCATTTTATTGTGTTGAAAACTTAAAAATTGAATTGTTTTTTTTCCTATGTTGCATTTCCTATTCCCATTTGGCATTTCTCCATTTGTTTTGCAGGCTAGAACTTGAAACTTGAAACTTGAAACATCATGGCTATATGGCTAGGGATTTTTCTCATGTTGGTTCATTTCTTTGTAATAATGGTGTTGGAGAGTAGAAGAAAGAGACACATTAGAGAAGAGGAGGATGAAGAAGTGGGTTATGGTGAATTTGATGAAAACCCTGAATAGGAGGAGGATTATGCTGAGGAAGGGGGGAGTGGAGAACATGAGGCCACAGATACCCCAACTAGACAAGACCAAACTCAGACACCTTTGTGGAAATATGTTCAGAAGTAGGAAGGAGGGAAAGGTGGTGGAACCAATAAATTTCTTTGCCCCCATTGCAATAAAGAATACAATGGTTCATACACCCGTGCAAGAAGGCACCTTTGTGGGAAAATGCCAGGGGATGGAAACAAAAATCTAGGAATCAAAATTTGTGTTAGTGTGCCAGCAACACAGAGAGAGAAATATAGAAAGGAAGAGGAGGTTGCCCTACAGAGATCTAAAAGATCTAGGGGTTTCGTTGATTCCTATACACCATCAGGTGCATCACATCATGGACAAAGAAGTCCATCAACTTCCACCTATGGCAGTGGTTATGGAGGCAGTGGCACAGTTGGATTAAGGCATAGAACCATATCTGATTTCCTTGACAAAGGGTGTAGGAATGATGTGGATTCAAAAATTTTCCGGTTTCTATATGCATGTGGGGTGCCATTCAATGTTCTTCGCTCACCTTATTGGCATGAAATGGTTTCTGCCATTAATGATGTCCCCATAGGATACAGGAGCCCTGGGTATGACAAGGCCAGAACCGTGGGTCTTGATCATGAAAAAGCTAAAATAAACCATTCTTTGGCTAGAATGACAAATTCGTGGAATGAGCATGGGGTGTCCATTGTCTCTAACGGATGGACCAATGTAAAAGGAAAGCAATTGATAAGTGTTTTGGCTGTGTCGATTAGTGGTGCAATCTTCCTGTCAGCATATGGTTATTCAGACAAATTCAAGACCGGCATTAACATTGCAAAACTATTACTTGCAATAATTGAAAAGACTGGGCCATACAATGTCATACAAGTCATCACTGATAATGCTGCTAACTGTAAGGCAGCAGGAGCAATTATTGAGGATAAATACCCCAACATATTTTGGTCTGGGTGTTTGGGTCACCCAATGAACCTTTTGATGCATGATATCATTAAAAACAAACAACCTCAATTCAAATGGCTTGGTGATTTGTACAAGAGAGGTAAAAAAATGATAAAATTTATTACAACTCATAGCAATACCCATGGGCTTTTCCGTACTCACTCCAAATTGGAGTTGTTGAAGATAGCAAAGACTAGATTTGCTAGCTATTACCTCACCTTCAGGCGCCTTTTGAAGGTAAGAGAGTCATTGGTTGCAATGGTATCAATCCACACTAGCAGGTATTAAAGGACAGGGCAGCGACAATAGTTGACAGGCAAGGTTTTGAACATGTGGAGGAGACTGCCCTTGACCCTTTGTTTTGGGCATGTGTGAGGGAAATTTTGAACTTCACCAAGCCCATTTATCACATGATTCGGTTTGCAGATACAGATAAACCAATGATTGGGGAGGTTTATGAGCAGATGGATAGCATGTTGGGCGAAATAAAAGATGTTGTTAAGGATAATGATCCCAACTTGTATGCAATGATTCACGACTGTGTGTGTGCATGGTGGAATAAACTCAATGTTCCACTACATGCCTTGGCATATATCCTTATGCCAAAATACTACTCTCCATCTTGGTTGGGCCAACCTGCACCTGGAGGTGGGGTTAGGATCAAACCTCACACAGATCCAGAGGTACAACAGGGATACATGAAGGCATTAGACAAGTTGGTACCCGACAAGGAGGAGTGTGCTAGATTGCGCCTTGAATTAGGCAAATACTTCAGTTGTAATGCTAACTTTGGTTCTTTCCATGCAATAGAAGACAGAGACAGATTTGATGCTCTCACATGGTGGGAAGCATATGGCGGTATGGGACTTTTGCCAAAGTTGGCAAAAAAAATTCTCTCACAGGTTGTGAATACTTCTTCTGCAGAGAGGTGTTGGAGCACCTACAGCTTCATACATAATGTGAGAAGAAACAGGCTGAATGAAAACCAAGCTGAAAGCTTGGTTTATGTGCATTACAACTTGAGGTTGTTGAGCCATTACTGTGATCGGGCATATGAGGATCAATCATACAGAGTCTGGGACAACAACCCAGAGGATGATAATTTGGAGGACGGCACGGTACATATGGAAGAATTGGAAGCAAAACTTTTTAGGGATGATGATGAAGCATCAGCAGCACCGCCACACATAGGGCCAATCCCACCATCCAGTAGCAGTGCGGGTGCCAGTGCCACTACTCGATATCCAACTATTGTTCCTTTGCAGATTCAGCCTCCACCTTCTAGTCATGGTCATGGATGTGGTACTCCTGAGAGTACTAGAAGACCATCATTTCCTCGTGGCTCGCACAAATTAGACATTTCTCGTGGGTGTGGCAAGGGGCTAGCCAATAGATAAAATAGATTTGCTATTTACAAGTATTTTCTATTTTCTAGTAGTTTTTATCTTTTATAACTGTTGACAGTTGAACAGTTGAAACTTGACTCTTTCATATATTTAATGACAATTTAAGTTTGAAGTTTGAATTTGAAAGGTGAAACTTTGAAGTTGGCATTTATAAGTTTACAAGTCATTATGAATTATGAATATGATGCTTCAAGAAAGTTATATGGTGATCAATGAATCAATGATGATAAATGTTATATATCAATGATGATAAATGTATATTGAATTATGAAATCAATGAATCAATGATGATAAATGAATTATGATATATATCAATGATGATAAATGTTAGATATTGAAATTTGAAATCAATGATGATAAATGTTATATATTGAATTTTGAAAGCTTGAAACCTTCAGATTGATGATTCGCGAGACTCAAGAGTCAATATGTTGTATGCTTCCAACTTGTGGGTGTGGTTGATGAAGATTATAACTTCTAGATGATTGATGGTATATGATTCAATCTATGTTTTTATGTTTTTTATGTCTAATTCATCATTCTACATTCTTTTGTTGACATATATGCATCAAAATATTAAAATATATATATATAAACGCTCCCCGAAACACTCCGGACCAGGAGTTTTTGAAAATGGCGCTCCCACTCCCAAGTAACCTAGGTGGAAACCCTCCTTCACAGCGTGTATACTTTCGGTCTCTTTTTGAAGTATCTGAGATCAATACAGAGACTAATATATTTTCTCTTTTGCACACCTTGCAATCCCTTACTCCTTGCTGTATGGTTTCTTTTCTTCACACTTCCTTTAGCACTAGATAACAGACCCTTTATATTACTATTCTTTCTTGAAGTATCTTCGGCCTACGTCAGAGATGCGAGGTAGGTACAGACCCAAAACAAAGAGCCCTTATCACTGCGTTATACTTCTTTTGTCCTTCGCTAAATTGCTTCTTCCTTACGCACCAAAAACTGACCTTTTCTCGCAGTTTTGTCTCAAAACATGACCGAACTGTTAGTTACCAAATGAGGTTGCAGTCCCTGCTTTATAAAGGGACTGTCTCCCTCTTCTATGCCAACATGTCTTCCTACGGGTAAGCCGACTTCAATAATTGTTTGTGGGCCGACTTGACATGGAGTGTCTCCAACACAGTTTGAGCCGACTTCAAGGAGCACTTTGACAAAGTCTTGAGGCATACTTTTTACATCAATAATTGTCCTTTACAACTGTAACAACACTTCATATACATGACTCTAAATTAGATATTTATGACAAGATGACAAACCCCTAAAGACATCAAGAAGAAGTCTTTGACCTATAATAAAAACTGCTTGCTCATGAAACCCATGAGTCAAGCATTTACAAAATACATTTTATTATCTTTGTCTTCTTCATTATATAAATTCATAATTACAAGTCATTATGAAGACTGAACCTAGTTACACTTTTCAACACTCCCTCTTAACTAGGGAGGTATTCATAATGGTACATGGTCACTCTCAATCTAAAGAATCTCATAAGAAGAATTTGATTGGTAATCCCATCTGTATAGCATCATATCAACCAACCTTGTCATAGTGAAAGGCCTTGACTAACAGCTCTATCTCTCCATGAGATCTTTGAGCTCCAATGCTGGCGAGACCAATGATGAATAGACACCTACATCATTGTCTCTCTTGGATCATATCCCACTCGGGTTCACTCAAGATATGTCCACCAGGACTATTCTTATCTTTGATTCCCAGTCCTCAAAGAATATTGGTCCTTCCACGACTACTCTTATCTTGGATGCCCTAATACATCCCCTAAAGAGTATCGAATGCCAGATGATTACCCAATCCTCCATTCGGTCTTCCCAGGTGAAGACCAAAATGACGTGTCTATCTCTCCCCCTCAACTAGGGAGGACATATTCCACAAAGGAATGTACTCATTCCTATGTAAGGAATGTACCTAAGCTCCCTCTGGGCTTAGGAATTACCAAGTTTCTTCCAAGTAAGAAACTTATTACCAGGCTCCCTCTTAATCAGGGACCTACAGCAGCAATGATGAAAACACCTAATTGCTCATGAAGAACTCCTTTCTTCAATGTCATGAATTTCTTCGTAGTTGAGAAGTCTTCATCTTTGGGATGTCTTCATAGGGCACAAATCACCCATCACTTTCATCCAAGAGTCATGTCTTCTATCAGAAAGTGATCCATCAATCTTCTCATCTGGTCTAGCTTCATGCCATGCTACTTTCTTTCAAACCATACTTCTTCCAAGGATCTTTCATCCTGCCATATGGTTATCAACTTGTGGAAGGTATATGCTTCCCTTTGGCAACCCTGCATAAGCTCATAAGATATTCTTCAATTATAAACATGAATTTTTAAATCAAAAATTACCTTAGTGATGATCTTTCACCACAACATCTTCTTGTAGGCATCGACATCCTTCGTTACAGATTGACACATCTCTAAAGATATGTATTGTCAAGGGTCTCTATCTTTTCCACATTTCTATCAGAGTCCACATATCTTCCCAGGATATTTCCTAGTCAAGTCTTCTTGGCTTCTTTGGATGTTGACTGCTTTTGATCATGATTGCACTTCTCATGATTTCTTCCTTTATTTATCCACATAATTTTCTTTCATTCCCAAGAGCTTCCAATATTCAGTTCCTTGATTATGTACAGCCACCTCATATTGTATATGAGGACATATTATGTGGATCATGCCTTTTGGCAACATGTGCATCGGAGGAAATTCTATTTTCCTTTGATCATACTTCTAAGGATAGAAGTATACTACCTGCAACCATATGACATGACTTCAATGTTGGGATTTTTGAGTGTTGGGGTAGCATCGGATGTGCTCTAGCTCCCAAACTTTGTGGAGGGACTAGAGTACATGAGATCTCCAAGGGATTTGAGAAATTCCATCCCGTTTAAGAGAAAATTAATTAATCAATATTTTTAATTAAGGACCCTAAGTCTAATTTAGGAAAATTGAAAGATTAAAGGTAATTAATTTAAACATGTGATGGAAATGACTTAAGTCACAAAGATCAAGCTTTCTTTTAATCATAGTCGTCGATTCAAGATTAGATCACGGTCGTTCGTTTCCCAACGAGAAAAGTATAAAAGAAAGGCTTGGGGTCAGTTGGAGGACACACACAATGGCAAAGCATTGAGACTAAGCTGGTATTCTAGGGTGTGGTTTGCTAAGAATTTCCAGAACTGTTTCAGCTGCAGCGAGGGGTAGTATTGGCGAGAGGTATGATCTGATCCTAGGCCAAGAGTTAGTAAGAGGCAGAGAAGCAGCAGTCAAAGCAACACAGAGGGAGCAGCAGTTGCGCAGCACAGAGGGCTTCAGTGCTACGCAGGCCCAGAAAGGTCAGCGCAGAGGCAACAGGAGGCCAGCGGGGCTGACGCAGGCCTAGCTAGGGCAGCGTTGGGGCAGCATAACCCAGTCTGGGGTGACGCAGGCCCTTCCTGAGCAGTGCAGAGGCAGCCACAACCTAGCACAACTGACGCAGAGGGCTTCAGAGCAGCGTTGCGGTTTCTGAAGACTGAAAAGGGTTGAATTTTGTAAATCCTGTTTGAGGGTATGAATCAATCCAGTTTTCTATCTCCGGAACAGAGGTAGTGCTACGGATTTGTATTTCTTTGTCGGGTTAACTAGTAAGGTACCCAGATTTGTTGTACTTAGAATATACTTAATAATATAAACCCTCCAGCAGCCAGAAGACCGGTTTTCCGGCATTGGGTTTTTCCGGGGACAGTTGTCTAGAAAATCATGTGTGTCACTTTGTCATTGTGCATGTATTCAGTTTAGATCTATATCTGTGTAGACTGTTAATGTGTTTACTTCGATGTTAATGCTACATATTTCAGATTAATAACTTGATTAAGTAGGAGAAGCATAACCAGATTTAACAGTAGGTTTTCTGCATAAGTAATATTCAAAAAATTTCACATTCATAGCATCCAGTGTCAGCATATATATACATGTACCTCATCCTTTTTCTTTTGAGTTATCCTGCAATAGCTTTCCTTAGAATGAAAATTTTCATTCTCTTGACCTGCTTCATCAATATGTCATCACATCCTAATCCCAGAATTCTGCAAGTTAATATTCTTGATGAAACCTTTTGCTTTCTTTCTAACCATTAAATCCAAAGAGGACTTCTTTAGAAAAATGTCAACACCTGTTCCAATATTGATTAATGAATGATTAACCATGATGTAGATAACTGCCTTCTATACAATGAGGTTCCTAGGAGCCATTTTATCTCATAGCATAGATATCTCATAAATGTTTTTCCAGACATCCTCCTATGACAAGTACTCCTACTTTTAATGCTTCTATCATGATGCTAATTTTAAAATGATGCATCTATCTAATCTACAATGCATCCTAACATACTATTTCACAACCAACGGATACCTCTTAAAGAGGAAGATGATCTCAATCATAGTAGAGATCTTTCACTTCTTCTTTCTTAGGCTTCTTTGAATCAAGTTCTTCTATTTCTCTGGCAAGATGGGCTTCCTCCTTTTTTCCCTCTTGTCCTTATTAGATTTGGGACAATCCTTTCTATAGTGCCGAAGTTCAGTACAACCATAGCATCGTATATTATCCATGATTCTTCTTTTCTTCTGAGGACCAAACTTACCAATTTTTCTTTTCTTCCTTGACATGGCAGCATAGGCTTGATTTTCTTCGTTTGATCTTGTATCAATTTTAGCTTTTAATCTAGTCTCTTCTATCTTACATAGAGACCACAGGTCCTGGAATGGTGTTGCTTCTTTCTTCCCATAGATGCTTGAAGTGAAGTTTCCCCATCCCTCTGATAGAGCATTCAGTACCACTGTAGTCATTTCTCTATCAGACATTACTTCTCCGAATTCCTGCAGTTGATCTCGCATTTCAGAAATATTCATAAAACATGAAGTGATTCCTTCCTCTTTAGACAACTTCAACTTGTATAGTTCTTGTCTTAGAGATATTACTTCCCTTGCAGTACTCACCGAGAATAGCTCCACCAATTTGTCATATATTTCTTTTGAAGATTCTAGTTTTGATATATAGGGGATGAGAGAATCCCTTATGGATTCTATAAGAATCCTCTGGGCTCTTATGTCTCCCTTAATATATTTGGCATGAGCTTGAGTATCCTCTTTTGAAGGTTTACTTACCGACCCTTTGATATAGTCCATGACTTCATTCTCAATAAGATTTAGATCTGTCCTTTTCTTCCATGCAAGAAAGTTTGAAACCCCAACCAATTTGTTGCTTTCTTTGCAAAAAGACAATTTGATAGATTCAAATGAAGTCATAAAGATACTTACTTGAGTAGATACCTTATTCTTCTTCTCAATTCCTTGTTGATGAAGATGTAGATAGCAGCAAGAGCTCCCTCTTAAATTAGCTTCTTTAATAGTGGTGAAAGAGAGCTAGATCACCTTGAATCCTTGATGATGACAATGATCAAGGATGTCTTGATGATGGCTTCAGCAAGGTGGCCTGATGATGTCTTCAACAATGTTGATTTGATTTCAACACCAAATAGTTGTTGATGGTGATGGCTTCAGTGTCCTTAATGATGTTGACTAGATCTTGATGTATAGGTCTTTTGAGAAAGGTCCTTGATCTTCTTGAGATGACTTTCCAATTTCTGCAAATTGCTTCTTTTGAATGAATGAAGATCTTCTTAGATCTAAAGATTGATTCTTCAATGTAGATTTCTGACCATTACTTTGATGCTTTCTAGAAAAATTGATCCTTGATCTCTTGATACTTGTGTGTCTTGTTGCCAAATAGTCCTTTTTGACTTCAGCACCTTAGCTCTGATACCATGTTGAGAAATTAGGGATTTTATTAAATTTTTCTTTCATGATAATTACTTGTGATTTCGTTAGGCTTCTTTCACTTAGATCTTGTCTTTCTTTACATTATTATGTTCTTCATCAAGTCAATTATCAAATGCAGAAGAGACATAAAATTTAGGCTTTCAAGCCAAGCCAAAACCTCTCCCTCTTTAAGAGGAAAACCCGATAATAATTCTTCTCATAGATATTCAATTGACGCGTACCATAAACATGACCTAGACCCTTGACTTTAGTATGCATCCAAGACCTTGTCACTGCTCTTCTAGGCTCCTTATGTTGATCTTCCTTTTTGCACTGCTTTGCACCAACTAGGCAAACTCGATCCTTGTTGGGTATGTGTTATATTCTTTCCACGACTACTCACGCGCAAGGTGGTTACAGGGGGGGCGATCGCTGCTCCTGTACGTTGCGTCGGGCGTAGCAAGGGGGTCACAGGGGGGGCGGCAGCCCCCCTTGTATAGGGTCTGAGGCAACGCCCCGGGAAAAATAAATTTGGTCCTTATTTTTCGGTGGGCGGACCCGCCCATGGTTTTGTGCATGGGTTTGCACATGGTTTTGGGGCATGATGGTTTTCCGCCCATGGTATTTTGTAGATCCAATCAAGGGAATACGGTTATGTTCTAATCCAGGGTTAATGGATTGGGGTTTATGTGTGTTGTAACACTAAAAGGAATATAATGAACATGTATATATACTAGTCGATATTGAAATTATCTAAGTATGGGACAATGAGTGGATTTGTGAAATAAATACCTAACTCATCAGGTATGACAGATATGGCGAGCAGGGTACTTAATATAGCACCATTATAACTAATATATTATTTAATGATAAAACAAACCTGAAAGATGATGAATTAAATTAAATTGAGGAATATAAAATTAACCAAATCAGAATTATATTAAAATCTTATCTTAAAAGTTTTTATTTTTTTTAAATCTTATATTAAAATATTAATAAAAGTTTATATAAAAGAGAACAGAATTAAATTAAATGACATTACAAAATAGATAATGAGAAACCTTTAAAAGAATAAAGTAAGTCACCTGAGGTTACACATACATGACTAAGATTACACCTACAGCTATGACTGTGTAACTAAGGTGGAGGGGTGGTAAATTGATGACTGCTTGAATATATTATATATATAAGTACCAGGGAGGAACACGGGGAGAAAAGAAAAAGGAGGAAAATGTTGTGCTATGAAGTTGAAGGAACTGGAGAGATGGAGATTTGAGGTTTTGTTCTTGAAGCTTTTGGGCAAGGGGGCCAAACTGCTTCAATTGTGAAGTATTTTGGGTTGGGTACCCAGGATTGTACCCATTTTGGCAGGGGGGAATTGGCCATTTGGTAACCAGAATAGATTTGGAGCAACAACAACCCGGGAATTGTCAATAAAAGCGAAAAAACAGGTATTTATTGTGAATTTAGTTGATAAATTCCTATTTAAATTGCAATGGATGAATTCTGGTAAGATCTAAGAGTTAAATTCTGGTTAGGTTATGTATTTGTGCATAATATTCGATAAATTTGCTTTCAAACCTCGTTGTCTAAATTATGAGTTTCGATGTTGTTATGACCAGCGTTTAATTGATAAGAATATTGTACTGTTAGTAGTAATTTCTAGATTTTAAAAAAAAATCCCGACCCTACAATATGGGTCTCTTGTTTTCCCACCTCCTGCCCTTGCAACCCCTCATATCATTATTCCCATTTGTAATGCCAAGTTCATTGCAAAAATAATCATGGAAGCATGTGTTCTTATATTGATCAATTGACAAGTTGGTTGCATTGGGTGTATGATTATGCCTAGCACTTGACATTGTATGTTATGCATGTTAGAGTAGGACGCATTGCATGCTGATTTTCTGCATTTGAACTAATCTCATATGATATTTCTCGTGATAGATTAGCTACATTTAGATTACAAATTGCATATTTTTATTACTTGTTGATTTTATGGGCTGACATTAAGCATGGGTGATCATAAGACACCGTGAAAAACATGTTGCCCCATGGTTTTGGTCGTTGATATGTGCAGATAATAGATCTACAGTGACCAAGAGATTGTTGGAGTTCTCGTGACTTCCTGTTTGCCCACCTCTTCGAGAGATCATGTCCCAGTTGGAGCCAAATGTTACCCACCACTTCATGGATGATATCCCTAGGAGGATTTTTTTCTCCATGATGAACCTCAGCTGGTAGCCAACAACCCCTTGTATCCCTCAACTAGCTCGTTGTGCCATTTCTCCGCCACTTGAGCCAGCCATGTGGTCCCTCACCCATCTGTATTGATCGTATGTTTGAAGGTGGGCCTCCCGAATCTAAAGGTATGTCTTGTCATTTGGTAATTGAGTATTGGGTTTACTTATCATGGACACTTATGGGGGGATTCAGCGGAAAGAGTGGGCTTAGTTTGTGCTTTTGTCCCCTTGACCTCTTTTGGATGTTACCCTTGGATTTTAGTCCCGTGGGATCTCCTTATTGACCATTTGATTTTAGGATGGTACTACTTGGGAAACCCCGACTTTAGTTGCGTGGTCCCACTCCCTTATCCAGATATACTACTCCCCTTCCATTCACTATACCCCCATTCATCATCTCTCCCACTTGGGTCCACATTTCCTCTTTGGGTCCACATAGGGTTGGCATCCCTATTCCCTTGCCCCCACCTTGGATCAAACCCGGAACGATGCCCCAGAAGTTGAAGCGGCTAAAGAAGAAAAGTAAAAGCATAAATGGCCACATTCAATAGGAAATTGAACCACAAAATGCAAAAGATGGTCGGGACAAAATAATTGGCATGAGGGCAAAAGCCAATACATGAGCTCTACCCCATACCCATGGTCATCACCCTAGTTCCATAGGCCCTAGATGAGCCTCCTTTATCATTTCGGAACCCATGATTGTCCCAACCCCTGGAGGGCAATGAACCGCCCTCCCTAAAAGGGGGTAATTGTTGCTACATCTTACAAATCATGCTCTTATCCTTTGAGCCCCGAGCAATTAATCAAAGAAAAATCATAAAAGGAAAAAGACATATAAAGAAGGGTGGAAAAATCAAGACTGGGGCACCTCATGTATCACGATTGCTCCCTCGTACACATTATACACCCAGGTGTGGGATTCCCTTTCTCTATGCCACCCTTGTGCCCCGATATGTGGCCCAGGATTGCCCCTCTCATTCCCTATTCCATTTCACCTTTTGGTCACATGCCACCACCATTTGAGGGATGGTCCTTGGACATACTATCCCCTCTAAGGGTAGAAACCACCTAATAAGGTACCTGGCTAACCCCCTTTGGAGCTTGGAGACATTAATACATGCCAAAGCCCACTATGGAAGGGCATGCCATTATGAAGTGTCCACTTGTTGTCCTTGGTTTGTAAGCTCTTTTGCACGATTACTTTAATGACTTGTTGTACTAGAAGGCTAGGGGACGCATTGGATCTTATACAGGATTGCAAATGTTGTCCATTTGGGTTTGGTCTCCCTATATGGGGTCCTAACCTCCCTGAGGGCTACATTGGCACATATAGGGTGTGTGTAGAGAGCCATGGACCTCCACAGCAACATACAACACTCCATGGATTCCCACAGATGTTCAGAGATTACTAGAGATCCACCTTTTCGACGAGGAAGATGCACTTGGTACACTATGCCCAGTTTGCCCCATAGGAGCACCACACAATTGGCAGGTGTCTCGAGACTTGTACGATTACATGGAAGCATTCATTCCATCATCTAAGCCCTTACAGATAGTCTACAGGCATCTTCGACTCATTTGGATACCCATGGGGTCATTGGTGTTCCCCCACACCCACTAGGAGCACTAAAGGTCTATTGTTTGGAGAACAAGGGGCCACCCCCTTGTCCATCACCTTCTGAGGATTGTATTCATCATTATGGCATGGATGGGCCTCATCAGGCCTATTGGAGGGCCCCACGACATGCATGGATTATTATTTGACCTTCTGAGAGGCTTATTAGTTCATTTATGAGCTAGTTTGGTGGGATTGTCATCAAAAGTTAGTTTATTTGCACATTACTTTATTTTTAGGGGCTAAGGTAGGCCCATTAGCTAAATCCAACTCCTAATTGGTGTATAAATAGGAGTGAGATGGATTCATTTGTATCATCACTTGGATTGGGATCTCTCTCTCTCTTTAGAGAATTTCGCATTTTTCCTTGGAGGACATTTTTGGATGATGGATGAATTTTGATGTATGGATTGGGCTCTTTCTATCTTGGAGCTTCTTAATTGCAAATGTGATGCTGGTTGGATATACTCTCTAACATTGTAAGTGAAAATTTAACGCTATTTTTTCTTTTGTTGCATACATTGGAACTTCGCTATAATTAGGGCTAATTACTGCATGTATTTAATGTGGAATTATGTGTCTATTTAGCTTATTCTATGAATGGGTCATTGTTATATGAATGAAATGTCCTAGAGATCATGTTATCTTGATAAGCTTGCACCATTTGTATGAAGTATAAATGCTTAAAAGGCACATTTCTTCTCTTTCCTATAACGTTTGACGAAGTTGACTTTTGGAGCCTCCTTGAGCAAGAAACTAAATCCGTCTTCATCATTCTCCTTGACTCCATATCCGCAAGTGAAATCAAGCACTGGTCCCTAAAAAGGGTGATCATTTTAACGCTCTTTTTCACTTTTTCCCTTTTTTTCCTAGGTCTAGCCTCATTGGGTCACCTGGGGCATCAATTTCCCGAGAATTGACCACAGGAAAACTTCAATCTCCTAGGTACAACTGCGATGGTGGGTCCCTTGGCTCTCCGAATTTGAAGCAAATCCAATGGTGGAATCTCTGGGTACCCCAAGCGCTAGCTCTAAGGTCAAGTTTTGCCCTGGTGTTCCCAAGGCTAGTACCTAGTAGGATCAATTTAATATCTTTGGGTGAAAATACTTGTTTGATCCTTTCCCCTCACCTTGGTCGGGTTAAGAACATAATTGGTTGCCAAAATCCATCCCCTAACCTGATTGGGTCCACTTGGCCTCATGTGGTCCCATTCTTCATCGAAGCCTATTTATCAAAGACTACTCGGGAATCCAAGTTCCTAAGGGATTTTAGGGATTGAGTAAACTCCTTTATAGGTCATATTCTTCTACCTCAACCCTCCAATCCTCATCCCTCCTCCCAATAAAATGAAGTCCCTTTGCTTAGAAGGCAAGCAAGTTTCATTCTTCATTATATCCTAGGGAAAGGGTCTTTAAGGTCACTTCACACCTATTCATTGGTCCATCCTTTATAAGTGACCTTCTAACTACCAGATCTCTTCCCATCGGTGAAAGTCTGTAAAGAGGAGGGAGTCTTAGTTATGGTGATAGTGGGCTAAGTCTCCATCATTGCCCTAAACCTGGCAATTGCCCTCTTAGGAGTCCCTTATCGGTCCCATGCTAGTTTGAGTGGTAACAGTCCTCAAGCTAATGGAGGTCAGATACAACTTACTTTAGATGACCATTGGAAGAAAGAATTGAGAGAAATTTTCTGTGATTACATAGCTAGATGGTAGTATGATGTCGATATCCCCTTCAATGCTTCTCATTTACCATATTATGAACTTATGTTTGATGCCATATTTGTTGCTGGTAACGGCTTCAAAGGCCCTACTATGCATGAATTAAGGGGATCTCTTTTACAAAAAGAGGTTATGTCCATTGATGAATATTTGAAAGATTTCAAAAGCTCATGGGTGAAAACAGGATGTCCCATCATGTCAGATGGATGGACCGATCAAAGGAACTATACAATCATAAATTTTCTTATCTTTTGATCACAAGGAACCATGTTTCTAAAATCATTTGATGCATCTGATAAGGTGAAAGATGCACATTTTTTGTTTCAACTTTTGGATGAGGTTGTTGAACAGGTGGGGGTGGCTAATGTTGTTCAAATCATAACAGATAATGCCTCTAACTATGTTCTTGCTAGTAAAATGTTAGAGGAAAAAAACAAAACCATCTTTTGGACCCCATGTGCTGCACATTGCATAGACCTCATGCTTGAGAATACTGGTAAAATAGATTGGATCGAGGACACTATAGAGCATGCCAAAAGCATAACAAATTATATCTACAATAACTCATGGATTTGAACCTGATGAGGAAAAACACAGGGGCAAGGATCTTGTTAGGCCTGCCATCACTAGATTTGCAATGCATTTTTTGACATTGCAATCTATGCTTTCCCAACATAGAATCTTGCAGAGATTTTTTTCCAGTGATGAATGGAATGGATGTCAATGGGCTCCCAAACAGGATGGCAAAGATGTAAGAAAGAAAGTTAACGAAGACATATTTTGGAAAAAGGTAGCAGAGATTTTGAAGGTTGTTGAGCCACTAGTTAAGGTGTTGCGGTTGGTGGATGGGGAAAGATTGGCTATGGGTTTTATTTATGAGGCTATGGATCAGGCAACTAAGCAAATAAAGGCAGTATAAAAGGATAGAGTGGCTAAGTATGGACCCATTTTGAAAATCATTGATCAAAGATGGAACAATCAACTACATCGCCCTATACATGCAGTTGGGTTTTTTTCTGAACCCAAGATATCATTATAAAGCTTTGGAGGCAGAAGCTTTGACTGGGGAGGTTAGAGATGGATTAATTGAGTGCCTTGAGCGCATGGTCCCTAATGAGAGTGAGCAGCTAGAGATACACTGACAGATCACTTCTTTCAATAGAGCCACATGTACCTTTGGCAAGAACCTAACAAGGATTGCAAGGGAAGCAGATGAGCCAGGTAAACAATTTCGATTTTCAAATTCTTATTTTGTTAAATTGTTTAAAATTTGAAAGTTGGATATAATTTGTTGAGCTAACTCATTACACAATTATGTTTTTTGCAACACAATGGTGGGAGGAATTTGGTAGCAATTGTCCTCAATTGTAGAAGTTTGCAATCTGTATTTTGAGTCAAAGTTGCAGTGCTTCTGGGTGTGAGCGCAATTGGTCCGTCTTTGAAAGGATTCACATGAAGAAGAGAAACTGTTTAGAACAAAAAAGGTTAAATGATCTAGTCTACATCTAATACAACCTTCAGCTAAGATACAACCAATTGCTGAAGAAAAGACCTGATACAAATCCCATTGTGTTGGAAGATATTGATCCATCCTCAAATTGGGTAGTGGAGAGTCAACCAACAGAGTTTGACCCTAATGAGGAAATTAGTGTTGATTTGGATTTAGAGATGGAGGCATTATAGATTGTTCAGTTAAATGCATATCCACAAGTACCGACCCCAAGTCCTCCAGCTGTAGACACTTCCTCTACTCAGCCACGACGCAGGCGCATAGCTCATCTATGTCAACGTGCAGTTGTTGCGCCTACTAGTGCTACTACTTCTATAGTTGCAGTTGGAGATCTTGATGAAGAGGAGGCAAGGGTTTCCCCATCTGACTCCTATTAAGAGTCTGAGCCAAATGATGTTGGTTTCTCTTGCAATAGTGACTAGTAACGTTTTGTTGTAGAGGCCATTTAGAGCCTCCTTGGTTATGTGTTTTTGTTCTGATCTCTTCATATTACATGTATTGGACAATGCACTGGGTGCCATTTTAATATAATACATATATTCATGAGCATACTTTGATCATATGTTGTCTTCTCTCTATATTCTAATTCTTTGAGTTTGGAAACATGAATGAAAATATTTAAAATTAAGTTTTTTTGGTTAAAAAATAATTATTTAATGTATTTTTTACAAAGACCGAGTCATTGAAATCAACTAGGCCGAGTCGATACCAAGTCGAAGTCGGAGTTGGAGTCGATCCTCGGTCGGTTCTGAATCTGAGTCCGAGCTTTACAACCTACCAAAAAGACACAACTGACCCTCCTTCTAGGGATTGCACCCTACACGACTGCCCTCCTTAGGGCATAATTACTTCTTCCCTTGACTGTGGCTTTGTCCCTCAAATCAACGAATAGCGTCCTCTACCTTCAATGGCTTGTCCTTCAGCCTTTGGATGGTAGATTCCCACAGGTTCGACCCTTCGTAGGGCACGAACTGCCTTTAATGCCCTTAGTTGCTCCTTTCCTCCTTGTGGGATTTCCTTCCTCGCCTTTAGAACAACCTAATGACCTCCTTCAACATTTGTTCTAACGGATTTGCCCCATTGACCAATTTACTAACATCCTCCAAGAGTACCCTGCTGCTCCTTTGCAGGTTTGTGGTTTCCTCAACAAATTAGAATCCCAATCAAGAAGAAACATCCATTATTCTCCTCTCCATGATTGATCTCAAGCCTCTCCATTGGCTTCTAATTTATACCTTTTCAAAGGGTGCAATACCATGGGTTATCAGAATAGCATGGATTATCAGAATAGCATAGGTCTATGGGTACAAAGCTCCATCGCGTAGCTCATCCACTCATACAATCACTTCTATGAGTGTTTTCCTGTCACATATCCAACACCAAGGGAATGTGAGAGTATCACCCGATTCTATCAAATTTCAACACAAAACATGCCACACACCTCCCAATAAAAGTCGTACATAACCACCTCAAATAAAATCATATATGTGTCGAGTCAAAGAGGTGAGGGTGCTCTCCAATGAGGGCCAAAAGATGACAAGTGTAGCTAAAATATCCATGCAATAAGGATGAGAGGGCATCTAGGAGGGGTGCACCTTAGAAAATTGTACCTTGTAACTACCTCAACCACCCAACAAGTAATATAATATCTCCATGTGAAGTGTGCCTTGGGAAGAAGTGCTAAGGTACCTAGAACTCATCAATGTTTGTGTCAAATCCATCAACTAATTCCCAAACCATGTGCATAAGAGAAATTGCACCCTAGGAGAATGTGTCAACTCCAACAATACAATAATCATGAATTCCTTAGAAATTGTGCCTTGGACTACTCCATAATAAAACCTCATGTAACCACCAAATAACTTCCAAGTGTGAACAACCACGAAGTGATGTAGGACTCTCAAGCTATTAACTTCCAAGGTAAATAAGTGGATCAATTTAAGCACTCATTACTCCCCCTTTTAGCTAGGGTACCTATAGTTAAATTCTTCACTCTTACTCAACCAGACAGAATGGAGACATGACTATATTTGGCCATTTTCATGTTTCTCGAGGCATCTCATGGATCCCAATGCATAGGGCCCCTAGGGCGAAAAGTCAACAGGGGCTCATTTTGTTCAACATAATGCATACTTGAAATGCCACGTTGAAATTTTGGCAAAATAATCTTTTTTTAGCAAAATCCAACCAGTAAAGGAGCACATGAGCATAGTAATGCACGAGCAAAAGGTACCAAAGTATATGTTGCATGTCATGCATAGAGCCTCCTATCACACGTGCCAGCCTCGTAGAGCCCAAATGTAGCAAAATGTTGGGGTTCAAGCATCCATGCAAGCAAAAAATGACAGTTTTGAGCGCACATGTGTGAGTTATTCAAGGTGGCCTACAACTAATGCCCTGGCTTCAAATTCGGCATGTGATAGCACATTGGAATCCTCGTGACAGGGCCTACCTCCCTCAAGCAAAATGTTGAACATCTGTTAGGGCATTTTCTACCCAAGGCAATTTTTGGGACTGGTCAATTTGCACACAAATTGACACTTGCGAGTCAAAGAAGGGTCAAACTAGATGTTGGAGGTTGAAGCCACCTAAGCTAGTCATTGGGCTACCATTCACTTAGATCAAGTCAAATGTGGGCAAGCAGGATCGTTTCTTGGGACGTAGAGACATCCTTCAAGGTTTAACAACTATTTGAAGCATGAATCAAGAGAATGTTTGTCATTATTTTCAAGAAATAATAATTTATGGACTTTTCTTCCCTAGTTGGATGGCTCAACCCACCTTTTTGTTGGGATCTAGTATTTAGGATTTCCCTGCCAAATCTAAGGAAATTCCCCAAATAAAATTATATTAATGCAAAGGATGTTCCTTACCTCCTTTATATACAGGAAGGACTTTCTCATTTGTAATTCATCATTAGATAGTAAGTACAATCCTCTCCTTCGATGAAGTTTTTCTTGGTGTTATTGCTCATGTGGGATTATTATGTGATGTATGTTAGAACTTAAAAGGCTTTTCTTTCTTGGTTCCATTTGTTGTATTTTAAAGGGTTTAAATTTTTAAGTGATTCGAGATCACTACAAGGCTTAGTGTGGTCGATCCACCAAGCGACAATGAGTCACGTGGAAGGAGAGGTTGGGGTGCTAGACCTCATCTCATCCTTTGTTGTGTGAATTAATCATTAAGCCTTTTTGCTAGGTGGATCCTCAAGGGGGTTCCCTTAGTAAATGCTTGTGTTGCTTTATGCCATAGTCTATCCTTGGGTTGAGGGAAATCCTATTGAGGAATCTTCTCTTGTGGGTTTTTGACTTTGTATTTTAACTTGATTGACTGAGAAACTACTCATCCTTAGATGCTAGTCTCTCCCCACCAATCTATAATTACGAGCAACTGACCTAAGGAGTGCTCTTCTTGATATCCTCTTTGCCTTAATATTCCTTGACTCCATCACCCTTGAATATCAACACTAATCTTCTCATCCCTCCATCACCAATATTTTTTTTTATTAAACCCAACTGGATCTTTGGGGTTGTGATATCACCTTGCTCCTTATTGTTTATGCCCTTGTGACTTTTAGGGGAGGCCTCCTTAAAGTCAAAGGAGAGCCAGTTGAAAGAGACAAAGGTAGGTTGATGAGGTGACAGTGGGTGAGCTATCGAGGTTCCACTTGGATTATATGGTGTGGGTTAGAGATTTCTATTAGATTTTTGCAAATCTAGCACCTGGTACTTAATTCCTAGCAAAAAACTTTTCTATTGAATAAATATACACCTAGGTTCCTAACAAAAATTTAGTGGAAGCAAATTTAAATAACCAATCTCATAATAAAATGACATAAAACAAATTTCTACCCAATCAATTAAGTTCACCATTAAAAATGAATCAAAACCTACTCGAGCTCCCGTCCTGGGATAATGGTTGAACTGAGAAAAATACTGAATACAAATAACATGGATCTGATCCAGCAAATCTGCCCTCAATCAATGCTCGATCTTTATAGTAGATCTAGATATCCAACCTCTTTACACTCCCTCAAACCCAACATACCTCTCACTGAGATGCCTCTCTCAATCTTGTGCTATTGTACTGTGTATTTCTCCTCTCCTCAACCTTGCTTTTATAAATTTACATTGAGCTAAATTCCTAACCCTAACTCTAATCTCAAAGTGATTAACGACCAAGATTAGATCTCACCTCACTTGTGATCAACGACTAAGATTAAGACTTACTAAAGTAATTCACGTTATTTTTCCTAAGTTTCTTTTAGCTCAATAAGCCAACATACTAATATGCACTTTTTCTAACTTATAAAGCAACTTGCTCATGTTGATTTTTGGGTAGCATCGGATGTGCTCTAGCTCTGAAACTTTGTGGAGGGGCTAGAACACATGAGATATCCAAGACCCATAAATCATTTGGAGAAACTCCACCCGGAACTTAAGTTATTCAAATAATTAATTATTTTAATGAAGACCCTAAGTCTAACTTAGGGAAATTAAATAATTAAAGTGAATTAATTTAAACATGTGGGTGAGAATGTTCTAAGTGATGAGGACCAAGTCTTTTCTAATCTTAGCCGTCAATTAGAGATTAGATCACGATCGTTGATTCGTCAACTGGAAAAGTATTAAAGGAAGGCTTGGAGTCAGTTGGAGAATAAGCACACAGAGTAGCAGCACTTGAGCTAAGTCGAATTTATAGGGCGCGGTTTGTTGAGAATTTCGAAGTGAGCTTGCAATGCAGTGAGGGGCAATTCGACAGCGGGATTTTTATCCAAGGCTGAGAATACAATAGCAGAAAGGCGAATCAGCACCAGAGAGGCAGCGCAGGCTTAGGAGGGGTGACGCAGAGCCAGCAGGGATCACGCACAAGGACGCAGAGCCAGAGAGGGTGACACAGTCACTCAGAGAGTTGCATTGGGGTTTCTGTGGGGCAGATCGGGTAGCCATATAGCGATTTGATTTATGAGCCAGGAAGGCTCATGGAGAGGGTGATGCAACTCCTGGAGAAGGTGATGCAGTCTAGCTTGTTGTAGCCATCGCTCAGCAACACTTGGGACTACACAGTCACCTATGGGGTTTCTTCATCCAGTTGTTGGATCCGCCATAATATCTGTCTCCGGATAGAGGTACTTCTGCAAAGGATTTTCTCTGTTGAGTGAGCCACATTGGCACCCTAGTTTGTATTCAGAAATCTGCCTAATAATAAAACCCTCAAGAGTTGTTGCACCGATTTTCCCGCATTGGGTTTTTTCGGGGACATTTGTCCGAAAAAATTGTGTGTCCATTGCTTATTCTTCAGTACTTTATCTGTAAAATTGTGTAGGTTGCAGTGTATTTACTTCGATGTTTTCATGAATTATTCAGAAAATAACTAGTTAATTTAAATAGACAAGTAGGAGAAGTAAATCAGATTTACTGCAGTAGGATTTCTGTTTAGAAGATTCAAAAATTTTCACATGGTATTCGAGCATTCGTAGATCAGGAAGAGTTGAAGCCATCAGCAGAAGATCGAAGAAAATTTGCTGCAGGAAGGTAGTTGTCCCGAGTGACAGCGCAAATCCAGAGAGGCAAGGAAGGGTGATGCAGTCACCTGTGGAGCTCACGTAGAGCCTACGCCAGCCAGGAGAGGTGACGTTATAGCTGCAGCTATGGTAGAGCAGTGTTTGCTGGGCCAGCGTAGGGGTTTCGAGCCTCCGTCTTTCCGGTTGCCGTGGCTGGAAGTGTAGATCGTTTTTCTTCAGTAGTTGCTGGTGGGGCATTGTTTCTATTGGTGCAGAGCAATGTCTAGCGGGTCATGGAAAAGTAAGGGGAAGCAGTTCCTCAGCAGACTTCTTGCCAAGGAGTCTAGATCCAGTGTTGATCAACAGCAAAGAGTGATCGGAGAGGGTTGATTTGACATTAGTTGGCAGAGGATTTCCGAGAGGGAAATTGTTTTTTTTTAGGGAGCAAGTTCCTTAGAGAGTTTCTAGCGCCAAGAAACTCAGATCTGAGTTTGCTGGGGCAAGAGCAAAAGAAGGACAAGACTCAAGAGAACCAGTTCGACATCTTCAGTTGAGCAGAGAAGGTCACACATGGACTGAGGGATCAGGACAGGTTGCATGGAGCATCCAACTTTGTCATCTGGAAGGCCAGAATCCTATTAGTTCTAGATGAGCATCGTATCAAGCAACTCGCCAAGAGCGCGGTTGTTGTTCCTGTCAACACTGATCTGTTGAAGAAGTATGAGGAAGCTCAAGCGAAGGCAAAGCGCTTGATCATGGACGGAGTCAAGGATCATGTGGTCCCACACATTGCTAATAAGGACACAGCACATGAGATGCGGACTTCTTTGACCACATTGTATCAAGCGACTTCTGTTCAAAGGAGAATGTTTCTGGAGAATCAGCTTCGACTATTCCAGATGCTGAAGGGAGAAGAGATCGACCCCTTCCTCATTAGATTGAAGGCGATCTGTGTCCAGCTGGTTGCCGTGGGGGCCACACCTAATGGTCTTATAGTGAGGACTGCTCTGAATGCAGTTTTCGATGAGTGGGAGAAATTTGTCCGAGGCATTTTGGGCAGAGTAGCGCTTCAAGGTTGGGAAAACATGTGGGCAGCTCTTCAACAAGAAGAGATCAGGAGGATGACTAAGGCGGGCATGAGCAGCGATGGGATCAAGATCAAGGAGGAGGAGGAAGATGCGGCTCTCGCATCTAAGGGACAACATGGGCATCAGAGGAAGAAGAAGAAAGACCTTTCAAAGGTCAAGTGCCTCAAGTGTGGTTAACAGTTTAAGTAGGACATTTCGCCACACAATGCCCTCAGAAGAAGGGTGAATACAAGTCTGATTCAAAGGCTACCGCAACTAAGGACGATGATGGAGATGATGACGATGTGGCCATGAGTGCTCATCTACCTCGGGAGAAGAGGTGGGGTGACATTGATCTATAGTTCTTTCGAATTGCAGTGAAAGGGGCAGGATCCTCGAGGTGCCCAAACTCTTGGATCACATACGAGCTATGGGAGCCCTTAATGACAATAGCAGGATGATTGGAGTCAGTTGGTGCAAGGGGTGATGGAGCAACATTGGCAAATCTAGAACATTGAAGATTGGAGCAGTGCAGAGCAGAGGCAGCAGCAACGTAGCAACAACGGAGAGGTTAATGGACTTCAGCAGCGCAGAGGCAGTGCAGAGCAGCAGCAGTGCAGAGGCACCAGTAAGACAACGCAGATTAGCAGCAGAGTGTGCTTCAGTATCGAGGTACACCCAGACTGACTTATATGTCAAGTTTTTGGGTGGATTTTTCAGTTGCTTACTTCTTAGCAACTGAGTTGCAGTGCAACAGTTAGCAGTCGCAGTGCTATGGGCAGCATGATGCGGCATTTGAGAAGGAGCTGCAGTACAGATGAGGCAATAACAAGTGGCAGTGTCATGGGCAGCAGTACAAAAGGCAGCAGCGCAGTGGATGAGGGGTAGCAGTCGAGCATCAGCAGCGTAGAGGACCAATGCCATGGATCAGAGTGATGCTTCAGGTTGAAGTATTGCTAGAGCACATTCCTCACTAAGAGGGAGTGTTGATTTTGGGTAGCATCGGATGTGCTCTAGCTCCGAAACTTTGTGGAGGGGCTAGAACACATGAGATCTCCAAGACCCAGAAATCATTTGGAGAAATTTCACCCGAAGTTCAAGTTATTCAAATAATTAATTATTTTAATGGAGACCGTAAGTCTAACTTAGGGAAATTAAATAATTAACGTGAATTAATTTAAACATGTGGGTGAGAATGTTCTAAGTGACGAGGATCAAGTCTTTTCTAATCTTAGCCATCGATTAGAGATTAGATCATGGTCGTTGATCCGTCAACTGGAAAAGTATTAAAGGAAGGCTTGGGGTCAGTTGGAGAATACACACACAGAGTAGTAGCTCTTGAGCTAAGTCGAAATTATGGGGCGCAGTTTGCTGAGAATTTCAGAGTGAGCTTGCAGTGCAGTGAGGGGCAGTTCAGTAGCGGGATTTTTATCAAAGGCCGAGAATACAATAGCAAAGAGGCAGATCAACACTAGAGAGGCAGCACAAGCCCAAGAGGGGTGACGCAAAGCCAACAGGGTGCTCGCAGAGGAACACAGAGCCAGAGAGAGTGACGCAATGATTCAGAGAGCTGCGATGGGGTTTCTGTGGGGCAGATCGGGTAGTCATCCAGCGTTTTGACTTCTGAGGCGGGAAGGCTCACAGAGAGGGTGACGCGGCTCCTGGAGAAGGTGACGCAGTCTAGCTTGTTGTAGCCATCGCTCAGCAGCACTCAGGACTGCGTAGTCACCTATGGGGTTTCTTCATCCAGCTGTTGGATCCGCCATAACATCTGTCTCTGGATAGAGGTACTTCTGCCGAGGATTTTCTCTGTTGGGTGAGCCACATTGGCATCCTAGTATGTACTTAGAAATCTGCTTAATAATAAAACCCTCAAGAACTATTGCACCAGTTTTCCCGCATTGGGTTTTTCCAGCGACATTTGTCCGAAAAAATTGTGTCCTTTGTCTGCATGATTGCTTATTCTTCAGTACTTGATCTGTATAATTGTGTAGGCTGCAGTGTATTTACTTCGATGTTTTCATGAATTATTCAGAAAATAACTTGTTAAGTTAAATAAACAAGTAGGAGAAGTAAATCAGATTTATTGCAGTAGGATTTCTATTTAGAAGATTCAGAAATTTTCATGGCTCGCACTTGAGAAAGTGTTCTAAGGAAAATGTGTGTGACTTCTGCACGCCTAGACACAATGCCTATGCAGAAGTACCTGCTTGGGCTACAAAAATCAACACTCCCTATTAGCAAGGGAAGGACTTTTGGAAGAACCTCCTCCACCTGGATTTGTCTCCAATCCAATCACATCATTCACTACTTTAGCTACTCCCTCTAAACTGGAAGACTTCCCTGCTACCTGCTTTGGAATCTACATTAAAGACCTATTTCTCCCAACCATGCTTATAGGAGCCTGCTCTTGAGCATCCATTAATGTTAGCTCATACCAACTGGTTTTGATATATCTGGAAGAGGCCTCTTTCCCATCTTCCAGATTAAAAAACTGAGTCCCTGGTCTCAACTCAATCTCGAGAGCCTCCTGCTCATTCTCTGTCACTAACATCGATCCTATGCTAAGTCCTTCTAGTATTGCTATGGGTCTGCCTCAGTCCTTTGAGACACCCATGAACTCTGCTTCCAATCCCTCAAATGGTACGGTCTCTCTCTCTCCCTTTGAGGATTGACCTTCGCCAATCTTGTTGGATAGCTTTGCTGGTACTGTCCTTCATACCATGCTCAGCCGATCAAACCCTGCCGACACTTCTCATAGCCCAACAACTCCTTGATTCCCATTGCATCATGTAGTTATTCGATCATGCCCAACTTGTTATTTTGCTTGTGACATGATCCTTCACACCACTTTTTGGCACTACTTGCACCACACTTGACTTCCACACAGGCTTGTCTACAGTTCAGGTCGTGGTATTGTCCTAGCCTCTTTGCAACCTGTATACTACTATACCCACGAACTTGGGTCACTGTTCTAGCTCCTTTATCGCTATTCGCTTCCCTGGTTGACACCACACCTACACTAACTTTGTTAGCGGATCGCTCATGGTGTTCCACGAACATGCCTCTGCACTATGTTGGCTAATGTTGAATCACTTAGGTTTCGACATGCCCCCTATTGCCGCAAAATCTAGCATGCCTTGTAGAGGGGTACCCTACAAGGCAATCACTAGACCAAGTGACAATAATAAGGTAGCAACTCACTGTCGCCAGGACTACTACCCCCTGCTCTTTATGGATTTTCACCAATGGGAGGAGTCTTAGTATAGAGGTCACCTAAGAGATATTCTTGGCTTATAGGTGTAAGGTGACACAAGAAGGCTTCTAAGGGATGACCCAATTTAGGAACATGGCTCATGCAATGAATAATAGGCAATTCACATCTCTTTAAGAGGCCAAGTTAAGGTACGCTAGACCTAGGGTTTGAGTAATAGCGTGTAAAATGAATGTCCCGAGGTTAAGGTGCAAAGAAAAGGTTCCCAACTATGAATACTAGCTAGGCAAAGGCATATGAAACCTTCAGCAAGCCCTCAAGTTGAAGCTTAACCAAACTAGGGTTTCTCCTAGGGCAGGAGAAATTTTGTAGAAAAATGGGGATATTAGCCACTAAGATGGATGATTTTCAGGCAACCAACCCTAACCTTGATGTTGATTCCTCTGAAATCTTAAAACTCCTCCTAGAGAATTTCGCTCAAGCCCTAATTATGTCGCATATCCTTAAGAGGGCTGAAAAGAGAGAGAAAAGAGATTGAAAATAATTTTGTGCGTGAAATAAAGGTTGATCACCTTATGGACAAGGCCAATACCTAATCCTTGGGTGGATGGAGTCTATGGATTCTTAAAATTGGCTAAAACTTGCAAAGGAGTAAGGATGTCATGATGCCCTAGCAAAAAAACCCTAACTATTACCTTTGTGAGGGATAAAAATTCACTTGGGAGAGCTAATGTAAGGTTCACCAAGGGGATTGTCATTCACATATCATACATGAGTAATAATGCATGCAATAATGAAACCTAGCTTCTTGTTGATAGGCGGAAAAATCCCTGCTGCAACAAGGGTCCCAATTAGACCCCTATTCATTTGGGATGGCAATACTCTCCAAAACAGAGATTTGGTTTCCTGTGTTATTCTAGCCTAAAGAAATGACGAAAATAAAAATAAAAAGGGAAAATATATGGCATAACAAATTATATACAATATATTATCAAAATATTACAAACTGCTGTATGTGTGCGTTGGGATTCAAATTTTTGGAAAACAGGGGAAGGTTAATCAACCAAGTGCAGTACTCAAAAAGTACAACAAACAAAAAGTACAACAAATGTTTGGGATAGTGATTTCCCATACTGATATGTGAGCTTAGTCAGCCACCAGATTGATTTTGGGCTACTGTTAAAGAGGTTCTTAATGATCGTGATTTTTTTTTTTATTAATTTTCAAATTTATTTGCATGTAATGAAGTAATCTACATTACAGACCAGCAAATCTATGTCATGAATGAGAGCAAATCGCCAAGTTTATCTTTTTTGAATATCAAAAAAGAAATGTCAATTTACTTAAAAACTGAGAATAAATCTGAGTTTATTAAAATACATCAACGAAACATTACACTAAATCATTTCGAAAGAAAAGACAAAAGCATATTCAAATATTCAACAGGTATTGACAAACGAATGAACACTATGAATCAAAATACCAACAATGCTTTAAATAATTAGAAAGGCATAAATATTTTGAATATATCAATTCCTTGGTGGTCTTAAAAAATTGTCTGTAACTTCTGATTATAACATCAGTATCATCGAGTACAAATATTTCCAACCATTACTCCGATGTAAAGGGTTGTATAAATACTTGAAATTACAAAAATAAGATGTTATCCGTTTTTCTAAAAATAGAAAAATCCAAGGAGTTTCTTACATAAAATGAGCAACAATTTCATCTTGTTGATTTGACTTAATCTTTCTGTTTATTGGGCAGGCTGCTAACTCTCCTGCACCATTTCATCTGCTGGTTCTGAGTCATCCATCGTTTGTGCGGGAGCAGTTTCTTTCTTGATATCTTTTATGTATTGGGACCACTGAGTGAATATATCAGAAATCTGTGGCAGATGAACAAGTGTGAAGCTCTTAAGACTAACTTGGCTTAAGCCATGCATCTTTCAATATGCCTCTTCTTCCAGTTGTACTTAGTTGAGAATTTATAAATTAATTTTATCTGTTCAAGTGAAAATTGGAATAAGTTTTGAATATCTTGTGAGCTCCAGGAGTTCATCTTATTGATTTTATCACTATTATTTGTCCTTTTCTCTTCCACTGCTTGCTGGGAAATTGCTGATGGTAATGCCTGTTTGAGTCCTTGCGGATGAGGCATTTCGAATTCTTTTGCAATATCTAATGCGCTATCTCATACCACATTACACCAAGCGATAGCTTTTGTAATCCACTCTTTAATAATTTTACTTTGAGAGTCTCTTTCATCTAAGGAAACTTGCATTAACTTTTTGTCCTTTTGGATAATTTTTCTATGTTTTAGGACTCATCTCTTTTTCCCAATCTAAATTTTTACCAAACTGATTATTTAATGCTTCATCTTCTTCAGTCATTGGTTCAATCTGACCAGTAAAAGACATTAATTCCTGATAAAAATTGTGAATTTTACCCAACTGCTTGAAAAATTTTAATTCAGCTAGTTGCTCATTTACAACTAAAGCTTGATCTTTAAAAATGTTGATGTCCACAAATGTCCTTTGAATTTGAGTAAACTGTTCTTCAAGAGATTTTACTTGTACTTGGAATGCTGTAGTAATTGTTTGCATGTTAATATCTGATTCTTCTTTTAGAATTTCAATCTTTCTGTTTTGAGCCTCTTTTAAAGTTTCAATTTGCTGCAAATGCTGGTTGTCCTATTCGGATATTTTTGTCTTCAATTGTTGCTCTAATTCTAACTTTTCCAGCCTATGCTTCTCCTCCATCTGCTGCATTGCCAAAGCAAATCCTTCTCCAAGGATAGTGGCTTGAGATTGCCATTGTTTTTTATCAAAGAATCTGCTTTTTTCTAACTCAGTTTCCAATTCCTTTATCCTGTTTTAACTCTTATCCTAAGTCATCTGACATGGGGACATGGGACACGAGGATTCGAGTGTCAGACACAGACACATTGACCCCCCGGAACAGGACACGTTAGGACTCGTTATATATTATTTTATATATATATATATATATATATATATATATATTGAAAATTAGATATTTCTTACACAAATCCTCATTCATGACACAAATTCATTGATTCAAACATAGATATTCATCTAGATGTAAGTTTTACAAAGTAACATTATGCATACAAATACAATTGTGACATATTCACCAATGATCCAATAGAAGAAACACGAGCTACTGCAATTTTCTCATCAAGTCTTCAAAATCAAAATGTGTTACATAGTAGTAGAAATGCCAATGGCAAATAGAAATAGCAAATACAAAACAACTACAAGCCTCAAGGGAGTAGGTAGCTCATGAGTCATCAAAATCAGCATCACTATCATCATCATGGTCACCACTTCTCTCCTCTGCTGCGTGGCCCTTGCTCTCTTGTGACATATTTCCACAAGGGATATTTGTTATCTTGAGGCCGTTGTCTTCCCTCAACATTTGAAGTCGTTGTTGCAGCCCAATTTCCAATAGAGGGAACACTTGCAGACCCTGATGAAATTGGAATAGGAGGGGCATCTCTAATGGGGACATTCTTCCCCTTCCTTTGCCCCTTCCCTACTACCCTTGATTGAGCCATGAATGATGTAAAAAAATAAAGAAAAAATGCACAAATTTGTAAAAAAAATGCACACGCAAACTAGTGTAATAAAAATGCAAAAAAATAGAGACATTCTTCCCCTTCCTTTGCCCCTTCCCTACTGCCCTTTGCTCTTCGCTCCCACACACCCAAAACAAACCCACATCAAGAGAGAGTTAAATGTGAAGTTGAAATGGGCCAAAAAGACCATTTATGGGCCACGTGGCACTCATAAAAGTCGGACAGGTGTCCCAAAATCAAGACACGTGGTGTCCTGATGGGACACGATGGTGTCCTGATAGGACACGATCGGACACGACCAGAGGACACGTGTCCCACCGAATTGTGTCTGATTCGACCGATTCGAGACACGACAGGGCTGAGGAACGAATCCGATTTCATAGTTGTTATCACATTATTGAGACAATTCTTCTACCATGCTTTGATTAAAGTTACAAAAGCCCCTAGGGCTGAAGCTGCTTCAATTTCTTTGTCCTTGGGCCCGCCTATTGCTTGCCAACTTAATTCTGAAGGTGTTTCCACAGAATCATGTTTTCTCTTTTTGGATCTTTTAACAACAAACTTTGCTTGTGAGTTATAAAATTATTCATTTAAAGATACAATAGTCTCTACCATTGGTTTTACTTCTGAAACTAGTTTTAAAATAGAATAAAAGAACAGAATATTAGTTGAAATGGGAGTAATAGGTAGTCCTGGAGAAACATCATCCGTTACTTGTATAGACGAAACAGGGCTCCACAATATCTCTTGAACTGGCTCTTTTGGAATATCTTGAGAAGTTTGTGCTGCTTCAGGATTGATAATTGTTTTAGGAGAAATGATTTCAATTTCTTGAACTGAAAGCTTTGGACCTTGCTCAATTTCCTTAGCAGTTTCTTGAATGGTTTCCTGAACAGTTTTTTGAACAATTTCTTGAAACTTGCTCTATGTTAGAAGAATCAACCTCCATTTGATCACTAGATTGATTCACTTGTTCAGGTGATCCAATGTTTATTATTACTTTTTCTTTAAGAATAATGTTTGTCACCTATTCCTGAGCCACTAATTGGTCTGTGCTTTGTGGCTGTTCTGCCATTTATGCTTGATTTAACCCTTTATTTGTTCCTTCTTGGCTTTTCTGAGTGTGATGTTGCTCTATCATAAGTTGTGGTAAATGCAATCTCGATACATTCATTTCCTAGACATTCTCCTCAAATGTAGACTGTGTTGCTGCAAAATCTAGCGGGCCTTGGAGAGGAAAACCCTACAAGGTATAAACTAGACCTATAAGCAACAATGGGTTAGTGGCCCATTGTCACCACGACCAAAACCCCCCACTCTTTATGGACTTTCACCTATGGGAGGAGTCCCGGTAGGAAAGAGATCACTTATGATAGGTATTCTAGGGTTAAAGTATGAAATGATCTCACTAGGAGGTCTTCAAGAAAGACACAATTTTGTTCCAAGGCTTCACAGGGAAGCAATTCACTTTCTATGAAGATACCTAGAAATAGGCACAAGACCTAGGGTTTGATTAATTTGATGAGTGTTGGAGTAACTCAAGGTCAAGGCAAGGAGAAAAGGCTTCTTACAATGGATATCAGCTAAGCCAAGGCTCATAAAACCTTCAAGAAAGTCCTTAAGTTGAGGGAAGAAAAACTAGGGTTTCCTTCTTAGGACAAACGCCCAGGGAAAGAGAGCTTATGAATGAAATTGAAGTGGATGCCCACCAAATTGATAGGTCTTGTGGCAAACCCTACCAACTTGATGTTCAGGATCTCCAACCACCAAAATACCCCTTTCCTAGAATTTTGCCTGAAGCCCTAGCTTCTAGCCCTAGCCTTGAAAGGATTGAATTTAAGAGAGAGAAAAGATGGATAAAATATGAGATTGATCACCAACAAGTTAGACTAGTGCCTTGTTCCTTGGGAGAATGGAGTCTAGGATGATTTAGGTTAGCTAAACTTGTTTTCAAGGAGGTCGAAATTTGATGCCCTAGCAAGCAAATTTCAAGCTTTACCCACTCAATGAAAAACGAATTTTTCATGGGAGAGCTACAGTGAGTTCACCACTAGGACTATTTAATACATGTTATACATGAGTAATGTATGCAATATTCATCTTGATAGAAATTCATTTAATTTTCAACAAATTAGGGCATGATTTTACCATGACCTAGAATCAATTATTCCATACATTAGACAGAAAAATAGATATTCAATAATAAAGAGCACTTACTAGAAAACATGCAAAAATTCCTTCCATTATCCAAAGAATAATTCCAAAAAATATCCAAGAATAAGCTCCAAATGTCAAAATGCATCCAAGAGATCCAAATCTTCCACAAGAGAACAAGTGTGAATTCCTCTATGAGGCCGAAATGTGATGATGATGTGAACTCAAATGAGGTCTCTCCAATATATCTGTGGTCTAACATATCCTATTTTAGCCTAGAAGCCCCTCTAATAATAAAATAATGTGCAAGTAAAGGTCTAGGTCATAATCCAACCTAGTAGCTTTTACAAATTTAACTGTATTTCCACAAATGCTAGCCAGAATGTTGACGTCATGCTTGCGTGGGCATTTGGAGGGCTAATGTTGGGGCCTTTTGTGCCATGACAAGTGTAGAAGGCCTCTAAAATCAAGATCTAGGGATTGGCCCTTGTATCTCGGTGCAAATCATCCCGTGGCCCCCAAAATTTGGGTTTGGGGCACAAAACTAGGTCTCATGGATCTCCAAGTGACAAAATCTTCGTCTCTACTCCAATATTGAGAGCACTGAAGATGGTGCTAGCCCTCCCATGTGTCAAGGCATGAGACAAACCTCATCTAGGCCTTGGATCAATTGCCGCACCATATTTTATGTCAAGTCGACTAGGGAAAAATTGGTCCAAGTGCATCATCCCATCAATCATATAGGGCAAAGTGCAGAAGTTGTGGGTGCTGAAGGTGCCCATGGCTATGACTGATGCTCTAAAACTTTCCAGAGTCCCATGGCTCTCAATGCTGTTAATTTTCCATGAAACTCTGCAACTACTTAGATGTTTAACTAAAAACAAGGTAACCAAAATACTGAAACCAAATTTAGTTTCCCCAAGATACAAAGTTTCTTAACAATTCATAAGGAGCGGGATAAAACACAAAGATAAAAACACATCACACAAATTGACACACTTGTTTACCCAGGAAACCCAAATGGGAAATCCTGCTTTCTTTGTTGTGTTATTTTATTGATAGTTCTTGAGAAATTGATCTTTTGCAAAGCAATTTGTCGCTCTAAGAACACACTTGTTCTCCTGCTGAACTAGCCTCAACTTGCCTTGCAAAACCCTGATCCTGCTCCTTGATCTTTGTGCACCAACAACCCCTATTTCCTTGTGCACATGGGCCTATTTCCTTGTGCACTAGGCCCTTATATCTTTGTGCACTTCAACTCCTATTCTGTAGCGCAATTCTCCTCCTAAATTTGTGTGCACTTGCTCCTCAAGGATATGCATTCACAAAAAAGAGTGATCTCACAAAACTTGTGTTGAATTGTGCCTTTGTCCTTCTCTTTATAGCTAAACTTCGATCCATGCAATGAGGCCTAACGTAATTTAGAAGTTGAGTTCCGATAGCGAGTTAATTGAGAGTCTAATTGATTCTCTTTGCAATCAACACTTTGAGTATTAACACGTTCTTCCTTCAATCAAGACTGAAGACAAACTCGTTCTAACTAAGCTTGTAACTGCCACCTCGTTTTGTAGTCAAACTGATGAAGACTCCACTTAGCTGAAGCTCCAACTCTACGCATGCAATCTTGATGATTATTCCAGTAAATTGGAAATAACTCATCATAATTGAAGCTTAACTCATGAGCTTGCACTCATGCTAAGAGAAAGACAAAATCGTGGTCTTTCTAGCTAAGGCACAAGACAAAAGACCTTCCATGCTACATTTTCAACACTCCTTAACAAGGAAGGGATTCTGTACAACTCCCAACTTATCTCTGAAATAAACAAAACTGCCTCTTGCTAATGGCTTGGTCAAGATATCTATTGTCTGCTCCTCTGTTGGAATGTACAGTAGCTTCACTATCTCTTTCTGCCCACAATCCCTAAGATGATGATACATGATCTCGATATGCTTGGAGCGATCATGAAACACTAGATTCTCAGAGAGCTTAATGCAACTATGATTGTCACAGTGTATAATAGTGGGTTCCATCCTCTGCCTGAAAGGTCCCACGAGCAACTTCCTCATCCAGATAGCTTCACACGTTGCCAAATTGGCAGTCATGTACTCGACCTCTGTTGAACTGAGTGTAACTGATATCTACAACCATGTACTCGGCCTCTGTTGAATTGAGTGCAACTAATCTCTGCTTCCTGATGTACCAGGAAACTGCTGCTTACCCAATGCTAAAGAAGCAACCTGAAGTACTCTTCCAATCTGTAGAGCTCCCTATCCAATCTACATCTGTGAAGCCTTCCAGTCTCACTCCATCAACCTATTTGTACCATAATCCATAATCTGTTGTGCCTCTAAGATACCTCAAAACATGCTTTGCAACAACCCAATGATCTCTGGTAGGATCCATCATAAACTGGCTCAACTGGTTCACTGCAAAAAAAAATACCAGGCCATGTGTTGACCAAGTACCTCAACGAGCCGATGAGTTTCCTGTACAATGTAGCATCTACTCGCTCTGCTCTGCTAGCATCCACCTTCCTCCAGTTTGTGACTAGAGGCGTGGTCATGGGCCTATAATACTGCATATGGAACCACTGGAGGATCTCTGTAGTGTACTTCCACTTCCCCACAAAGATCTCACCATCACCCTGCCAAACCTCTGATCCAAGGAAATAGTGCATAATCCCCAAGTCCTTCATCTCAAACTCCCTTGCAAGGTTTTCCTTGTTGAAATATGTAACTAGGTTCGGTCTTCATACTAACATATGTAATCAAGATTTTATGTATTTGATGTAATGAGAAAAATAAATTTATTACTGTTGATCTTGAGGCATGGGTTTCATGCTCAAGGAAATTTATTTTTAGGTCAAGCTCCCATTGTGAGCTCTTAGTGTTTGTTATTGAGTCATCAAGTCATTAGAGTCATTGTCATGTATAAAAGACCCATTTGGGTCATGTTACATACTGTTAGAAAATTATTTGAGTCAACGAAAGAGTCAAAATGACCCTCCAAGATCAAGTCAAGGGATATCAATCAAGTCGGCCTTAAACAATGGAATTTGGCCTCATATTAAGTGACAAGAAGCCTATATAAGGAAGGTCTCGGCCTCATTCAAGGAGACACTTCACTTCATCAAGTTCAATCATAAGGAAGAGAAGAAGAGTGAAGAAAAGAGGACGAAGAAAGAAGATCAAGGACGAAAATTTCAGAATTATTTTTTGGGCAAAAATATCTCACACATGTGAGGAGCATTAGGGCTCCTAATGCAACAAGGAAGCCAAAAATTTCAGTCACCCTAGGGAACCAAATTTGGGTGGCAAAAGGATTATATTGCAGACCGAATTTGTGAAGAAGGAAGATCTTACCAAGCGAAGAAGAAAGGAGGTTGATTTCTCCATATTGTCATTCACACGTGTGGCCTAGGGTTTTTGTAGTTAAGCTAAATTGCATTCAAGAGGTTGCAGGTCCGAAAAGGGAGGTCGAAGGAGAAGTTGCTGCTACTGGAAGGCTAATTCGTCTAAGGTTTACTTTAAGGAAGAAGAACTCATCAAGGAAAGGCATTGACTTGGTCTTGGAGGGGTTTTTGGTCCAGGATCTAGGTCTTGGAATTCATCAATTGTAGATTCTATAAGAAGAAGAATTCTTGTGGGTTTTCCTCTCAAAGTTGGAGAGGTTTTGGCCCTGGATGATCGCCTATATATTGTGTTCTTTGTCTCATTGTTCTTTATGATTTGGTAGTTGTTTGATGAATAAAACCTAATAATAATCAAGTGAAAAGAAGAAGCTAATCTAAAGAAGTAAAATCATATCACAAACAATTATCAAGTAAGAGAAATCACCTACACTTTCTGCCCCTAGATTTCTCAACATGGTATCAGAGCTAAGGTGACAAAATCAAGGAAGGGCAGCTTAAGGATGGACACTCAAGGACTAAAGCACTAGGAGATCATCAAGAGTATCAACCATCAAGAAGGACCTCTCATCTCAAAGACACTTAAAGGACAAGGATTACATCATCATCTTGAAGAAATAAGACCTATAAACTCTAGTTCGCTCAAAGAAGGATTCTACCCTTGAAACATTCTTGGGAACCTCGCTCAATCATCACCTCAAAGAAGGAGACCTCAAAAGACCCTACCTCCACTGAAATTTAAGAGTTCTACAAATTGAAGCATCTTGAAGTCTACTCATCCAAAGGGAAGCAAGAAGAAAGGCGTGTTCATCATCAATAATTCAAGGTGATCTCCCCTCCTGAAGGAAGAAATATCCATCAAGAAGACATATCCATCAAGAAGTCATCAAAATCAAGAAGGCAGAAAATTGAAGATATTGTCATCAAGGAGTATCTTCACAAGTAAGTATATTTATGTCTACATCTGAATCTATCAAAATGTATTTTTGCAAGGAAAGGAACAAGTTGGTTGGGGCTCCAAACTTTCTTGCATGGAAGAAAAGGACAGATTTGAACCTCATAGATAATGAAGTCATGGAACATGTTAAGGGCTCAATCTCCAAACCTCCAAAGGAAGAATCTCAAGCTCTTGCAAAATTCATGAAAGGGGAAGTAAGGGCTCAAAGGATTCTCATAGAATCCATTAAGGATCCCCTCATTCCCTATGTATCAAAATTAGAAACATGAAAAGAAATATATGACAAACTTGTAGAACTGTTCTTCGTAAGCACTGCATGAAAAGTGATTTCATTAAGATGAGAACTCTACACGATGAAGATATCAAAAGAAGAAGGAATAGCCTCATACTTTATGAGGGTGTCTTAAATAAGGGAACAACTACAAGAGTTGGGAGAGATAATGTCTGAAAAGGAAATGACTAGTATAGTGCTCAATGCATTACTGGAGGAATGGGGTAACTTTACATCAAGCATCTATGGGAAGAAGGAAGCTACTCCATTCAATGAACTATGGTCACTATGAAAAATTGAAGAAACCGGGTTGAAGGAAAAAACTGATGTAGGATTAAACGAACAAACTCAAGCATATGTTGCCATGGCGAAGAGAAAAGGGAAGTTTGGAAAGTATGGTCCTCAGAAAAGGAAGAAAAACATGGCAAAGGTTCAATGCTATGGATGTCAAGAATATGGGCACTAAAAGAGAGATTGTCCCAAACTCAAGAAGGGCAATAACAAAAGAGGAAGAGAAGAAGCCCATGTCACCGAAGAAGTGGAAGAAGCAAAAAAGAAGAAATTCAAGAAGGAAGAAGTAAAATATCTCTACTATGATTGAGATAAGTCTTCTCCACCTAGTTTTTTTTCAGTTTTGTAAAATATGGTTATCATGGTAGGAATCATTAGAAGCATGATAGGATGCATCATTTCTGGAGATGGCGTCATAGGAGCATACGACTGAAGCGAGAGCTCAATACTTCATCATAAGAAGTTTGAAAGACAGCTGAAGTATAATTCTATGACAATCATCAATAGAAGGAAGTAGCTCTTGATAACCTCACTAGAAGCATAAGTAGTACTTATGGGTAAAAGAGAATCATGTAGTATATAAAGCTCATCATACATAATTTTGAAGGAACATTTGCAAGATGAGGATAGTCAAGATCCTCTGCTTGAATCTTCATTAGAAGGTTCATTTCTTGGAAGAAGAAAAAGTCTCGTTGAAAATTCCAGTTTGGATGGAATTCATTGTTTGAAAGAATGATGGTATGATGACGAAGGAGTGCAACATGTCAAGATGGTTGAAATACTTTCAATCAAGGAAAGGAAGTTGCTTAAGGAAGTCTAGATGACCAAAAGGAAGGAAAGAGGTATGTATGCATATGTTTGATAAGATAAGTCATGTCATTATATAGTTGCAGACATGTCTGGGATAGATACTCAACCTCATGAGTATGATCAAAAGGAAAGGGATCTCTTTCGTTGGAAGAATGCATGAAGGCATGGGTCATATATTGTCTAGATGAAATCAACATAATATGTCCTCATATAAGGTGGTTGACAAAGATGAAGGAATTATGATTGGGAGTTCCTAAGAAACAATATGTGAATAAGAAAAGAAAGAAATCATGAAAGATGCAATTGTGGTCACATGAAAAAGGAAATCAACATCCAATGACTAAAATATTTGGCTATGATATCTCCATGGGAAAGATATGAAGACCTTGAGAAAGTCTGGAAAGAAAGAAGACCCTTAACAAATGAATATCTTGGAGATGTGCCAATATGTATGCAAGATGTTGATGTTGCAACAAGCAGATGTCATGATGAGGGGCCATCACAAAAGGTAACTTTAATTTGATGTTCACTTTTGATTTTTGAACAATATTTGGATGGGTTGGTATAGGGCTACCTAAAGAAAGGTGTGAATGTCATCTACAACTGATACTCATGTGGAAGGATGGAAGATCCTTAAGGATACATGTAATGGAAAAGGTAGTTGTATGAAAAGCCAGATATGGTCTAATGGATCACTATCCAATGAAAGGAAGGATGACATGACTAACATGGTTCGAGAAGGAAAGTGATGGTTGATTCCCTATAAAGAAGTCCCAAAAAGATGAAGGCTACATAATATTAAAATTAAATTCATGACATCGAATGGAGGAGCACTACAAGCAACAAAAGGTCCCACCAATGAAGAAAGTGTTGTTGGAAACAGGTCCCTAGTTAAGAGGGACCTTGGAAGCAAGTTTTTTATTAAGGAGAAACTTGGAAACAAGTCCCCGGTTGAGAGGGATCTTAGGTACATTCCTTTTATAGGAATAGGTACATTCCTTCATAGGAATGGGTATATCCTCCCTAGTTGAGAGGGAGAGATAGACACATCATTCTTGTCTTCACTTGGGAAGAAAGAATGGAGGATTGGGTAAGCATCTGGCATCCAATACGCTTTGAGGATGTGGTAGGGCATCCAAGATAAGAGTAGTCGTAGAGGATCGATATTCTTTGAGGACTGGGAATCCAAGATAAGAATAGTCCTAGAAGGACATACCCTGTGAACACCCGGGTGGGGTATGCTCCCTGAGAGACAATGATGATGGTGTCTATAAATCATTGGTCTCACCAGTGTTGTGCTCTAATCTTGTGGAGAGATAGAGTTGTTAGCCAAGGCCTTGTTATTTGACAATGTTGGATGATATGATGCTAGACAGATGGGTTACCCATCCGACTCTTCTTATGAGAATTCTTCACATTGAGAATGTCCAAGTACCTTGTATGGATTATGAATACCTTCCTAGTTAAGAGGAAGTGTTGAAATATGTAACTAGGTTCAGTCTTCATAATGACATGTGTAATCAAAATTTTATGTATTTTATGTAATGAAAAAAATAAATTTATTATTATTGATCTCGAGGCATGGGTTTCATGCTCAAGGAAATTGATTTTTAGGTCAAGCTCCCATTGTGAGCTCTTAGGGTTTGTTATTGAGTAATCAAGTCATTAGAGTCATTGTCATGTATAAAAGACCCATTTGGGGCATGTTACATATTGTTAGAAAATTATTTGAGTCAAAGAAAGAGTCAAAATGACCCTCCAAGATCAAGTCAAGGGCTAGCAATCAAGTCGACTACAAAATCAACAAGTTGGCCTCATATCAAGTGACAAGAAAAGCCTATATAAGGCAGGTCTCGGCCTCATTCAAGGAGACACTTCACCTCATCAAGTTCGATCATAGGAAGAGAAGAAGAGTGAAGAAAAGAGGACGAAGAAAGGAGATCAAGGACGAAAATTTCAGAACTAGTTTTTGGGCAAAAATATCTCACACGTGTGAGGAGCATTAGGGCTCTTATTGCAGCAACGAATCAGTCACCCTAGGGAACTGAATTTGGGTGGCAAAAGGATTATATTGCAGACCGAATTTGTGAAGAAGGAAGATCTTACCAAGTGAAGAAGAAAGGAGGTCGATTCACACGTGTGGCCTATGGTTTCTGCAATTAGGCCAAATTGCAATCAAGAGGTTGTAGGTCCGAAAAGGGAGGTCGGAGGAGAAGTTGCTACTACTGGAAGGCTAGTTTGTTTAAGGTTCACTTTGTGGAAGAATAAATCATCAAGGAAAGGCATTGACTTGGTATCGGAGGGGTTTTTGGTCAAGGGTCTAGGTCTTGGACTTCGTTAAATGAAAATTCTATAAGAAGAATAATTCTTGTGAGTTTTCCTCTCAAAGTTGGAGAGGTTTTGGCCCTGGCTTATCGCTTATAGCTTGTGTCCTTTATCTCATTGTTCTTTATGATTTGGTAGCTGTTTGATGAAGAAAACACTAATAATAATCAAGTGAAAAGAAGAAACTAATCTAAAGAAGTAAAATCACATCACAAACAGTTATCAAGCAAGAGAAATCACCTACACTTGATGCCCCTAGATTTCTCAACATGCCTTGCAATCCTGAATCAAGCTATCCGCTCCAGTCAATATAATATCGTCAACATAGATCACTAGAATGAACGAAAGCCTGCCAATCGTGATGTAGTACAGGTTGGCATCCACCTCACTCTTAGTGAAGCCCAATCCTCGAAGGTAGTCGTCAATACAAGTGTACCATGCTCTCGGACCCTGCTTGAGCCCATAAAGAGCTCTCTTCATTAGACAGACACGAGTGTCTCTGTTGAAAGTTTCAAACCCCTCCAACTGCTCCATATAAATCTCCTCCTCAACCACCCCGTTGAGGAATGTTGTCTTCACGTCCATCTGGTGGATCTTCCACCCCATTTGTGCTACAAGTGCCAGAATCGTCCTTATGGATGAATATTGTTCTATTGGGGCAAATGTCTCATCATAGTTTATGCTCTCAACTTGCGAGAAGCCCTTGGCCACAAACCTGGCCTTGTACTTCTCCACACTCCCTTCTACTCCATGCTTCACCTTGTATACCCAATGTGAACCTACTATTGATTTTCCCTTTGGTCGTGGCACAATCTCCCAGACATTGTTCTTCATGATGGAGGAATATTCCTCCAACATGGTATCTTGCCAAACCTGCTGAGAGGTTGCCTCATAACAAGAAGGATTCGCTCCTGGGCCTCCTGAATCAATCTTTCATCCCACTTGGCTCTCTTCCTCCTTGTGATGGGAGTCACTGACTGAGTGGCTGCCTCCACTCGTCCTGATCCCTCCTCATCTTTTACTGACTCCTTGTCATCCTGTTGTGTGACCCTCTTGTCAACTGGCTAGACTCAATCTGTGATCCTATCTAAGGCTCCTGCTTGGGAGCAAGTAACTCCTCCTCAAGTACTCCAACCGGTTCTTGCTCCAAGGATTCCCTCAGAGCTCTGTCCTCCTGAAACCTCATGTCCTGCCTGATAATTGTTTTCTTGAATACTGGTAGGTACACCCTATACACCTAAGATGTTGTTAATCCAAGTTGTCATTGATGGCAACAGGTTGATGAAGGAGAAGCCAGACTATGACCCTATGATGAATAAGCCTAACAATGAAGATGACCTTGGAGACAAAATTTTACTCTCTGCACATAAATATTCAAGGTCAGTTATAAAGGAAAAATATTTTGGACACCTTGGAGGAATCTTTATACATTAAGTTGTATACCATCTTATAAAGCATAATTTTAGCTTTCCAACAAGCTATTACTTAGCCAAAATCTGCTAGCGGTTTGAAAGTTATTAATTTTTTAAGTTAAGAAGAAATTTTCTAGTCTGTGAGCCGACCTCATCCCTCTAGGACAAGTCAGCCTACTTCAAGGGACATGTCTATTCATTGGAGGGTCAAACTTTGTGTATTTATATACAGTCAATCTCCTTTCTTTCGGATAATCATCATCTCAGCTATTGATTACAGAGTTCGGTTAAGAAGGAAGGTGTTCATACCTCATGAACACAAGAAGAAAAGACTGAAAAACTATTCTATAAATTTTCGGACTGTTGGAGAAGGTTCTTGAACATTAGATCTGTGGTATCTGCTATGGCAACTCACCTCAGTATTCAAACTTCGGACCAGTCACCTGCGAAGGAATTACCCTCGGTCCTATTGCATATTTCAAGACAGTCACATTTGAACTAAACTTGGTCTAATAAGGAGGGACAGTCACCTATAACAATTTGGTTTTGGCACACAGAACTGTCTTAACATATCTGTAGAGAATGACACAATAACTCGGATTACATTGCCACCTGTAGGAGCTCATTTAAGGCTCCTATCTGTGATAACAGTCGACTATTACTTAAAGCCTGTTCACCTGTAACAGCTCAAACAACAGTCACCTATCCTTCAGACCTGTGGACACTTATATTCTCGGAATTGACACAGTCACCTGAGAGGCTCAGTTTTGAGCTCGAATTAGGTGTTGAAGTATTAAGGAGCAGATTTGGAAGCAGCCCTTTGATATCTCTGAAACGAATTACAAGTAACGTTTGAGGGCAAGTGTTAAACAGTGAAGAACTTATGAGCCCTCAGGAAGTGAAGAATCTGGAGGTGTAAAGAACCTGTGGCCTAGTCAAGAAATTGAAGGCTTGTACAATGAATACTTGAGTTGACTTGAATAAGCCTTGTGAAGACATCTTTGGAGCCTATCTCTTGACCCTCTTGAGAAACTTGAAGATCCTTGAAGCAAAAGTAACTTGAAGAGAGTTGTTTGGAAGACCTGGTGCAAAACTTGAGCAGATTATTGAAGACACCTTTGAGGAATTATTGAAGTCATCTAAAGACACTTGTAGAACCTGATCTTGAGACACCATTGGAAACCATGATGCGTTGATATCATCACGAGGTGACTTGGAGGATTTAGTTGGGTATCATATATCTTGTTGAAAACACTTATGTAAGTACATCTCACATTTTCTCTCTAAAGATTTCTGAAGGATTGGTGTCCTTGGAGTAGGAGCTCCTAAACACAAGGTTGGTGCCATGAGAAGATAGGGTCGAAGCCCTAGAGGTCAGAGCCTCAACAAAGTCCAAGTTGGTGCTTGGAAAACAGGTTGGTGCTTGTTTCATTAAAAGGGTTGGTGCCCTTCTCTCATCTATTGTATACTATTATTAAAAAGGAATTGAAGTTCTCTTTAATTCTTAATATCATTATTATATATATATATATATATCTTTGTCTTTAATTGTGAAGAATCTAACTGGCAATATTTAACAATTGAAAAGAAATACTGATTCACCCCCCTCTCAGTATTTCCGACAGATGTCCCATTGTATCCCACGAAAATTCCCTTTTCAACTGTGGGCTCCAACTTCTTCCGGTTATCTTTGGATACTGGGGAATAAACTTTTGTGCGAAAGATGCGGAAGTGCGAAACATCAAGCTTCTTGCTTGTGAAAGCCTCGTCCAGTGTAACTCATCCAAGCACCCTGTGTGGACTTCTTTTCTGCAGAAATATTGTAGTGTTGCATGCCTTTTCCCACAAGAAGATAGGCAATCCCTGATCATGCAACACGACCTTGGTTGCTCCAACTATGCTGCGATTCTTCCTCTCAGCCACCTCATTCTGTTGAGGGTTATGGGATGATGTCACCTCTCTCCTAATGCCCTCCTTGGCACATATGTGTCCTTGAAGGCATTGGAGAGATATTCCTCGCCATTGTTGCTTCTCAATGCTTTGATCTTCTTCCCAGACTGGTTTTCTACCAAGGCCTTAAACTCCATGAACTTGGAGAAGACCTCCTCCTTCATAAAAAAGATCCAAATTTTCCGAGAATAATCATCTATGAAAGTAACATAATACCTGTGTCCCATAAGAGACGGAGAAGAGAAGGGCCCGCATACGTTTGAATGTACCATCTCCAAAATCCCTTTGGCTTTGTTGTCTCAACCCTGAAAAGATGACTTGGCACCTAAGTTGCACGAAACGAGGAAACGGAAACGAATTTACGAAACAAGGTACGGTACGAAACGCGACCTCCCCAAATTTTGGAAATGGGGAAACGCAATATATATATATATGATCCTAATGATGTCATTTATCCGAAAGTATATATATATTAGAATTTAGGACATTTAAGAAATGTTATGTGAAATCATAAAACATACATGATAAATTATAATTTATTACATTCAATTAAAGCATCCAAAAGACAGTTTCAACAATTAAAAAAATAATAAAACACATGCAACCTAAAAAAAATAAAAATAAACAACTTAAATCGACGGAAACGCGTTTTCGGCCGAACTGGACACGTTTCCCAACGAAAAACAGCCCAGTACGGCCGGAAACGCATTTCTAGGCCGTACCGTACGGCGAAACGTGTTTCCCTTTCGCTTCTGGGATAAAACAAGGGTTGGACCCACGTTTCCTGCAATGTAGACCGAAACCTATTTATGAGAAGTAAATGTTGGCAATACTACATGCACTAAAGCAATGGCGACCTTACCTAATGGGAAGACACTTCAAGGTAAAAACAGATCATGATAGTCTTAAATACTTTTTGGAACAAATATTATCTTCAAAAGAGCAGCAAAAATGGGTCACAAAGATGTTGGGTTATGACTTTGAAATCATCTACAAAAAAGGGAAGCAAAATGTTGTTGCAGAAGCACTCTCAAGAAAGGATGAGGATGTGGAAGCATTGCTTTGTGCTATTTCTATTATTCAACCTGAGTGCATAACCGAAGCAAGGGATGAATGGAAGAATGATGAAGAGGTGCGGACACTCATTCAAAAGTTGCAACAAGATCCCAGTACATCTAAAACATTTAGCTGGAAAAATGATTCATTATGGTACAAAGATCGCTTATATCTTTGTAATAATTCTCAACTCAAACAAAATATTCTTTTGGAATTGCACACCTCTCCCTTAGGAGGGCACTCAGGATTTTTAAAAACTTACCACGGGGTCAAGAAAGAATTTTTTTGGGATGGCCTTAAATCTGATATTCAAAAGTTTGTGGCTGAATGTTTGGTTTGCCAACAAAATAAAGTTGAGACATTGAGACCCCAGGTTTGTTACAACCCTTATCCATTCCAAGTCAACATTGGGAGGAGGTTTCAATGGATTTTATCACAGGTTTACCCAAGTCCGAAGGAAAGACTGTCATCATGGTGGTAGTTGATAGACTTACCAAGTATGCACACTTTTGTGCATTATCTCATCCATTTAAAGCCAGTACAGTTGCTACTGCATTTATGGAAACAATTCAAAAGCTACATGGAAACCCAAAGATTATTATAAGCGACAGAGATCCCATTTTTACAGAAAATTTTTGGACGGAATTATTTTCTTGTTTGGGTACTCAATTAGCTCATAGCTCATCATATCATCCTCAATCTGATGGGCAAACTAAGATAGTGAACAAATGTTTGGAAGGATATCTTTGTTGCTTTGTATCTGATAAACAGACACAATGGATCAAGTGGTTACCTCTAGCTTAATGGTGGTATAGCACTTCCTTCCCTACTGCAGCAAAAATGACCCCATTTATGCCACTTTATGGGTATCATCCACCCTCCATCACGTCATCTTTAAGATAAAGTTCTAAAGTTCAAAGAGTGGAAGATCACATTGAGCATCAACAACTAGTTCTCCAACTCTTAAAGGATAACCTCACCTTGGCGCAGAATCGAATGAAACAACAGGCAGATCAACATCGTAGGGAAAGAATTTTTTATGTAGGAAACTAGATATTTTTACAGCTACAACCATACAAACAAATGTCCCTCAAGCAAGCTAAGAAGGATAATAAATTATCACCAAAGTATTATGGTACTTACAAAGTGTTGCAAAAGATTGGTACTACAGCATACAAATTGGAGCTTCCTGCATCTTCCCAAGTGCACCCAGTTTTCCATGTTTCATGTTTAAATCAGGTTATAGGTGACAAGCTCCCAGTTCAAACAATATTTCCAGAACTTGACGAAGAAGGAAAAATCATATTGGAACCTGAAGCAGTCACGAAAACAAGAACTCGACAGCTACGTAATCGATCAATTTCAGAGTATCTCATCAAGTGGAAGGAATTTCCCGTTGAAGATTTGACATGGGAGGATGAGAATTTTATACAGAAGCATCCAGAACTACTCAAGCATTGAGGACAATACTTTTTGAAGGAGCGAGGCATGCTAGGTCCCTATAATACTAGTGTATCCCCTTATTGTTATTGTTAGTATAGCCCTCTTATTGTTATTGTTGTGGCCATGTATTCCCCATATTGTTATTATTGTGCCCCATAGAAGCCCATTATTGTTATTGTTGTGCCCTTACATTGTTATTGTTATGTCGGCTAGGATTATATTGTGACCCCTTGGACTCCTATATATAGAAAGGAGGTTTTGTCATTTGTATCATCGAAGAATTGTTCATTTATGTAATGTAAAGGAGGTTGCCCCCTTGAAGAGGCTGATTTATAAGTCGTTGATCTATCTTTTATTCTATTTTGTGAGTTGGTTTCATAACATTGATCATCAAGAAAGGTGCATTTTTCCAGGTCAAAACATCATCATAAAAAAGCACATGCCAAAAATAGACTAGCATGCTCATCTCCACTGCTAAAAATAGACCACACCAAAAAATATTTAAGTGCTCAAAGTCTTCTAAAAACTAAAACCCAACACCTCTGCTCAAAATGCAATCCTGAGGTACCCACTGTTTTAACTTTTTTAGCACCAACAAAAACCTCAAATTTGACCTACTTTTTTATTTTTCCAGAATGACTTGAAATTTTGAGCACATTATTTAACATAAAGGTTATCCAAAAATATGACCAATTCCCAAAACATAGAAACCCTATTTTTGACCTAATTCCTCATGGTCTCCAATCTTCAAGAAAATTGACAAACACGTTGTCCATAAGGGATATCCAAAAATGTAATAAGTTTCCCAAGTGCAGAAACCTTAATTTTGTAACAATTTTTTAATTTATCATAATGCCATCACAATTGAAACATCTACAAAAATATGATCAAATTCTAGAAACATGAACTTTCTAAATATAGAAAATTCCAAATATAGAATATCTTGTTAGTCTAAAATTAACCTTTTGAAGCCCTCGCCTGCCCATGCCAGCACCAAGAACTACATGTCATATGCAAGCATGGGAAAACTGTTGCATTAAAGAAATTTCTCAAGCTCTATATGGGTATGAGTGTGAGTTGCTCTCTTAAGTCAACTGCTTTGAAGATCACTGCAACAAACATGTTCTACCAACTCCAAAAATGAAGATACACGATGGTGCGTTAAGTCCAGGTTATAGTATGTTGGAAATTGTAACTAGGTTTGGTCTTCATTTGATGTATTTGAGTCATCATGTAATGTACTTGTCAAAAGAAGAAAGAAAAGAATTATTATTATTATTATTATTATTGTGACTTATTAAAGCATGGGTTTCATGCTTGGGTCACCATGTTTTAGGTCAAAGTTCCCATTGAGGACTTCTAGGATTTATTCTAAGTTAATAGAGTCATTGTACTTTTAAAGAGACCCTTCTTGGGCTTTTGAATCATGTAAAAAGGTTTAATATTGAGTCAAATATGAATTATGTGACCTCCACGCCAAGTCGACCTAGAAGAGATCTGTCGGCTCATGTAGGCCCAAGAGACGCCTATTCAACCTCACCTGGAGCCTATAAAAGGAAGAAATTCGAATTCATTTGAAGCACACTCTCTCAAGCAGTTCGATATCTCTTGAAGCCGTGAAGAAGTTCGAAGTCTGTTGTCGGGAAGTCGAAAGAAGTGCGAGTTTTGGGAAGTCTAAGGAGAAGAAGATAAACGAAATTTTGGTGCCTCTCTCTCTCTATTTCGGGCTCTGGATTGGGAGATCGAAGTCTTCCAAGTTTCACTGTTGCCGGAAGCCGTATGATGCCGGAAGCTGCTGCCTAGTCGAAGTTGTTGGAAAGGGGTCGAAATTCTAGAGGTTGACTTGGTGTTGAGGAAAGGTCTTGTCTTGGTCTAGGGTGAAGAGTCTCAAAGAATGCTATTGAAAGGAAGAATTTCTTGATTGGATTTTCCGCTCGAGGGGGGTTTTTCCCTGGCATGTGCCTACATCTAGTGTCCATTGTTTTATGTGTTGCCATTTTGGTAATTGCTTGATGAACTAAAGGAAAGAAGATATAAAGAATCGTAATAATAAGAAACATCACAAGTAATTATCAAGAATAAGAAAATCTTTTTGCCTTTCTGATTTTCTAACATAATACTCACGAACTGTCAATGCCAATTCAAAAATCAATCATGTATCCACCGACTGTCAATGTTGAATCAATCAAAATGAACTTCTGAGAAGTCCATTTTAAGTGATAAGTGGTCCCCTCATAGTGATCAATGACTCCAATCAAAATCCATTGTCTATTTCTTCCCACTACTTCTAGCCTCAAAATGCCTTCACAATAGCGTTGCATGGTTGACATGGTTTTGTTCTTGGTTTTGTATTTGCACTACTATTTCTTGTGTTTCTATTGACTAGTTAGTTAGCTCTCTCTCCTTTTAGTAGAGAAGTGATAGGAGTTTCTTTCTTAGTCCAATTGTTTATTCACATTTGTCATATTTTCAAGTCCCATTGACCAACTTTGTAGTCACCTGTCAGATATTAATAAAATTACTATATCTTATCTTATCTAAAGCTGACATTAAAATCAAAATCATAAATACATAACCACAAGATTTTCGAGTACACAAAGATACTGAGAGGGGCGGTGAATCAGTATCAAACAAATTATTATATTATTTTTCTTCTAAAACAGTAAACACATCAATTAACATAATGCATGAACACACAGATTTAAAGTGGAAACCCAAACTGGGGGAAAACCACTTGTAAATGTGTCACTAATAGGCTTCAATCTGTTACAATCTATGTTGCTAGGAAACGTGGGTTCAGGGAACGGGACGGGAACAGGGACGGGAACGTCACTTTTTGAAACAGGGTGCGTGGGTTCGTCGTGGGTATATATATATATATATATATATATATATATATATATTTTATAAATTATAATATGTATGGATTTGTATATTTTCCAACTTTAAACAAGAAAAATAAAATATTTATGATTTAAACTTTAAAGATTTAAACATGCACATCATTCAACATTCAACATTCACATTGAAATTTCAAAATTTCTAGTTTGATATCAAGTGCAAATTGGAGTTTACATATTAATAAGAATCATGATATATGTCCATTATCATTCTACATTCAAAATTTTCCTTAAGGCATCTCCAAACATGAACTGGGAAATTTCAAAATAGTGAACAATGGCTTCCTCAAGCCATGTCATCAGCATCACTTAGATCTTCAGTCAACATGCTCTCCAGCTACATAGCTAAAATAGTAATGACCTTAACATAGCTACAATAGCAATGACATTCAGCCTAAACAATGAATCTACAGCGGCCATTTCTAGTTCGAAATTGCATAAAGAGAAGTAAAAAGGATGAGCTTGAAAAGAATTACAACAAAATCAGTTAAAAAACTGACCCTAATGTTCCCCATTTTGGGGTTCCACGCACCCGTTGTCGGGGTTCGGCGCACCCAATTAGACAAGCCCAGTTCTTTTGGGTGCATTTTAGAAGAACCCGTACCCGAACCCGGTACTTGGGGACGAGAACCCGGGACGGGTTCGAGAACCCCACCCCCAGGGTCGCGAACCCATGCAACATAGGTTACAATGATATAGGCAACCACCTGTGAGGACATCAACCTCTGTAAGCACCAACTTACAATGTTACAGGCTCCAACCTGTTGAATAGATGAGGACACCAATCCTCTGTAAGCACCAACTTACATTTCTCCAGGCTCCAACCTGTTAAAAGGATGAGGACACTAAACCTCTGTGTTCAAATCAAGACAATTTTGTACTCTGCCTGTCACTGAGGCAAACCTCTTACAAGGCTGTCACATTCTCCACTGATCCCTGCGGCTTAAACGAGTCAGGACTGTGATCTGTCAATTTCACAAATGAACTATTCCTTCTCTTGATGATAGCCTACAAGCCTGTGGTTTAGTTAGGCTGAAACTCGGCCTTCAAAACTGTCACAAATATGCAATATTCAATGGTTTAGGGCTCAGCCTACTCAACAGGTCTGATGTCTGTTCTGACGGGTTACCAGTGAGCCTTTTACAGGGGCACGAAACAAGTGTAAAGGCTGCCCAGAATTTGGTCTGTTCAAGCACAAAAACTTGGCCTTGTCACAGACTTATACCACAGGTGAATACCCACTAGAAATACCACAGAGTAACAAAAAAACGATCCTCCTTTAGCTCAGATTTGCCACAGATTTCCTTCTCTGCTCCTCAGCTCAACCCTCTTTCTTACTCAGCTTGGATCCTGTGATCACCTCAGACCTTATTCATTGCTCAATCTCCGAGTTGATAATCCAAATGAGCCACACGAGTGGCGTATTTATACTAAACAAGGGGGTGTCTAGGGGCCGACTTGTCCCCTTATTGTCACCTTAAAATTTGGATTCGGTTAGACTTTATGAGAGGGGCCAACTTGAGGCCAAATTTAGCTAGGGACATAGTTTATATATGTATGCATTCAAAAATTCATTTCTCTTCAACCGTGAAGAGTTGGGAGGTGTGCAACTATCACCGGAAAGGTCTTTAAAATTTAAATGGGCCATCTGTTTATGAAGTTTACCCTTCCATCTGGACTTCCTTTGACATCAATAACGACCTTTTTCAACACAAGAAATACTCAGAGTAACATATCCTGTGGTAAATAGGTTATCCTCTTACTATTGCTCTTGCTGTCCTATTTTATCCAATGAATGGAGATCGCAACAATTTGATAGTAGAATGGACACAGCCAAACAACCTAGCACATATTATACATTAAACATAGATTTGTGTAACAGCAAGTGATTTATCATCAAAAAGAACAAGCGTATTCATAAACCCCTCGAAAACAAAAGAATATTCCAATATATGTTGCCACAAACTAAAACAACAATAGTCACCACAGAGCATTGGATACTGTAATTAAAATTGCATACTTAGTTGATAAGGCACAAGAGCACCATAGAACAAGATATAAGATGTCCAGATAATCTAAATTTAATAGCATTAGAAGATACTTTCAAGGTACTCCAAGTAATACCTTTATAGTAGTAAAAAAGAATTCTCCAGGTGACAGCTGCAGGAAGCGAACACCTTGTGAACTCACAGGAGCTTCTAGAAAGAATATTAAATCTTTAGAAAATGCAAAGCATGCTAAGATAGCCACTCCGACAGCTAACACTGACACAAATATCCTCTCCCGCAGCTCTTCTAAATGATCAAAAATGCTCATTTCTTTATCATCAGGAAGCTCTTCTTTGCCAGGATATAGCCATTTAGACACCGGATTCTCCTGATAATCTTCTTCCGAACTTTGAAGATATGGTCCCTGCAGATCATCTGATAGCTTCCCTGCAATTTCCAGATAAATCTATTTAAAGTAGGAGACAAATTAGATGACATAGCAAATAAATGTGAAGGCACTCCTCTAACACATATTTGTAGGAACACATAAAACAGGTTTAGGACTGCTTTTTCTGTCTTTTTTATGGTATAACTTCCGGGCTTGTAATTTTTCCACTATAAATGAACAGTACTATTCAAGGTTTGATTTACATGGAACTTAAAAGCAGCAAGCACCTGTCCAATATTTTGTAGACAGTAAAATTTGTAAGTCGACTGCTACGAGGGTTTTGGAGCATATACAGAAGCAAACAGTATCAGCAGCTTTAGAAAAAAAATGTTAACAAATGCCTTGACATTTTTGCTAAAACTGCTGGGGCAGCCATGAGTGAGGAAAAAGACACAGGCTATCATCTTAGGGTAAGAACACTTTCTGCTTGACTACATGTCAAATGGAAACTCGTAGAGCCAAGCCAATCATCTACTATTTAGGAATTTCCTTTGGAACTGATGTACCAGTAAATATTCTTCAGGGTTGGATTTTACTTAACATTGAAAGCAATCCTAAATGTTGCACCACTCAATATTTTCATCTTGCAAGTCAAATCAGTATCAGGGATAGAATCCTGGCAGGCAGTCACGTATAGTTTTACTCTACCTGTCTCTCTCCTTCTAGTATACGGTAAAGGCAGATGGAAATGCATCTTCAGTGCTTTCACTGGGAGATGAAAGGCAGGAAAAGCGGCCTTGTCGAGATCACAAGAGAGAGAAGAATCAAATGGAACCACCACCAAATCCTAAATCAGCAGGAGCCATAAGCACATCATAGATAGAAGAGAACACGAACCCACATACAAGAGAAACACAAGATATGGTGCCCATAGGCTAAATACTCAATCTCAATGAATCAATATGTTGAGATGATACATTGAGTTCATGGTTCATAATATTGAGTTGCATATTCATACACAACTCAAGTGAGGTGTCCCTTCAAGAGGGATTTATGGACCCAAAAAACAAGGGCACACCCCCAAAAGGGTGACTAGGCTGACATAGTCAAAAATATATATATATATATATATATATATATATATATATATATATATATATATATATATTTTTAAATCAAGAGGGTGCTTAGCCATAAATGACCATATCTGAAGAATACCACCATTCTGACAACAATCCCCCCCGCAACCCGCCCCCCCCACACAAAATTAATGTTAGAATGGGGACATGAAAAAGAATGATGAAGTACAGGAGTTTGCATACTCAGCTCAACAAAGATAAAGTCGTAGCTGAAAATACAAAGGAAAGTGAGTATGGATGCACTTTTCAAAATACAAGAATGCATGACCATATGAAAACCCAACCATCATCATAGAACCACTCAACTCCTGAGGAAATGCCACCACTGAATTTCATATCTAGAGACACAAGATACTCCACCTATCTATCTAATAAAAAAGCATTGAAAAGAGGCATCGGTACAAGATGAATGTGACTGGGCATAACCAACTCAATGCAAACTCAGCAATATATGGAAGAGGACAATGTAGGTTTGTGATGACCCAACTTAATACAAAAGTGGACCCAATCAGCTGAAAGAATGCTCCACCAAACTACTCACCAATTGGAGAAAACCGTCACTAACAAGCTCATCCAATGGAAGACAGCAAGAAAATATATCCATGTATTACTACGCACCTACTGGGAGAGTGGTACTAGTGAACTACCCATCTAATGAAGCAGTACTAGAAGAAAGAACCTGTGTAGAAATGAAGAATGTAGCCATAGACCTGCTCAAATGTGGGGAAAATTGTCACTAACCTACTCATCCAACAGAGAAAGTCAGGATGACACCCCTACCATATTACTCATCTACTATGAGAGTGTACAATTGAACTATCTATCTAAAGTTGGAAGAGACATCTTGTATAGGAATGTTGAATGTAACCACCAATTGTCTCATCTATTAGAAACAATTGTCAATGACCTGTTCATCCAATGGAGGAGGGTAGGAAGATATATCCCCACTGTCATTGACCGACTTATCCAATGGAAGAATGAAAGAAGACATATCCCTGCCATGTTCCTCATCTATTAGGACAGTGGTACGATTGAATTATCCATCTTAAGAGGTATTGAAAGAGACACCTGGCATATGAATGTTGAATGGAGCCACGGCCACCAATTGTCTCATATAGTGGAAACAATTGTCACTGACCTGCACATCCAATGAAGGAGGGCAGGAAGATTATATCCCTACCATATTCTACAACTACTAGGAGAGTTGTACTACATTGACTATCAAAATAGGTGATCCGGAATGGATCATTATATAATCTGTCATATATCTTGGTACTTTATAAATGGAAAAAATGGACAAAATTGCTCAGAGGGCCTGTTGGCTCAAACTCTAGCAGCCCTTGTGAGAGGCCTCACAAGGCAAGGGCCTGATCCAGGTGGATATTGGTGGCCACCCGCCTATTCCACTTGGGCCCCCACCATTGTCTCTTTCAGTTTTTCAGTTTCGGCATAACTTACTATTTTTAGCAGTTTTTCGGGTCCTGAACTTCCGGAGCCGTTTTGAGGCCCTAAACGACGTTTTTTGGGTATGCTTTTACCAGCGAATTAGATCATCCAATTCATCTCGACAGTTTTATTCCTCGGATAGAGCTTTCTAATGATGTATCATGTGCGTCAAACGGAGATAGGATGCCAAAGTTACGTCCCTGGGAAGTTGAAACACCAATTTACCCAAACGGGGCCCATAGTTGTGGCGCTTCGTCTCCTAGGGTTAGGTTTTTGGGATGTTTAGGGTTCTCCATTTTTTCTCAATAATAAATAGGCCCTCGAGCCTCATTGTAACTCAGTTCAGAGGCCTGTAGCCGCCACATCTCTTCTCAGAGATAGCTACCAGTGCCCTAGCTAGTTTTATTTCCATTCTGTCTGTAAGCAAATTTCAGTTCTTGATATTAATGAAATGAAGTGTTAATTCCGCTGCATCTCTGTATTTATGGTTATATGTTTATTCTGTTGTGTTCCTACATAAATCTGGATCAGGGCCAAACCTAGATGCAACAATGAGGGGGATTGCCACTGTCACCTCAGCAATCATCATCCTGCTCTTCAATGAAATTTCACCACATGAGAGCTTCCGAGTTTTCCCCTAAAGGATAGTCTAAGTTAAATGGCTTAAGGTGATATAAATCAAAGGCTAAGCAAGGTACTTCTTTAATGGACAAAGGAACAATTCTCTATGTGTGGGAGCAACATACCATATAAAAAGTCTTAGAGGGGCTATTGACACCTAGGGTTTCAACTTTCAAGATGTAGATCAACAAAGGAGAGCCTAAGCATACAAGCTCAAAGAAAAGGTTTGCAAATGATGTAATCAACAAAATGAGAGGACAAGCCTTCGATTTAAGCCCCAAGTTGAAACCTTAACCAAAGTTATGGTTTTTATAGGGAAAAAGTTACTTAGGGAAGATAACGCCAGCTCTATTGAGGAAAATCCAACCATGAAAAATGATAGATTTTGAGTGCAAATAATCAATCAAGGTGGATTCAAGCTAGAGAAGCCTCAACACCTGTCTAAAATGAGCCCTAATTGAAATCAGCCCTATGCACTAGCCCTAGTGGCCTGCCTTAAAGAGCTTAGAAAAATAAAGAGGAAGGAAAGAGTAAAGTTTTTTATGATTTTTGACCACCACAATGATTACTAGTGCCTTTCCCTACTTGGGTGATGGACTCTTTAGGGCTAAATTTACGAGAAATTAAATTTATGCTTGGAGTAACAGGGAAAAACATAGTTTTTACTTGATAAATCCAATTTTTACTTGATAATCCCTAGTTATCTTTTTATGAAGGGAGAAATTAAGTAGAGGAAAGCTCTCTAGGAGGTCTTCTATAGCATTCAAGGAAATAAAATCCGCATGCAACGATCAAGCAAGACTTTCCAATAAAAATATGCATTTAGACAAGGAACAAGAGAAAAACACTAGCATATGTTCATTACATAAAAAACCATTAAAAATCTGCAATTCAACTTACATTTTCCAAGAAATAGCCTTCTTTCAATCCCCAAAAGATATCTCCAAGAAAAAGTATTCTCCAATAGCAATAGCTCCAAAAAGATCACATCTCCACAAGTAGCGAGTTACAACAAGGCTAAGTCAAGCTCTCTAAAGGAGGCTGAAATCCATTAGTGATGATGAGAAATAAGAATGGAGTGATCCTCCATTTATATGAGGTCTATCACATCCATTAATTCACTTAAAAGCCCTATAATATGTTTGATTTTGAGTAAACATGAAGTAAATGGGTTACAATCCAACCCAATAGCTCAATAAAAACAAAATAAGCCACTAATAGCCCACATGTGTGAGCCAAAAACCTCTCCAAGCATGACGTCGTGCCTTTTTAGGGCTAATAATGCTCCAAAAGTGTAAGATGAAAACTAGATGCATCTCCAACCATCATAATCATCCATGAATTGAAGAGTCCTCAAATCAAGCCTCAAAACATCTCCATGTGTCCAAAGGCCAACTTTGTGTGCCCTGCGTCAACTCCATGGATGCCATGAAGACAACGTGGTGTAATCTCTCTCCAGTGTTGGGGCTCCATGAGGTAGTACAAGCCCTTCCTAATCATCCTAGGGTTGATCATCATCATCTAGACTCTGAATCAAGGCATGCCCAGCAAACAGTGTCAAAGCCAACCTAGGGGCATGTTAGCTCCATTGGGTACATCATCAAGAATCTCCAATGCTAAGCAAAGTGAGCTCAACGTTTCAGCATCTAGAAGTAACTCGAGGTATCAATCAACTATTAGGATCATCAACGTGCCCAACACTCTGTTATGGAACAACAATGTTGCAGCTACAAGGCCATCACTGCTCTCTAGAAGTATAATACAACCTAGGCATCATGTGGAGTAGGCATGGAATGAGTGTGCCCTCAAGGCCTTCGTTGCTCAATATAGAACCACTTTGAAAAACCATCTCAAACTCAAGTGAAAGAAATCACTCATTAGAGACAATGACCATATATGCAACATAGTAGACCATACTTAACTATTAGGAGCATAATAAGACTTCAAATTGGGATCACCTTCAAATATCTAACTAGACCAAGTCTCATAAAAGTGTTCCCTACCTTGGTAGGAGTGGCTAGGTAATCAGTCCTATTAGGTGCTTCTAGCCCCTAAGGGGAGGTGACATTTCCAAGGTCAACCCTTCAATTCATAGGTGTTAGTGACAATTAATGGCAATAGAGGGGAAAGACTTCATGGCCATAGGACCAGCTGGTGTGAGGTCATCCTGAGTGTATAGATGTAATTGAGGGAGAAATCATGGAGGCATGAGTCACCCCTTTCCTCACCCTGCTTTTACCACCCCTTTGTTGTGCCTTTTACTTTTTTTTTATAATGCTTTGATATGGAGTGTAGCTTATGTGTCCTGTGAAATTTTTTGAATTCTCTAAACAGAAATCCTACTGCTGTAAATATGATTTACTTCTCCTACTTGTTTATTTAACTTAACAAGTTATTTTCTGAATTATTCATGAAAACGTCGAAGTAAATACACTGCAGCCTACACAATTATACAGATCAAGTACTGAAGAATAAGCAACCATGCAGACAAAGGACACACAAATTTTTCGGACAAATGTTCCTGAAAAAACCCAATGCGGGAAATCTCCTACTTAATCAAGTTATTAATCTGAAATATTCAGCATTAACATCGACGTAAACACATTAATAGTCTACATAGATACAGATCTAAACTGAATACATGCACAATGACAAAGTGACACAGGATTTTCTGGATAACTGTCCCCAGAAAAACCCAATGCAGGAAAACCGATCTTCTAGCTGCTGGAGGGTTTATATTATTAAGTAGATTCTAAGTACAGCAAATCTAAGCACCTTACTGGTTAACCTGACAGAGAAATACAAAATTTGTAGCAATACCTCTGTTCCGGAGACAGAAAACTGACTAATTCATACCCTCAAATGGGATTGACAGAACCCAACCCTTTTTAGTCTTCAAAAACCCCAACGTTGCTCTGAATCCCTTTTCAGCAGCAATGCTAGCCTACTTCAACCCTTGCGCTGCTCAGGAAGGGACTACGTCACCCCAGACTGGGTTACGCTGCCCTGGCGGGGCCTGCATCAACCCTACTGGCCTCCTGCTGCCTCTACACTGCCCTTTCTAGGCCTGTGTAACCTCTGCGTAGCACTTGAAGCCCTTTGCGTTGCGTAGCTGCTGCTCCCTCTGCGCTACTTTGTCTGCTGCTTCTCTGCCTCTTGTTGCACTCTTGGCCTGGGATCAGATCATCCCTCTCGCCAATACTACCCCTCGCTATAGCTGAAACACTTCTGGAAATTCTTAGCAAACCACGCCCTAGAATTCCAGCTTAGTCTCAGCGCTCTGCCACTATGTGTGTTCTCCAACTGACCCCAAGCCTTTCCTTTATACTTTTCTCGTTGGGAAACCAAAGGTCGTGATCTAATCTTGAATCGACGGCTAAGATTAAAAGAAAGCTTGATCCGCGTGACTTAAGTCATTTCCATCTCATGTTTAAATTAATTACCTTTAATCTTTTAATTTTCCTAAGTTAGACTTAGGGTCCTTAATTAAAAATATTAATTAATGAATTTTCTCTTAAACAGGATGGAATTTCTCAAATCCTTTTCTGGGTCTTCGAGATCTCATGTACTCTAGTCCCTTCACAAAGTTTGGGAGCTAGAGCACATCCGATGCTACCCCAACACTCAAAAATCTCAACAGGAAAACCGGTGCAACAGCTCTTGATGGTTTTATTATTAACCAGATTTTTTAATACAAACTAGGATGCCAATGTGGCTTACCCAACAGAGAAAATCCTCGGCAAAAGTACCTCTATCCGGAGACAGATATTATGGTTGATCCAGCGACTGGATGAAGAAACCCCATAGGTGACTGCGCAGATGGCTACAGCAAGCTGGATTATGTCACCTTCTCTAATATTTGTGTTACCCTCTCCTTGAGCCTTCCCGGCTCATAAATCAAAATGCTGGATCGCTGCCCAATCTGCCCCATAGAAACCCCAACACAGCTCCACGAGTGACTGCATCATCCTTTCTGGCTTTGTGTCCCCTCTGTGTGAGCCCTGTTGGCTCTATGTCACCCCTCTTGGGCCTGCGCTTCCTCTCTATTATTGTATTCTCGGCCTTGGATGAAAATCCCGCTGCCGAACTGCCCCTCACTGCACTGCAAGATCACTCCGAAATTCTCAGCAAACCGCGCCCCAAAATTTCGACTTAGCTCAAGTGTTGTTATTCTGTGTGTCTTCTCCAACTGACCCCAAGCCTTCCTTTAATAATTTTCCAACTAACGAATCAATGACCGTGATCTAATCTCTAATCGACGGCTAAGATTAGAAAAGACTTGATCCTCATCACTTGGAATATTCTCACCCACATGTTTAAATTAATTCACTTTAATTATTTAATTACTCTAAGTTAGACTTAGGGTCTCCATTAAAATAATTAATTATTTGAATAACTTAAGCTCCAGGTGGAATTTCTCCAAACGATTTCTGGGTCTTGGATATCTCATGTGTTCTAGCACCTCCATAAAGTTTCGGAGCTAGAGCACATCCAATGCTACCCAAAAATCAACACTCTCTCTTAGCAAGGAATGTGCTCTAGCAACACTTCTCACCAGAAGCATTACTTTGATCCCTAGCATCAGACCTCCACACTGTTGATGCTCGGCTGCTGCCCCTCATCCACTGCACTACTACTATCTGTACTGTTACCCATGTCACTGCCACTGACATTGCCTCATCTATACTGCAACTCCCTCTCAAATGTTGCATCATGCTGCCCATAGCACTGCCACTGTTAATTGTTGCACTGCAACTCAGTTGCTAAGAAGTAAGCAACTGAAAAAATCACCCAAAATCCTGACATACAAGTCAGTCTAAGTGCACCTCGATACTGAAGCACCCTCTGCTGCTAATCTACGCTGACCCTCTAAAGCTCTGCACTATTGCTGCTCTGCACTGCGTAAGCACTACCTCTGCGTTGTTGAAGTCCATCAACCTCTGCATTGTTGCTGCCTCTACTCTGTGTTGCTCCAGTCTTCAACGTTCTAGCTCTGTCAATGTTTCTCCATCATCCCTCGCACCAACTGACTCTAGTCATCCTGCTACTGTCATTAAGGGCTTAGCTCGTATGCGATCCAAGAGTTTGGACACCTCAAGGATCTTTCCCCTTCTTCACTGCAATTCGAAAGAACTACAGATCAATGTCGCCCCACCTCTTCTCCCGAGGCACATGAGCGCTCATGGCCACATCGTCATCATCTCCATCATCATCCTTAGCTACGGCAGCCTTTGAATCAGACTTGTCTTCACCCTTCTTCTTCTTAGGCCATTGTGTGGCGAAATGTCCTAGTTCACCACAACTGAAGCACTTGACCTTTGAAAGGTCTTTCTTCTTCTTCCTCTGCTACCCGTGCTGTCCCTTAGATGCGAGAGCCGCATCTTCCTCCTCCTCCTTGATCTTGATCCCTCAACTGCTCATGTTCGCCTTGGTCATCCTCCTGATCTCTTCCTATCGAAAGAGTTGCCCACATGTTTTCCGAATTTGGAAGCGCTACTCTACCCAAAATGCCTTGGCCAAAGTTCTCCCACTCATCGGAAATTGCATTCAGAGCAGTCCTCACCATAAGACCTTCATCAAGTGTGGCCCCCACAGCAACCCGTTGATCACAGATCGCCTTCAATCTAATGAGGAAGGGGTCGATCTCTTCTCCCTTCAGCATCTGGAATAGTCAAAATTGATTCTCCAGAAGCATTCTCCTCTAAACATAAGTCCCTTGATACAATGTGGTTAAGGAAGTCCACATCTCATCCCCTGATACAATGTGGTCAAGGAAGTCCACATCTCATGTGTTGTTTCCTTCTCAGCAATGTGTGGGACCACATGATCCTTGACTTCGTCCATGATCAAGTGCTTACCCTTTGCTTGAGCTTCTTCATACTTCTTCAACAAATCAGCATCAACAGGAACAACAACCGCGCTCTCAGCGAGATGCTTGATACGATGCTCATCTAGAATTGATAGGATTCTAGCCTTCTAGATGACAAAGTTGGATGCTCCATCCAATCTGTCCTAATCCTTCAGTCCATGTGTGGCCATCTCTGCTCAACTGAAGATGTCAAACTGGTTCTCTTCTCCTTTTGTTGTTGCCCCAGCAAACTCGGATCTAAGTTTCTTGGCGCTAGAAACTCTCTAAGGAACCCACTCCCTTTGAAAAACGATTTCCCTTTCGGAAATCCTCCGCCAACTAATGTCGAATCAGCGCTCTCCGATCACTCTTTGCTGTTGATCAGCACTGGATCTAGACTCCTTGGCAAGAAGTCTGCTGAGGAACTGCTTCCCCTTACTTTGCCACGCCCCGCTAGACACTATTCTGCAACAACAGAAACAATTCCCCACTAGAAACTACTGAAGAAAAACGATCTGCACTTCCAGCCACGCCAACCGGAAAGACGGAGGCTCGAAACCCCTATGCTGACCCAGCAAGCACTGTGTTGCCTTTGCGCAGCTACAACATCACCCTAGCTCGTTGACGCAGGCTCTGCGTGAGCCCATCTGGTGACTACGTCACCCTTCCCTGCCTCTTTCTGGATCTGCGTTGTCACTCGGGACATCTACCTTCCTGCAGCAAATTTTCTTCGGCCTTCTGTTGATGGCTTCAACTCTTCCTGATCTACAAATACTCTGATACCATGTGAAAATTTATAAATTCTCTAAACATAAATCCTACTGCAATAAATCTGATTTACTTCTCCTACTTGTTTATTTAACTTAACAAGTTATTTTCTGAATTATTCATGAAAACATCGAAGTAAATACACTACAACCTACACAATTATACAGATCAAGCACTGAAGAATAAGCAACCATGCAGACAAAGGATACGCAAATTTTTTGGACAAATGTCCTCGGAAAAACCCAATGCGGGAAAACCAGTGCAGCAGCTCTTAAGGGTTTTCTTATTAAGCAGATTTCTGAATACAAACTAGGGTGCCAATGTGGCTCACCCAATAGAGAAAATCCTCGACAGAAGTTCCTCTATCCGGAGACAGATATTATGGTTGACCCAGCAACTGGATGAAGAAACCCCACAGGTGATTGCGCAGCCTCCAAGTGTTGTTGAGCGATGGCCTTCTCTAGGAGCTACGTCACCCTCTCCTTGAACCTTCCCAGCTCATAAATCAAAACGTTGGATGGCTGCCTGATCTGCCCCACAGAAACCCCAGCACAGCTCTACAAGTGATTACGACACCCTTTCTGGCTCTGCGTCCCCTCTGCGTGAGCCCTGCTGGCTCTACATCCCCTGCTGAAGCCAAGTTGGCTCTGCGTCACCCCTCCTGGCCCAGTGCTGCCTCTCTGTTATTGTATTCTCGGCCTTGGATGAAAATCCCGTTGTCGAACTGCCCTTCACTGCATTGCAAGATTACTCTGAAATTCTCAGCAAATCGCACCCCAGAATTTCGACTTAGCTCAAGTGCTGCTACTCTGTGTGTGTTCTCCAACTGACACCAAGCCTTCCTTCAATACTTTTCTGGTTGACGAATCAACAGTCGTGATCTAATCTCTAATCGATGGCTAAGATTAGAAAAGACTTGATCCTTGTCACTTAGAACATTCTCACCCACATGTTTAAATTAATTCACTTTAATTATTTAATTTCCCTAAGTTAGACTTAGGGTCTCCATTAAAATAATTAATTATTTGAATAACTGAAGCTCCAGGTGGAATTTCTCCAAACAATTTCTGGGTCTTGGAGATCTCATGTGTTCTAGCCCCTCCACACAGTTTCAGAGCTAGAGCACATCCGATGCTAACCAAAAATCAACATGTCGAAGCTTCCTTTTTATGATATAGCATTTATTTACTCAGTTTCTTACTCATCGAGGTTGGGACATGCAAGGGATCCTTTATTATATGATAGAACATATAATGCTGAAGAACCGGGTGATGGCTAATGAGGGGAGAAGAGCTCATGCTAGGATTTTTCCCACAAAGCTAATTATGCCCTGTCCATCTTTTGCATTTTAACTTTTCTTTTTCCTTTTTGTTGTGGCCACGTTATGCTTTTATCTTTCTCGTAGTTGCATCAACCTCCAAGGCAAAGTTTTTCGGCCCTATCTCAAGGATGAGGATGTATGAGTGCCAAATCCGAATGAACCAATGACAATTAACTTAAATGATGGATGTGATATCAAGGGAAAAGTGACAAGTGGTAAGTGTGGAATAGTTATGGGCACGCTACTTCAACCCAAGTTTCCCAAGTAGTGCCCCTCCTATAACCATAAGGCCTTAGAGGAGGTCCCACTGGACCAGCGCTAAAGACTAACCACCTGGTAAGGTGAGAGAACAAGTTTACATTCAAGATCAATCAATTATGTAGATCACCCTTTTATCCATGTTAGGTGTTGAGAAACCAAGTGTGTTGGAATTAGGCTTGATTTCTCTACTTGATAGTTACTTGTGAATATTTAGATTTCTTCTTTATTATTTGTTATGTCTTTTTCATCAAGCAATTATACAAAATGTTCAATCTTCCAAGAAAATAAAGAGACGAGAACAAAAATTAGGCTCCAAGCCAGGGCAAAACCCCAAAAGGAGGAAAACCCAATAATCCTTCTCTTATAGAATCAAATCAAAATGAGATATCCAAGACCCAAGACCAAGACAAAATTGCCACCAAAATGCCAAGTCAAACCCTCTTCAAGTCACCTCCAAGATCAAAGTCAACGATGGTCAAACTATCCCAAATCAGGTCAACTCTTGAAATTTCGGTCTCGAAATTTTGGGCCTGCAATAGCGCAATAAAATTCGGCCCATACAAAATTATGTCCACATCAGAAATTTCGATCAACAAAAGACTCTCTCTCTCCTTTGACTTTTGCTCTTTGTTCTCTTTCGTATGATTCAGATGTACTTCTTGTTGTGTGATTGGATGATCTCTCAAATGAGTCAAACTGCCTCCTATATATAATTGTCCAGGAGCGTCGAATAGGTGGCTCTTGGAGGCCCAGGCCAACTTGTTACAAGGAGGGCCGACTTGACATTTTCTGGACTTGTTGACTCAACATAGAATTCAAAATTCTTTTCTTACAAATGTCCAAATGGGACATGACTCAAGTGCATTTTTCTTTGACTCATAATAAATTCTTTTTGACTCTTTTTTACTCTACAAGCATGAAGAACATGCTTTGACCAAAAATAAATATAATAATAATTAACATAATAATTATGTCAATGATAATATTACATTACATTATGAAGAACGACACTAGTTACAATTTCAACACTTCCTCTTAACTAGGGAGGTATTCATAATGACTCAACAGGATATTCTCAAGTTGAAATATTCATATAAGGATCCGGATTGATAAGCATCAATGATGATTACATCATCATAACCAGCATTGTCAAACTACCAAGGCCTTGACAAGTAAGCTCTATCTCCCCACTAGACTTACTCCACTAGATCAGAGCACAATGTTGGGAGGCATAAATTTGGACACCATTGCTTCTCCAAAGCACATACCCCACCTGGGTGTTCACCAAGGTATGTGCTCACAATACCATTTCCTAATCCATTGTCACAATACTTGACACAAGAAAATGTCGGTTCTCAAGACTATTCTTATCTTAGATCAAAGTACTTGACTTCCGGCGGTTAGTCCTGGTCACAGTACAAATTTTCAAGAATGTTGATCCCTGATGCTTATCCAATCCCCCATTCTCCCTATCGGCATTCATGCACTAGGCTTACAGTTGTTAGTCCTGGCCATAGTACGTGACACATGGAGAATATGGTGCCCACCCTCACTCCCTCTTAATCAAGGAGGAGATCCTCACTCCCTCTCAACCAGGGAGGAGATATCGACAAGCCCAAGTTTGTCTCGAAAGTACTCATACTTCCCTTACATTAGCTACTTGTCCTTCCATGGAGATTTTTTGTAGCTTCTCGGATCCTATCTGCACCATACTCTTGAATCATAAAGCACTTCAACCTTCCTGGTTCTCTGACGATCTTCATGCAGCTTTGTTCAATATCATAATCAAATCCAACATGTCATCAGGTAGTTCATCAAACACCTTATGGAGCCAAACTTCTTCACAGTTGATTGTACAAGCCTTCACATATTCTTCCTTCGCATTGCAATAGAATTCTGCTTCATGTCCTTCCAAGAAATCATATCAACTCCCAATCATCAATAGTAACTTTATCAGCATCAGTACTGCCAACTCAATCGAGGTGCCCTTGAATAAATCAGGAATCCAAATGACGTATCCATCTTGCAGCTCCCTCTTTCCAACTAAGGTAAGTGAACTTCTTCCCGTTTATTAAGTCTTGCTTTCATGCTGCCATCTAATCGACTTCTTTGATGCATACTTCATATTGCTCTCTCCTTCTTCATTTACGTTTGTTAAGATTCATATAAATCTTCGTGCTTTGCTACGATCTTCCAATTCTTCCACCTGCTAATAAAGCTTAGATAGTTCTTGATTTGACCTGTAAACTTTATTAGAAGACTATGAAAGAACAAAAACCAAAGTGCACAGACAAAATAGCAACAGTAGTAATTAAAGAAAGGAGATGTAGAGTACTTATCTTTATGATGAAGGTCAGCTCCCTCTTAAACTTGGGCCTTTTTCACCAACCTTGTCCTCACAACAGCATGATGTTATTTCTATCATCTTCAAGAGCTAGATTTTTCTTCTTTACGGCGGAAACAATTAGTTAGGGTTCTTGTTCCTAGGGTTTTCTAATTAGACCTTTGCTAGGGTTTACAAACCCTAGATGCTTTAATAGCCAAAGTTTTCAAGATCTGCCATCTTTCAAATTGCAAGATATACATGTATATCAATATGCTAGCCATAAACCCTAGAAATACTTTTGACAATTCTTTAAGAGATAGAATTCATTGATGTTTTGATCACTGGTTTTCTAACCTTGATCACAAAAATCTAGATTTTCATATGCAAGAATAGGCTCTGAGTACTATCATAACTATTATATTATTGTCTTCAAGAGAGGAAAAATGATCTCTTACAACATATCTATATAGATCAACAATATATAGATAAGCATAAGATAGTTAGCTTATCCTTCATAGCCTAGAAGATTTGTCATTTCAAGCAATACAGTTGACATAGAATTCTAAGATTACAAATCTCTAAGATCTGCCCTTTACCGATAACTTCAGTAGTTAAGAGAACTTTGAAAAGAACTTACAAGTTAGAAAAATTTATGCGTACCTCTTTCAACCTTACCTGTCCATCTTTATAGGAATTCGTTCCTTATGCGGCAGAGATTGTTTGACCTCTTCTTCAGTTGATATGCATATCTTTCTTCAACATAGGTACCTCAGATCTTTAGCTTTTGAACCAGAATGTGGGCCACAGAGATTTCCTTTTAATTTGACCATAAGAGGTCCTTTTAATGTAGAATGTGACTATGTCTTTGCATGATCTTCTAGAGATCCACACATCAACCTTCAATTATACTTCTTATCACAGTCCTTTCTACAAGGAGCTATAACACCAGAAGATACAATTCTTATGATCAAGTGACTTTCGTAACTCAGTGTTTTACCACAAAATCTCGCCCTTTATTTTCAGAGAAGATTCATTGATTTTTCCAGCCCCTTCCAGGTTCTACAGAAATTTGGCTCTTATTGCACAGATGTATAGATGAACCTCGGCCTTTCCATGAGATATGTCATAGATAGCTTGATCCTCAGACTTTGTTGTATCATACTTCGTACTTTACTCCAAACTTTTAATTTTGATTAGCCTCCCAAGTTCCTTGAGCAAGTAGCCTTGCCTTCAGTCTTCAAGAGTAGTCTTATCTTCTATTACAGATCAGAGGTATGTGGGTTGATGAGTTCTAAATGAGAGATGTGATAGTTTCCTTCCACAAATGGATGCTTTTCTACATAATTCCAAAGAGATAAAACTTGCTTTAGTAGTTTGAATGTCTCCTTGGATTTGTTACAGAGGTTATGAGTCTTGATTTTTCCTACTTCTGTCTTGTGCATATGTCACGGAGTAATGTCCCTCAGGTCCTCGAATATAACTCAAATTAATGTGTCTCAAGACCTCGCATACAATCACAGAAGATAGTGCCACGTATAAGAAGTCATAGAACTCGGATTCTTTCACAAGGAAATTCATCATTTGTATTACTAATCAAAAAAATCTTGGATGCCTTTGGAATAAGTTCGGATGTCAAAAGAAGATGTTATAACAGTAAGCTTTAGAGAAATGTTGCCACAGTAGATTCAGATGCAATAAAGAGTTGTCACAGAGGTTCGAACTTTTAGTCTTCTATTCTTGCTTGAGTGAAGGTATACGGATTTCTTCTTTATCTCTTTATACTTCGGCCTTCACTCTTCTTGGTGTCACATTATAACTTCTTCACCATAGCTCTGATACCATGTTGAGAAACCAAGTGTATTGGAATTAGACTTGATTTCTCCACTTGATAATTACTTGTGAATATTTAGATTTCTTCTTTATTATTTGTTATGTCTTTTTCATCAAGCAATTATACAAAATGTTCAATCTTCCAGGAAAATAAAGAGACAAGAGACACAAAAATTAGGCTCCAAGCCAGGGCAAAACCCCAAAAGGGGGAAAACCCAACAATCCTTCTCTTATAGAATCAGATCAAAATGAGATATTCAAGACCCAAGACCAAGACAAAAGTGCCACCAAAATGCCAATTCAAACCCTCCTTCAAGTCACCTCCAAGATCAAAGTCAACGATTTTCAAACTGTCCCAAATTTGGTCAACTCTTGAAATTTCGATCCTAAAATTTCAGCCCCTGAAATTTCGGGCCTGCATTAGCACAGAAAAATTCGACCTGTGCAGAATTTAGTCCGCATCAAAAATTTGGTCAACAAAAGACTTTCTCTCTCCTTTGACTTCTCGTCCTTATTCTCCTTTGTATGGTTCAGATGTACTTCTTGTTGTGTGATTGGATGATCTCTCAAATGAGTCAAATTGTTGTCCAGGAGGGTCGAATAGGTGGCTCTTGAAGGCCCAAGCCAACTTGTTCCAAGGAGGGTCAACTTGACATTTTGTGGACTTATTGACTCAGCATAAAATTCCAAATTCTTTTCTTACAAATGTCCAAATGGGACATGGCTCGAGGACATTTTTCTTTGACTCATAATAAATTCTTTTTGACTCTTTTTGACTCTATAAGCATGGAGAACATGCTTTGACCAAAAATATATATAATAGTAATGAATATAATAATTATTTTAATGATAAAATTACATTACATTATGAAGACCAACACTAGTTACAATTTAAACATTATGATGTCCAAAACATTAAGTAAAAGCACTTGATTGCAAAATGGTTAAAGTACATGTTGAGTGGTAGCCCACCTTCATTCAAGAGGAATGTCTAATGGTGAGAGGTGTATGACCCATGCAAATGGCGAAGGAATGTGGCATATCATCATCACTGAGTAATATGCAGGGTTGTTGGTTGGCTAGCTATCCAAGATAGGAGGATAGTTTTCTCCTATGGTGTTACCCACTTTTGGTGGGTAATGAGACCCATTTTAGCGACAAGACACAGTTTGGAGATTTGGGGTTTGGAACCTTTCAAAGCCATTTTGGGGCATCAAAAAACACCTTTTGGATAAAAACTTTGTGAGCACAATACCCCACCCCTTGATGTTGTTCTATACCGAAAGCTAGCCAATCTTGAAGCTAGTGGTAGCTTCAAAACACTTTTGCATAGGCTTGGTGTCTTGGCATGTAGAAGATGATTTATTGCCTCTTTAGGTATTTATGTCTTCCTTCCTAATTCTAACTTACGAAAAGTATTATAATTAAAGTCAATTAATTAATCAAGACTATTAAGTCATTCTCTAAGGATAAATAATACACGTCACCCCTAGACTACCACATCACCCTCCTATAAATAGACATGCCAAAAAATAGCAGTTCCCCTCAAAAATAGGAAAAGGTAGAAATTGTCTAGAATAGATGGGGGCTACCATATATAGTATGCCTAAAAAAAGGCATTGTTAAAAATAGAAATCTCTCTGGATGCCCATAATATTATACTCATTAGAGTCAAAATCTGATGGGGAACCCAAAATTGTTGTCAACATTGCCATCTCAATACAACAAAAAATAGAAATATCTCAGAATTTGACGAAATAACCCTCATCAGTCTCAGAACTCAGTGGGGAGTTTGTATACGCAATCAGATCTGACATGCAACCACTCTTAAAATTAGAAAGTGCTCAACTCTCATGAAACCATAATCATTAGATTCATTTTTCAATAAGGAATTTGAATCCGTGATGGCATGCAAGTACTGCTAAAAATAGTATGCACTTGCATGTCACCCATAAGTAGCTCATCGAAATTAGAATCTCGCAAGGATTATGAATATACCATTATCTCTTATATGTGAATCTCCAGACAAAACCTGCTAAAAATAGTAAGTGCCATGCATGTCACCGAGAAAAGCCTCACTAGAATCCTAAGTTTACAAGGCCTACATATTTTCCTTTTTCATCATTTGATATGGCCTGTTTAACAAGCTTCATTGACTTATCAAGTAATAATATTGATATAATCCCCCTTTAACGATGGGAAATTTATCACTCCATCAAGGATGGGATGTTCATTGAGATTTTCTTTTACTTTGATAGGTGTGATATGCATGGATACTCGAATGTAATGGTCAAAATTTGAGCTCCAATGCTTCCTTGTTGCCTTCTATAGTCATGGCTCCTTCTCTCTCCTTGGTGGGCCCCACAACCCACCAATTCGTCCCCTTTTCCTAGAGGTTTGAATTGCCTTCTTTGGTGGCCCCCACATTCCACTAGAAGTCCAGTTTCTTCCTCTTGGTGTATAGTGCCTCCTTTTTCTAGAGCATGTAACCCATCTACCACTTTTCCTAAGTCAAAAAGGACCCAAAATTGTCTCTAACGCCAAAATTACAAAATTGTGCTACACTTCATCAATTTATGCAATTGGGGATATCACAATATAGGTGTAAACAAGTAAACTAATAGTGTGACAAATCCATCACAATTGCTTAATTGTCAAAAACAAACTATTATTAGAAATTTTCTAGCAAAGCTAATATCAATAGAAATCCTTGGTATCCTAGATCACATATTAAGCATGACTCATCAAAAGAAAATAAGAATGTCTACAAACCTAAGAAACCGGATTCAACCCCCAGGGCCTTCGAATCCCGAATCCGGCGAATCGGATACGATTCTCCAGGATTCATACCGAATTCTTGGGATTCAGCCGTATCCGTACAGGGTACGGCGAATCCCGACCGTACCCTATACGGATACGGCCGAATCCCGTACAGCCGGATTCTCCGTTTCAAAAAGTGCAATTTTTGGTTATAAAAAACCGAATTTGACATTCTTTCTCACCGTTTTGTGATTGTGAAGTGAGCAAGGAGCAAGGGTTTGCAAGAAGAAAGGGTTAGCAAGGAGAAAGGGAGTTCTTTCGAAGAGATTAGAGCATTCGGTAAGTGCACTGTCCCTCTATATTTTGCATTTAGTTTGCTGTTAGTGTTTGCATGTGCATATGTTTTATATATTTGGTTATTTTGTTATTTTTTATATGTTGATGACTCATTGACTCTGACTCATTGAGGCTTCAGGCTTGTAGTCTTGGAGACTGTAGTTTTTTTGTATTTTCTATTTCTATTTGCCATTGGCAGTGTACTTATGTAACACATTTTGACTCTGATGACTTAATGAGAAAACTACAGTATCTTACTAACTTGTCTTTCTGAGTAAATTTGACAATTGTATGATGTATCAATGTATCATGTTTGAGTATCTAAGATCTTAAATCTATGTTTGAATCAATGAATTTGTATGAATTTGTGTAAAAAATATCTAATTTTTAATATATATATATATAGTTTTAATAAAATAATATATAACGTATCGTATCCTAGAAGTATCCTGTTCCGGGAGTCACCGTATCCCGAATCCGATTCTCGAATCCCCGTATCCCCGTATCAGGTGACTTAGCTACAAACTTAAGAGTGCCATGGTCCCCTTCTTTGAGTTTAGATCAAATCATTGCCCCAAGCCTATGAGTATAGAAAATGGAAATTTTTCATTTATCACAAAATAACCAATGCCTATTCTTGTATCATGTTTGCACTTTGATATTAAAAATTATTCAGATGATTGATCGTTTTTCCGACTATATTCAATGAAGAAGATAAATATAATACATCCTTGATCAAAATGGAAACTTGAAGATATTAATATCTTTTAATATGAATTATGCAAATGAGATAGCATGGGAATAAGAAAATGAAAAAGGGGCGAAAATGCAAGTTGGCACATTGTAATCAAATCTATATTATGTTGGGTTACACCATAACATCTAAAACGCTAAGCATCCTACATGATGACAAAACCTATGAAATAATGGAGTATGGACACTCATAATATGAACAATTGGCCTAAAATTTTAACCGCAAACCTCAACCAACACCTAGCTTCCAACATTCATTGGAGATCCAAATGGGACACTGATACTACAAAAGGTGCAACCACGTCAACAAATGATAGAGAAATCATTTGAGTATACACAATCCAAATCATATGATGCAACTCATGAAGTTAGCAAATTGAATAAATCAAAACATAAACCATGGCACAACTACTTGGGTATAAAACCAACTCTCATAATTTTCATTAAGAATGATAAATTTGTATAATAATACATGAAGCAGAATGAAATGAAAAAGATTATGAACCATTATATATCAATGTGAGCAATATAAATAACCTAAGCTAAGGAAGACAAAAATGATGCACTTTACTGTATCTTCATATATCCTATTGTAACGATAGTGAGCAAAAAGTGGGAGAGAAAGAGATTGGATCATTGGAAGACAATTGTTGTGATGGTTAATAAATATTCATAAACCTTCTATTGAGTTGTCCAACTATTAGCATGCATTCAATCGGTTTATTGTTTATTTCCTATACAACAAAGCCAATGCGTAAGGTTGCATGACAAGATGCTAACACGTCTAAAGTTCAACATGCATAATACGGTCATATCATTAGACTATTGGCACATTTGTCGTAAAATGTCTTCTACCATTCTGATAATGTCCAAGGAGTTATTTATTACAATGCACAACCTGCACTAAATATATGCAACTCGAAAATTAAGCAATGACAAAATGTGCACCCTCATATGAAGACATATTTATGTCAAATTGTTTTCTATGTGAATCCAGACTAATATCGACATAGTAATCACTGAAACTCATCCTTGATCAAACTTATTTACTTAGTTGTTGTTGGTCCCATACAATAGACCTACCAATTAAGAAAACTTCTTCTTGATTTGTTATGAGGTGTACCACTTTCTAACATACAACGATTTCCTTTTCAGTTCAATATGATAAAGCCACAGGTTTCATTGTCTAGTTCTAAATTATTTACATTGTAGAAATATGTCTTCTTTAAACTCTATTCCAACATGAATGACGGGTTCTTCAAGAAGTGTCGCGATAGACTCATCCTCATCTTTTTCTAACATTAACGAGTTTCAACTCTATGACAACATCAAAAACAAATTCTTCAAGAAGTGTTACAACAGACTCATCTTTGCCTAGCATAGATAGCCCAAAGAGAATTGAGTGATCTATGTTAAACACTATATGAATCCCCATGCATAATGGTGAATCCAATCTAGATGTGTTCTCTCCAGTTTTCTTGGTGATTATGTATGGACCACCTAAGCAATTTGAGCATCTTGTCTTTCTCCTTGAAGCACTACCTCTAAAGATGCACCCACACCCTATCTCCAATGTGAAACTATTGATTTGTAAAGTGTTGTTCATGTCTGTCCTTGTGTTTCTAGACTCTTCCACAAAGCTTCCTAAACTTTATCATGTATATTTTGATGTGGTCAATGAACCTGACAACTTGCCCATGTACAACAACCTCTTTTGTCGTCATCGCATTATGAATGGGAACCAAGATAGCTAAAGGATCCTTGAGCAAGAATCAAAGGTAGAATTCAAATGGTGAGGTATCTATGCATTGTACATTATACAATTATAACTATGTTGCACATACAAGATATTGGTTCAAGTTTTTAGGTGTTTATGGTTAGAAATTCACAATAAGTGAACCATTGTGCAATTTCCTACCTCAATTTTTCCATCTAATGAATAATAATAATAATATAACTTAAGCTCATGGCCTAGCCAGACACCAAATTGATGTATAAGACCCCTTTGTTTGTGGGACAAAGGATATAGGCATTACTCTTCAATTTAGTGTCCACAAATCCCCACAATGTGTAATGTCCACAATAATTCATTTCCCACGGGAGGATGCAATAGCTTATCCAACCCAATAGGCTATAGTCTTGATAAAGGGGGAAAACCCAAATGATCCAATGTCTGGGTCAACATTGGGTAGATTTTAGGTCGGCTAGGGAAAAAAGCCCAAATTTGGGGGTTACACTTTCAACCCCTCACATTGGATGAAACCCATGGAGAAATCTATAAATAAGGAGAGTTGGAGTCATTTAGGATCATCAATTTGAGCTTGATATCTATGTTTCCTGAGCTGAGGCTTTGAGGGTTTAGGACCCCTTCTCTTTGATTAGATTCGATGGAGGTGATCCCACCATATCTAATCATTTTTCTAGTTTTGGTGGAGCTAATCCCACACTACCTAGACACCCTTCTTCTTGTTCTGGCAAGAGTCATTGGAGCAATCTTGTTTGGTTTAAAAATTAAAAAATTTACTTCATTCTGGTATAGCCTCTCTTGGAGAAATATTGATCTGTTGTGGCTCATTGAGACGCTTTTTGTTCAACTAAGGGAATCTGACCTGGATCTTGTTGAAGGACAACTTGAGGCAATTCGTTGGCAATCTAAGGTAACTCGCTAGCTTTTCCTAAGGCAATTGGGTGGCGATCTGAGGCAAAACTCGATGGCATCTCTGAGGCAAAACTCGGTGGCATCTCTGAGGGAGATTCGGTGGCAATTATAGGACAGTTTGGTGGTTTCTTAGACAGTGATTTGGGGTCCATTCTGTTCAAGAGACTCGACCCTCCTAGGAGCCACAGCCATAGAGCCGCAAGATTTGAGGACCAGTCTGAAGCAATTTGGTCGCATTCTGAGTTTGGTCTTCTCTCGTGAGGCAGCAGGATAGTCGCAAATAATGTACAAGACAAGTGTATGTTAGTTTTTGTAGCATTGGATGTGTTTTAGCCACGAGATTTGGTGGAGAGGCTAGAATATATGTATCCTCCAATACCCAGAAATCGTTTCTGGAAATTCCACCTAGAAACGACTTAATTAGATTTATTAATCAGTTTTTAATATTTCCTAAGTCTAAACTTAGGAAATATGATTAATTAATCAGAATTAATTAAGTAATGGTGTGAATGTTCTAGAAAACTCACACGGATCGACAGGGAAATAATCTGGGCAATCCATTATGTTTTAATCTTGGTGTTGGTGCTCCAACAAAAGATTATAAGAAGTTGATGGGTAAGATGGAGAAAACACTAGTGTAGTTACTCAGTTGCCCAGGCAGATCGATTTTCTCAGTGGCTGAAGTTCAGCAGAGGAGATAGAGCCAATGGGTGAGTTGCAGGTGAGATGTTGATTTCTGGTAGCATTGGATGTGCTCTCCAAGTCTTAAATTTTGTAGGGAGGCTTAGACACATGTATTCCAAAATACCCAGAAAGCGTTTTGGGAAATTCCACCCGATTGGGGTTTTATTAAAATAATTAATTATTTTTAATGGGAGCCTAAGTCTAAACTTAGGGAATTAAAATAATTAAAGTATATTAATAGAATTGGGTGTGAAACTTCTAGAAAAAGACGGAGATCGAGTCAATATGATCTAAGTCGTTGATTATGTCTTAATCTGGGTAGTTGGTTATCCAACGAGAAGATTATAAGGACTTCGATGAGCATTTGGAAAACACACTAAGTGAGTCTAGAGATAGAAATTCTCAAGTGAGCAGCGCAGAGCAGCCAGAGAATTTGATCGAGTTGATTCGATTGCAGTGAAGGGCAGTGATACTTCCGGTTGGAAGATCTTTTCCTGAGCTGGGAATATTTAGCAGAGAAGGCAGAGAAGAGGACGCAGAAGAGGCAGCGTAGGAGCTACGTTGGGCAGCACAGTACCACGCAAAGGCAGCGCTGAAGCCTTGAGGAGATCCAAAGTTTTGCTTAGGATCAGTCAAATCCAGTGCCGAAGTGCCAAGGTGCAAGACCGGAGGAGCCAAAGATCAGCATCCAGCCAACAGGACGACCAGCAGAAGGAGGTGACGCAATCCCCAGCCAGAGTGACGCAAATCTGCGCATAGGCAGCGTGGGGCTATCCAATTCAATGTTGGGTCAGTTCCAGATCTCCACCGTTAGTGTGAGGTAATCCTCACTAATTCTTCGTCAGTCAGATTCTCTGTGGATAGCCAGATTGGGGCATCCAGTTGTATTCAGAAACTTCTACTTAATAATACAAACCCTCAGTTGTTGCATTGGTTTTCCCGCATTGGGTTTTTCCGAGGACATTAGTCCAAAAATAACGGTGTCATGTGTGTTTTTCTTGCTCAGATCTTGTTTCTGCGTTTATTTTTCCGCAATTTATTTTTGTAGTGAAGGTTGCAGAGTATTTGCTTCAGTATTTATTTGTAGAACATAGTAAATAACTTGTATAATTATCAAGTAGGAGAAGTAATATCAGCTTGGTGCAATAGGGATTCCAGGTTTAGGAATTTTCACATGGTATCAGAGCTTGTACAGCAGCGCAGGTGAAGCAAGAGAGCAGTCCAGAAGAGTTCAACGTTGAAGAGAAGGAGGGAGATAAAAGAGTTGCGTAGGCAGCAGATCGAATCCCCAACGGGTGGCGCAATCCAAGCCAGGAGGGCAAGATTTGCAAGGGAATCTCTCTGAGTGAGTCGACAAAGAGGTAGGGTTTCCAGTTTGCAATTTGTCAGCGGCAGAGGGAGCAGCGCAGCATCAGCTTCAGCGCAGACCAGTTTCTAGTGAGACGCATTGTTCTTGTAGCAGCAGTTGTTGGTGCAGAAAGCATCAGAAGAAGGAAGAAGAAGCACACTGAGGGAATTCTGACCTCAAGGAATTTCTTGCCCAAAAAATTCTGATTTCCCGCATAGAAGCAACATGATTGAGATTTATTTGGCTTACTCCAGCAGGGAGTGCGTAGATCCAGCTGCGCAGAGGGTTAGAGGCAGCAGTGCGACATTTGGTTGGGTGAGATGGCAGCCATTGGGTTGTGTGATCTGGAGTTCGTTGGAGGGTGCCTCCAACTATGTACTCTGGAAAGCAAGGATCTCCTTCCTTCTCGATAAGCATGATCTCAAGACCTTCATCGACAGTGTGGTAGTTGTCCTCGTAAACGCAGATCACTTAAGGCCTACAAGAAAGATATGGCTAAAGCTAAAAGGTTGATCCTCGACGGAGTGAGGGATCACATTGTCTCACATAATTCTGGCAAAGGGACTGCCAAGGAGATGTGGAATGCATTGGCTACGCTATACCAGGGGTCTTCCAAGCAGCGGAAGATGTTCTTGGAGGAGATGTGATCTCTAAGAATGCAAAAGGGAGAACGCATAGATTCGTTCCTATCGAAGCTTCAAGATGTTCGAGATCAACTAGCAGCTGTAGGGTCAACACCTCAGGCCACGGAGATGGTCAGATTGGCTCTGAATTTCGTTTCTAAAAAATGGAAAGTCTTTGTCCAAAGTATCCTGGGCAGAGAGAAGTTGCCGGACTAGAAAGGGATGTGGCCAGCTCTTCAACAAGAAGAGATGAGCAGAGACTTAGTCAAGTGCAAGTTTGAGGGCAGCAGCAGCAGCGAGACAAAGCCCAAAGAGGAGGATGAGAATGCATCCCTTGCATCTAAGGGGCAGCAGCAGCAACAGAGGTGAAAAAAGGACATCTCAAAGATCAAGTGTTTTCGGTATGGTGAATTTGGTAACTAAGCTACGTAGTGTCCTCTCAAGAAGAAGGACAAGGATGAGAAACATGGTCTGCAGGCTGCAACCGCAAGGATCAAGGAGGAAGAGATTGCAATGATTGCCCACATATCTCTAGGGGAGAATTGGGGTGATCTAGAACTATAGTTCGAAAGAGCTGTAATTGGGCAAGATCCTTGAGGATTCCACTTCTTGGATCAATACTTTGCTACGAGAGCCCAAATCAGAAGTAGCAAGATGGGCCAGTGTCAGTTGGTGCAGAGGAGTGTCAAAGTGATAGCGCAGTGGCTAGAGAGCGCCAAAGTCTGAGCAGCAGAGCAGAGTTAACAGCAGTGCAGGAAGGCACAGCGCAGAGTCAACAGCAATGCAGCAGCTTCAAAGGGTCAGCGCAGAGACTGGCAGCAGTCAGATCTTCAGTATCAAATGCATCATGTTGAACACTTAGTTTAGTGTTTGGATGTTTTTATGTTGCATCAAGCAGCAAAGTTGCAGTGCAGTAGCAGTTGGCAGCAATACGCAAGGTCAGCAGCAGCATAGATGCAGCGACGGAGTAGTTGGTGGGTAGCAGTGTCAGACATCAACAGCGTAGAGAGAGATGTTACAAAGTCAGTGTAGTGCTTCAACAGGATGCATTACTAGAGCACATTCCTCGCTAAGAGGGAGTGTTGAATTTTGGTAGCATCATATGTGCTCTAAGTCTCAAATTTTGCAGGGAGGCTTAGACACATGTATTCCAAAATACCTAGAAAGAGTTTGGGAAATTCCACCCAGATGGGGTTTTATTAAAATAATTAATTATTTTTAATGGGAGCCTAAGTCTAAACTTAGGGAATTAAAATAATTAAAGTATATTAATAGAACTGGGTGTGAAACTTCTAGAAAAAGACAGAGATCGAGTTAATATGATCTAAGCCATTGATTATGTTTTAATCTGGGTCGTTGGTTATCCAATGAGAAGATTATAAGAAGGACTTCGATGGGCATTTGGAAAACACGTTGAGTGAGTCTAGAGATCGAATTTCTCAAGTGAGCAGCGCAAAGCAGCCGGAGAATTTGATCGAGTTGATTCGATTGCAGTGAGGGGCAGTGATAGTTCCGGTTGGAAGATCTTTTCCAGAGCCAGGAATACTTAGCAGAGAAGAGGACCCAGAAGAGGCAGTGTAGGAGCTACGCTAGGCAGCGCAGTACCACGCAGAGGCTGCGCTGAAGCCTTGAGGAGATCCGAAGTTTTGTTGAGGATCAATCAGATCATGTCCGGAGTGTCGGGGTGTGAGCCCAGAGGGGCCAGAGATCAGCATCCAGCCAGCAAAACGACCAGCAGGAGGGAAGTAGTCCCCAGCCAGAGTGACGCAGATTTGCGCAGAGGCAGCGTGGGGCTGTCCAGTTCAGTGTTGGGTCAATTCCATATCTCCAGTGTTAGTGTCAGGTAATCCTCATTGATTCTCTATCAGTCAAATTCTTTGTGGATAGCTAGATTTGGGCATCCAATTGTATTCAAAAACTTCTGATTAATAATACAAACCCTCAGTTGTTGCATCGGTTTTCCCGCATTGGGTTTTTCCAGGGACATTAGTCTAAAAATAACGGTGTCATGTGTGTTTAATTTTCTTGCTCAGATGTTGTTTCCGCGCTTATTTTTCTGCAGTTTATATATGTAGAGAAGATTGCAGTGTATTTGCTTCAGTATTTACTTGTAGAACACTGTAAATAACTTGTATAATTTATCAAGTAGGAGAAGTAGTCCGGGAGTGCAGGACAAATTCAGGAAGGGCCAACGTGAGGAAGGACACAGTACACCAAAGCACTGCGCAGAGTGTGACGGAATGAGACCAACGTAAGGGCAAAGGGCCTGCTTCGGGGTCAGAAGATCGCTGCAGAGAGAGAAATTTGTTACTAAATTTCTCTCGGTATTTTTCCTCTATTTTGTTGTCTGAAATTGTGTACAAGAATTATTGTTGAAGATTAATAAAGAAACCCTCATTTGCTACATTGGTTTTCCCGGATTGGATTTTTCCGGGGACAATTGTCCAAAAATAACTATGTCAATATCTTTGTGTGTGTGCTAGAATTTCTCAAGTTTTCAGCATTTATTTTCTTCTGCAATATTTATTTTGTGAAGGCTACAATGTATATGTTTCGATATTTGCCGTAGAAAACTACAAATAATTTGTTTAATTAATTTAACAATAGAAGAAACATTATCAGTATTGCAGCAGGATTCCAGATTAGGAATTTTCACATGGTATCAGAGCTAAGTTGAAGCAGAAGAGCTCAGTGCAGAAAGGAAGAGGGAGGGTCGAAGCACTGCGTAGGCAGTTGCTCGAAACCCCAGGAAGCTGCGCAGTCCAATAGCCAAGAGGACAAATTTTTGAGGAAAATTCAATTCTCTGAGTGAGTCGACAGAGAATAAAATTTCCAAACCAAAGATTGTCAGAGGCAGAGGGAGCAGCAGCATTTTTCTTTGCAGAGCAGATCTTCAGCTAGAACACAGTATTTTGCAGCAAAAAAACCAGCGCTGGGGAAGGTGTTGAGAATTTGGAAGGGTGGTGATTAATTCAAATTCTCTTCTTGATAATTACTTGTGAGCTTACTAGATTTACTTATGTCTTCTTTATTTAGTCTTTCATCAAGTCAATTACCAAAACAAGAGACGCACATTTAAGCTCTTCAAGCCAGGGCAAAACCTCTCCCTCTTGGAGAGGAAAACCCACGAGAAATTCTTCTTATAGACTTTCACATGACAAGTACCATGACCAAGACTTAGACCCTTGACCTATGTATGTCTCCAAGACCTTGCCATTGCTTCTTGCTTGCCCTTCAAAATTGATCCCTCTTCTCTTCATTAACCTGCACTGTCCTGCACCAACACTAGAGAGCTCGGTCTCCAGGTCTATCTTTCTCGATTACTCAAACACTTCCTTTCCACAAACTTATTTCTATTCATATATAGTAGCCAAGGTCACTCCAGACCTTTCTCTTCACATGTCTTTGAAGCTACTTCACTTGAGATATACTACCTTCTTTTATTCACTATAGATCAAGAAGGTAAATCACAGATTTACCTTTCTTTCTTTCTCGCATCTCATCACTGTATCTCAACCAAATCCTTGTTGTATAATATTCCGAAGAGCTCAAACTCATCTACATTGCTTCCTACTTAAAACTAGTCTACATACTTCTTCAGAGAGATCCGCATCTTATTACAGCAATGTTCCACAGTTGACTACTGCCTTGACTTCATATTTATTTCAGACTTCATCATGCTGTGATATCTCGAGGATATCCGCACTTCTCTCTGTCCTTAAACCCGCACTTATACCTGTCCTGAAGACCGCACTCAATCACAAATATATCTGAAGTGTGTGTAAAATGAACGGTAGATCTTATATATATATATATAGAGAGAGAGAGAGAGAGAGAGAGGCATCCTTTTTTATTTTAGGCCGACCTTCTAATAAGTGAGAAGATCGACTAGTAGGCCAACTCTATCCACTGTTTGCTTAAGAGATGTTTAATGTTGGACTTGAGCATCATATGAAGTTGAGTCTTCAAGGCTTAAGTGACAAGGTTTGGAGCATACTTTACTGACTAGACACTTCATATACATGACTCCTTAAATAGTGCATTTATGACCAGAAGACAAATCCCTAGAGGACATCAAGAAGAAGTCCTTTGACCTAAAACCTTGCTCATGAAACCCATGAGGCAAGCATATCAAAAATACATTTTATTATCTTTGTCCTCTTCTTTACATAAATACATAGTTACATAGTCAATATGAAGATCGATCCCAGTTACACTTTTCAACACTCCCTCTTAAAGAGGGAGGTATTCATACAGGTACATGGTCACTTTCAAACTGAAGAATCTCATAAGAAGAATCGGATTCGTAATCGCGTTTGTATAGCATCATATCAACCAGCATTGTCCTAGTGCAAGGCCTTGACTAACAACCCCATCTCTCAACGAGAAAATGGGCTATAATGTTAGCGAGACACATGACTTATAGACACCATAGTCATTGTCTCTCCAAGGTACATACTCCACCCAGGTGTTCCCAGAGTATGACCTTCTTTGGAATATTCTTCTCTTGGGTAGCCAGCCCTCAAAGAATATCGGTCCCCGACTACTCTTATCTTGAATGCCCTATCACATTCAAAGAGTATCGAATGCCAGATGATTACCCAATCCTCCATTCTGTCTTCCCAGGTGAAGACCAGAATGTTGTGTCTATCCGTTCTCTCCACATGGCCTTCACTGAGACTTACGGTTGTTAGTCCTGGTCTAGTGCATGACACATGTATAGAGAATCATATACGTCACTCCCTCTTAACTTAGGAAGGACATATTTCAAGTTTATTCCAGGCAAGAAACTTACCACCAAGCTCCCTCTCAACCAGGGACCTGCAGCAGCAATGGTGAGACACCCAACTTCTCATGAAGAATTCCTCCCCTCGATGTCATGGATTTCGATATTGAGGAATCTTCAACCTTTGGCTTCATAGGGCACAGATCATCCATCACTTTCATCCACGAGGCATATCAACTATCAGAAAGTGATTCATCATACTTCCTTATCTGGTCCACCTTTATGCCATGCTGCTTTCCTTCGAACCATTTCCCAAGGATCTTACATCCTTCCACATGATTGGGACCCTGCATAAACTCATCCAAATAAACATATACATATGAACTTTTAAATCAAAAGTTACCTCAGCGATGATCTTTCACCATGACTGACATCTTCCTGTAGGCATCGGCATCCTCTATTCAAATTGACACATCTCCTAAAGATAAGTCTTGTTAAGGGTCTTCTTATTTGCCAAACTTTTATCAGAGTCTACATATCTTCCCAGGAGATCTCCTAGTCACATCTTTCTTGGCTTTTGGATGATAACCGCCTCTTTACATGGTTGCACTTCATGATCTCTTCAATTCTTTCTACGCACAGCTTCATACCCAGGAATTTCCAGTATCCAATTCCTTGTTTGAATACAACTACCTCATATTCCATACGAAAACATATTTAATTTCATCTTATAGTGACAACATGTGCATCGTAAAAGATCCTCCTCCATAGATCATACTTCTAAAGATAGAATTCCATTACTTGCAACCATATGACATGACTTCATAGCATCCAGTTTCAGCATATAAATATATATACCTCATGCCTTTTCCCTTTGAGTCATCCTGTAGCAATTTTACTAGAATGAAGAACTTCAGTCCCTTGACCTGCTTCATGAATATGTCATCATATCCTAATCCCAGAATTATGTAGCATAGGATTCTCGATGAAACCTTTCTACTTTCTTTCTAACCAGTGAGTTCATAGAGAACTTCATTAGAAAATGTCAGCACCTATTTCCACATTGATTATTGAATGATGACCCTTGATCTTGATAACTGCCTCCCATCAATATTGTTTATCAGTGAGGTTTCCAAGAGCTGCTTCACCAAGTGTTGCTTTCATGCTTCTATCATGATGCTATAAATATACAACGCTTCCTATTATTTTACAACCAACAGAAATCCCTTGAGGAGAAAGATGATCATAGAGATCTTTCACTTTCTTCTTTCTTAGATTTCTTTGCATCGAGTTCTTCGCTTGTATCTGTAACATGGGCTTCTTTCTTGTCCTTTCCAAATTTAGGACAATCCCTTTTATAATGCCCAAGTTCATTACATCCAAAGCATCGTACTTTGTCCATATTTCTTCTTTTATTCCGAGGACCAAATTTTCCGAATCTTCCTTTCTTCCTAGACATGGCTGCAAAGACTTGATTCCCTTCACTTGATCCTATATCAGTTTTGGCTTTCAATCTTGTTTCCTCTATTTTACATAGAGACCGTAGATCATGGAATGGTGTTGCTTCTTTCTTCCCGTATAAGCTTGAAGTGAAGTTTCCCCATTCTCCAATAGAGCATTCAGCACCACTGTAGTCATCTCACTATCAGACATTGCTTCTCCCAATTCCTACAGTTGGTCTCTTATTTCAGAAATCCTCATAAAGTATGAAGTGATTCCTTCCTCTCTTGACAATTTTGTATAGTTCTTGTCTCAGAGAGATTGCTTCTCCTGCAGTACTCACAGAGAATAGTTCCACCAGATTCTCATATATTTCTCTTGCAGATTTGAGTTTCGATACATAGGGTATGAGTGAGACCTTAATGGATTCTATGAGAATCCTTTGGCCTCTGATTTCTTCTTTCATGTACTTGGCATGAGCTGGAGCATCTTCTTTTGAGGGTTGAATTGTAGATCCTTCGATGTAGTACATAACTTCATCTTCAATTAGATTCAAATCTGTCATCTTCTTCCATGCACTAAAGTTTGATGACCCAACCAACTTGTTGCTCTCTTTACAATAAGTGATCTTGACAGATTTCAAATAAGGTCATAGATACTGAGTAGAGTGACTTCCTCCTTTTCGCAGCTTCTTTGATAATGATGAAGATAGGACCTCCTTAGATTGAGCTCTCCAATGAAGGGATTCTTGAATCCTTGATGATAAAGGATGTTTTCCAAAAAGGTAATATCTCTTCCAACAAAGTCTTGAATATAAATCTTTGATGGCAAAGATTATATTTTTGATTAGAGGGTCTTATGAAGAATCTTCCTTGCAAACTGATCTTACCTTTTAACCAAACTTTGATCTTTGCTTCCTTGAGTGTCTTCTTTGCTAAGTAGCCCCTCCTTTAGCACCTTAGCTCTGACACCATGTTGAGAATTTGGAGGGGCGGTGATTAATTCAAATTCTCTTCTTGATAATTACTTGTGAGCTTACTAGATTTACTTATGTCTTCTTTATTTAGTCTTTCGTCAAGTCAATTACCAAAACACAAGAGACGCACATTTAGGCTCTTCGAGCCAGGGCAAAACCTCTCTCTCTTGGACAGGAAAACCCACAAGAAATTCTTCTTATAGACTTTCACATGACAAGTACCATGACCAAGACTTAGACCCTTGACCTATGTATGTCTCCAAGACCTTGTCACTACTTCTTGCTTGCCCTTCAAAGTTGATCCTTCTTCTCTTCACTAACCTGCACCAACCTGCACTGTCCTGCACAAACACTAGAGAGCTCGATCTCTAGGTCTATCTTTCTCGATTACTCAAACACTTCCTTTCCCCAAACTTATTTCTATTCAGATGTAGTAGCCAAGGTCACTCGAGACCTTTCTCTTCGGATGTCTTTGAAGCTTCTTCACTTGAGATATACTACCTTCTTTTATTCACTGTAGATCATAAAGGTAAATCATAGATTTAGCTTCCTTTCTTTCTCGCATCTCATCATTGTATCTCAACCGAATCCTTGTTGTAGAATATTCCGAAGAGCTCATACTCATCTACGCTACTTCCTACTGCAGACTGGTCCGCATACTTCTTCAGACAGATCCGCATCTTAATACAGCATTGTTACATAGTTGACTACTGCCTTGAATTCATATTTATTTCAGACTTCATCAGGCTGTCATATCTCAAGGATATCCACACTTCTCTCTATCCTTCAACCCACACTTAAACATGTCCTGAAGACCGCACTCAATCACAGATATATCTGAAGTGTGTGTTACAAATGAACCGCAGATCTTATATATATAGAGAGGCATCCTCTTTTATTTTGGGCTGACCTTCTCATCTGTGAGAAGGTCGACTAGTAGGCCAACTCTGTCCACTGTTTGCTTAAGAGATGTTTAACACTAGACTTGAGCATCATATGAAGTTGAGTCTTCAAGGCTTATGTGACAAGGTTTGGAGCATACTTTACTGACTAGACACTTCATATACATGACTCCTTAAATAGTACATTTATGACCAGAAGCCAAATCCCTAAAGGACATCAAGAAGAAGTCCATTGACCTACAACCTTGCTCATGAATCCCATGAGGCAAGCATATCAAAAATATATTCTATTATCTTTGTCTTATTCTTTACATAAATACAAAGTTACATAGTCAATATGAAGACCGATCCTAGTTACACTTTTCAAAAGAAGGAAGGGGAAATAGCACAGGAAATCATGGATAGAATCGACAGTCAGGAAGCCTTGGAATTATCTTCCAGGTTGGAGGATGAGTTTGCGTGTTTGTCAGGTTCGGCATCATCTGGTGTTTGACACATTGATAGTGGAGCTTCAGCTCATATGACAGGAGTTAGAGAATACTTCTCTAGCTATCAAGAGGAGCAGATGGACTTCTAGATCACTATGGGCAACAGAACAAAGTGTACTCAAGTAGGGAGATGCACTATAGATTTTCAGACAGAAGCAGGAACCAAAACCTACGCTACTAATGAACTGCATGTGCCAATATTGGGTATGAACCTAATTTCAGTGTCCCAGTTACAAGACAAGGGGTACGATGTATACTTCGTAGGAAAGAAAGTGTATGTCAAGCACCCTAGCTGGAAGAAGGTGAGACAGATTGGAGCTCAGAGCAACAGGTTATATAGGTTGCAGATCAATTCTCTAATGGCACTAATAGGCAATGATAATAGCAATGGGAAGGAGTTGAACGAACTATGGCACAGGAGTATGGGACATTTACACCATGGAGCACTTAGGATGCTCAGAGAAATTGTAACAGTTGTTCCAGTTCTCGTCACAGAGCACGATGATGTGTGTAGAGGATGCATACTTGGGAAGTATGCAAAAGCAGCATTTCCCATAAGTGATAGCAGAGCAAATGGCATGTTGGGATTGATACACTCAGATATTTGCAACCCTATGTCCACTAGAGCTCTTAGCAGTTGCGAGTATTTCATCACCTTTATTGATGATCATTCCAGAAAAACTTGGATCTATTCCTTTAAAGACTGAGGATGAGGTCTTTGATCAGTTTAGAGAGTTCAAGGCTCTCGTAGAAAACACGACAGGGAAAAAGATCAAGGTACTACGTTCAGATAATGGTGGAGAATACACAGATAAAGACTTCACAGATTTCTGCGCGAGGGAAGGTATCAAAATAGAGTGGACAACTGCATATAATCCACAGCAGAATGGGGTAGCGGAGCAGAAGAACAGAACAATAGTCGGGACTACAAAGGCTATGTTGTATGACCAGGATTTGCGTAGGGTTTTATGGGGAGAGTCATGCAACACAACGATGTACATTCAAAACAGAACTCCTCACAGAGCATTGGGGAAGAAAACGCCAGAGGGGATCTTCACAGGGAAGAAGCCTAAAGTAATTCATTTGAGGATATTCGGGAGTGTGGCTTATTGCCACATTCCAGATGAGAAGCGCAGTAAGTTGGATCAGACTGCAGATAAGGGGTACCCCGTAGGGTATAGCGAGACCTCAAAGGCATACAGGATCAACATTCCTAGCAGCAGGAAGATTACAGTAAGGCGAGATGTAAAGTTCATGGAAGACAAAGCTTTCAGAAGATCTCGAGAGATGTCTGCAAGTGATAAGTCAGTAGATGTTCCATTAGTCCAGCAGTAGCAGGGACAGTAAGTAGGACAAGCAGGAGGACAGTCACATGGATCGAGTACAGTGATCAGTACTAGTATATCCTTAGGAGTAGGAGATCCAAGGAGTTCTCAGCAGACAAAACAGCAAGAACAGGAGGAGGAAATGGTTGAACCTCCCACCACCAGTGGTAGAACCAATAGGGAAATGTGTCAGACTTTGAGGGATGCAGAGGAGTTTGTCGAAGCTCCTAGAACCGATAAGAAGCAGTGCGGGAAGCCTGACAGATACCAAGCTTTGGTAGCTCAAGTTGTAGAACCCTCCAGCTTTCAGGAAGATGCACAACATCAAGTGTGGGTGGATGCCATGGTAGAAGAATATAGTTTAATCATGACTGATGATGTTTGGGATGTAGTTTCTAGACCAAAAGATAGATCAGTTGTAGGTTCCAAATGGATCTACAAGATCAAGTACGCTGCAGATGGCAGTGTAAAGAAGTACAAGGCTAGATTTGTGGCAAAGGGGTATGCACAGAAGGAAGGGATAGACTATGAGGAGACCTTCACCCCAGTTGCTAGATATACCTCTATCAGATCTGTTATATCCCTAGTAGCTGAGATGGGATGGGAGATTCACCAGATGGATGTCAAGACAGCATTCTTGAACGGGGTGATAGAAGAAGAGGTGTATATAGAGCAGCCTGAAGGCTTCGAAACTCATGAGAAGCGCACTCATGTATGCAGGTTGAAGAAATCCCTATATGGGCTCAAGCAAGCACCCAGAGCATGGTATGGTCAAATTGACAGTTTTTTGCAACAGTTGGGATTCATCAAGAGTGACGTAGATCCCAATCTCTACTATTTGATGGTGGAGAATGAGCCTCTCATTCTGGTGTTGTGTGTGGATGACTTGCTTTTAACAGGATCATCAAGGCTCATAAGGATTGCAAAAGGAACCTTGAAGCAAAATTCAACATGAAGGACATGGGGTTGATGCACTATTTTCTAGGATTGCAAATATGGCAAAAGAATGGGGAGATCTTCCTTGGGCAAGGGAGATATGCTACAGATATTTTGAAGAGATTCAGGATGCAGAATTGCCGACCCATGGCAACGCCCATGATCACCAATTGGAAGAAGATAGATGCATCAGGGGATAAGGAAGTTGACCCCACCTTGTACAAACAGCTAATTGGGTTGCTCACGTATCTAGTCAACACTAGGCCAGACATCTATTTCGTTGTCAATACCCTTAGTCAATTCATGGTGGAACCGAAAAGGGTACATTGGGCAACAACTAGGCACATTCTTAGATATGTGCGTGGAATAGTCGGATATGGATTGAAATATACTCGAGGAGATGACGTCAGATTGAGCGGATTCACAGATGTAGATTGGGCAGGTAGTTCAGTGGACAGGAAAAGTACCTCCGGGTACTGCTTCAGCATTGGATCAAGGACGGTCTCCTGGTGCAACAGGAAGCAAAAGTCAGTAGCACTGAGCTCAGCATAAGCTGAATGTTGTTGATTGTTGTACCATCGGATGTGCTCTAGCCTTTATATTTTGCAGAAAGGCTAAAACACATGTATTCTATAAGACCCAAAAATCATTTGGGGAAATTCCACCTAGAGATGGCTTAATTAAAATAATTAATCAGTTTTTAATATTTCCTAAGTCTAAACTTAGGAAATATGATTAATAAAAAGGTATTAATTAAGTCATGTGCGAAAATTCTAGAAAAAGGCATGGATCGAGTCTCAGTTAATCTTAGCCATCGATTAAGTTTTAATCATGGTCGCTGAAGTCTAAACGAGAGATTATAAGAAGAACTCGATGGGCACTTGGAGAATACACCAGTGCAGTCACAGTTGCCCAGGCAGATCGATTTTCTCAGTGGCTGAAGTTCAGCATAGGAGATAGAGCTAGTGGGTGAGTTGCAGGTGAGAGAGAGAGAGAGGGTCTCAGCAGTAGTCCGGGAGTATAGGACGAATTTAGGAAGGGCCAGCGTGAGGAAGGACGCAGTACACCAGAGCACTGCGCAGTCATTGCATAGAGGGTGACACAGTGAGACCATCGTCAGGGCAGAGGGTCTGTTCTGAGGTCAGAAGATCGCTATGGAAAGTGAGAAATTTGTTACTAAATTTCTCTCAGTATTTTTTCCTCTAGTTTGTTGTCTGAATTTATGTACATGAATTACTGTTGAAGATTAATAAAGAAACCCTCATCTATTGCACCGATTTTTCCGCATTGGGTTTTTCCGGGGACAATTGTCCAAAAATAACTGTGACAATATCTTTGTGTGTGTGCTTGAATTTCTCAAGTTTTTCAGCATTTATTTTCTTCCTCGGTATTTATTTTGTGAAGGCTACAATGTATATGTTTCGATATTTGCCATAGAAAACTGCAAATAATTTGTTTAATTAATTTAACAATAGAAGAAACATTATTAGTATTACAATAGGATTCCGGATCAGGAATTTTCACAAATATATGGTAGCCAGCACAGCTATGTGCGAAGCTATATGGCTTAGGAAACTACTAGTGAGTTTGTTCCAAAAGAAGATGGGAGCAACCGGTGTTTACTGTGATAATCAGAGTTGCATAAAACTCTCTGAGAATCCAATATTTCATGATAGGTCGAAACATATTGATATCAGATGTCATTTCGTTAGAGACTGTGTTCAGCATGGGGCAGTCCAGCTGCAATATGTTCCCACAGGATATCAGGTAGCAGACGTACTCACGAAAGCTCTAAGAAGAGATAAGTTCATCCAGTTCAGGGAACAGATGGTTATGGTAGAGAACCCGTTTCAGTAGTAGAAATAGATAATTCTCAGTTGCAACAGCAGCAGATGAGAGGGAGTTGCAGTGCAGATGCAGTAGTTGGCAGCAGTACAGCAGGGTTAGCAGCAGCACATATCAGATTTGTGCAATAGTTGATGGGCAACAATGGCCAGACATCAGCAGCGTGACAAGGGATGGTGCAGGGAAAGTGTGTTGTGGCAGCAGTTGCAGCACTAGAACAATTTCCTCGCTAAGAGGGAGTGTTAGTTTTCGTAGCATCGAATGTGTTCTAGTCACAAGATTTGGTGAAGCTAGAATATATGTATTCTCCAATACCCAGAAATTGTTTCTGGAAATTCCACCTAGAAATGACTAAATTAGATTTATTATTCGGTTTTTAATATTTCATAAGTCTAAACTTAGGAAATATGATTAATTAATCAGAATTAATTAATCAATTGCCCAGGCAGATCGATTTTCTCAGTGGCTGAAGTTCAACAAAAGAGATGGAGTCAGTGGGTGAGTTGCAAGTGAGAGTGAGGGTATCAACAGTAGTCTGGGAGTACAGGACGAATTTAGGAAGGGCCAGTGTGAGGAAGGACGCAATACATTAGAGCACTGCGCAGTCACTACACAGAGGGTGACGCAGTGAGACTAGTGTAAGGGCAGAGCGTCTGTTTCAGGGTGAGAAGATCACTGCAGAGAATGAGAAATTTTTTACTGAATTTCTCGCAATATTTTTCCTCTATTTTGCTATCCGATTTTTTCTACATGAATTACCGCTGAAGATTAATAAAGAAACCCTCATTTGTTGCATTGATTTTCCCGCATTGGGTTTTTCCAGGGACAATTGTCCAAAAATAACTGGGTCAATATCTTTGTGTGCGCTAGAATTTCTCAAGTTTTCAGCATTTATTTTCTTCCACAGTGTTTATTTTGTGAAGGCTGCAATGTATATGTTCTGATATTTGTCGTAGAAATTGCAAATAATTTGTTTAATTAATTTAACAATAGAAGAAACATTATCAATATAATTCTGGATTAGGAATTTTCACAGGGTATCTAGTTCGGGGACTTGTGCTCATTCGTGCACTACAATTCCAGGTCAGTCGATTGTCCCATTTCCAATTGGGTGGCAGCATGTTTCCATGGTGTATTTTATGAGCATAGCACGTCAAAAACCAATCATCAGTTGATTGATATGAGGCAATCAAAACACCACTAAGCTTAAATCAAGCAGTTTGTGAGTTGATAGAAGTACACTGTAGAGTAGAGTTGTTATTGTTGTTCAATGGATTTATTGTTATGTAAATTGGGACTATACTGTTGCATCAAGTGGAATTGGATAATCATACTATTCATTAGGCAATCCGCCCTAGTTTATTATGGTTTTGCGAGACTAATGTTACTATGACAGTCTTTATATTGTGCATGCAATTGATTGTTATAAGAATTGATGAATGTTCATTGTTGTTGCATAATTTAATTGGTGGAGAAAAACCTAGTCACAGTAGAACCTTAAGGGTAAAATCACCCTAGGACATTACATAATGCCTACTAGAAATAACTTAACAATATATTATCACAATAAAAAAGTAACAAATGTTAGTAACCCAAAAGCACCCAAACTTTGTTAAAGAATCACTAAGTTAATTTACGTATTGTAACTTTCTTATTGCAAGGTATCATGACAATCATTTTTTGTTGAAAAAAATCCACTGCTACCATGAGAGATTCATTGCTTGTACTAGTTGTTAGTTATTCTTTGAGGAAGTCCATCTAAATATACTTCCATTATTTGCTCAAGACTAGCAATAATACCTCGCTTTACCACTCTGTTGTACATAATTTGATATGTAAATATTGTTTGTATGCGGATGTTTTTCTTAGATGTCAAGCCATGTGACCATTGTATGAAGAGACCCATGATGTATACGTGTAAACATGTTCTACAAGTTTCTAGTGAGGATCCCAAGGCAAAGGTCCCATTTGAGAATCATTATACACTTTTGTCATTTTAATATTTAATGAGTTTGGCAATCGTAATATCATCATCATAGTATCACCCAGTGTTCCACAACGACGCGTCCCCCAAGGTGGGTGTGCACACCCCACATTTCCCACGCACCTGGGATGGGGGGACACCTGGCGAAACATTCCCCACATCCCCCTTTTGGGGAAAGTTAGGGAGATGCAAGGGGAAAAAGTTTCCCCAATGTGGGGAATGTGTTTCCCCAAAAGGGGTGCTTGTGGGCTCCCCCCCTCAAAAAGGGTTGGGCATCCCCCCTGAATTCTACTCGGAAACAAAAATTGATAAGTGGGGAAGCAATATATTCAACTCTAAGGTCCTAATAATATTATATAATTAATGGTAATGTTAAATTCTTAAAGTAAAAGGATGAAAATGAAAAATAAATGAGAATTTAACATTACCATTAATTGACTCAGGATGTTTGAGAGTGGCTCTGGCCTCATTGGATTTATTTCTTTTTCCAAAGAAAAAATCACAACTTTCTATTAAGATAGAAAAAGTTACATTCAGTACATGCACAAGTGCATTCATCTATTGTCTCGAAGAGACCAGTGAGAGAAAAAATAAATAGGTTGAAGAAGGTATCGGCCTTGTATCCAAGCAAAAAGCTGATTTTTCCAACCATCCTGAGTCATGACCAGTTTCGTAAGCCATATCGGTCACAAAAATAAAGTTTGACAGTACATAATATTTGTTGTCAAAAATTGTAAAATGTATACATAAATATAAAGCTTATGCATATAGATATCCTAATCAAAAAGAAACAAAGAGTTGGTGCTGATGTGATAAAGTGTTCAGATAATGCCATTAAACTTCAGTGAAAGACTGATGCTGGAAATTTTGAATTGCCCCATCTAAATGTTTAGTGACCTACCAAATGCCCATATGTTGTCTAGAGCCTTCTTTGGACAGAAGATCCACTTCAGAGTTCCTTTTCCTTTTAACTGAAATATCCCTTCAAGTATTGGAAGCAGTGGGTGGTTGTGGCATCTTTGAGAATCATTAAACCAATTGATAACGTTTAAGGAGTCCTCGAAAACTTGGAGAGAAAGACAATCATACTCCAAAGCCGAACACATAAGAAGCTTTAAAGATAGTAGTTTTGCATAATCGTTGGAACGCCTGCCCAAACCAACTTTTTATTTCAAAAAATGTTCATCGTTAAAGAAAAGAATGAGACCCCCCCACCCCCCAAACAGATGCCATCCTCAGATGATGCTCCGTCAAAATGACTAGGGGATTTTTCGATGAACTCTTCTTCTGAGATAATGTGAGGCACGTGGTGAGATTCCTTCAATGGCAAGAGAGCATAAATCGCTCCTATTTCAGCAACAATGAGTCCCACATCGGATGGAGTATCCCTGAACGTAGCTTTCTTCCTAGCTAGCCAAATCCCCCAACAAATGAGGGGTGGAATGTTTCTAAGAACATCGTCACTTGACGAATCCCACCAAGACTTGCACGCCTTAATGAAATTGTTGCCTCTCCAATCCATATTACATCCCAACAGCTATTTGGATTTAGCCCAAATATTCAAAGAGAATGGACAAAGCAAGAATAAGTGTGAGACAGACCCCTCTGCAATTTTGCAAAGGATGCACCAGCTAGGGCCTTCTTTGTGTCTCTTTTACAGGTTGTCCCAAGTTGGCACTTTATTTTTAATTAAGCACCAAAGGAACAATTTTGTCTTGGTCGGGCATACAAACTTCCATATCAACTGCCACTACCACACCAGATTTACCCTTAATTTGTCAATAACCTCATTGTATTTCATATAGAGAAAGTAGAATTTTGGATCCCACTCAAAATCCAACAAACTTAACAATTTTCAAGATTTCAGGATTTGGGTGACTGCAACATTTCCATTGGATTGTATCATGTATGAGGGTATGGAACTAGCATTTAATCAAGAGCACCAAGCCCTCTATGTACCTCGATGTTGGTGGCATTGATTATTGAACTCCTTTGTCATGACCCTATTAAAATTGTACCTGTCACTAACAAAATCTCGAGTTGACACGTTAAGCTTTTTCTACTTATTTTGCTTGGAGAGAGGATCCCAATATGTAATGATTTTGATGATATGTAGGTATTTGTTGTAACATGAATCCTTTTGGACTATAGAGGCCATCTAGAGCCTCTTTGTTGATGTATTTTTGGTTCAAATATGGATTGCACTTAGTGCTATCTTGGTTACATGCACCCTTGCTATATGTATGAGAAACTTTGCATAGTTGTGTATAATAGTTTGGATTCATATGGATGAACATGAATATTTATGTATTTTTTTCAAAATTTGAATATTTATATATTTTTTGGTTGATCAGTTTTTGGTCTGGTTTTTTTTCCAATTCCCAATTTTGGGGTCAACCAATTCGATCACTAGTCCAGTTCTGATAACAATGGTTTATTGTCCATCACTAGTCTAGTGTTGAAGTTCTCTTCAATGCTACTCCCCCAATCATGGACTTAGTTGATCTCTAACTTCTTCTAAAATCATTCCCACCATTATCTCTCTTGTATTTATGTCAGAGAAGAGACTTAATAGTAGACTTTATGGTTGGCTATGCATAACCAAACTCATTGTCTTATTTTTTTCTTACTAGAATGTTGAGAGTATGTTGATACTCCATTGAATGTTGAGAGCGTGTTCCTACTCCATCGAAGCTAGTGTTCACTTACATGATCAAAAAGATAACGTTAGACCACATCTCAAGGTCAATTGCACATCAGACCTCAACGTTGCCAAAGTAAGATGAAACTCATTTTAACAAAACAAAAATACACACAAGAAATAATTGGGATAACCTCCGTAACCAATCCTAAATGTTACGGGCTTATAAAGCTGACTATCTTTTCAAAACCAATGCAAGTAGTTGCACAGAAGTTATAACAATAGATTATAAGTCTAATTGTTTATATCATAAATGAAATAATCATAATAATTGGCGAGAATCCCAAAAAGATTAAATCAGTAATAATCGGAACATAATTGGGAAAAAACAGTCAATTTTGGTGAGCTTGTAGTGCTAAATCATAGATGAAATCATCAGGATTAGTGTTAAATGAAATAATTGGGATTATTTCCAAATAATCACTACGTCGATTGCATCAAGATTAGTCAGGATTGATTCAATTAATGCGAGATTATTTCATATGTGTGTGGGGGAAAGGCCCAACGGATTAACATAATTAGTTGTCAGCAGCATTTGTTTGAATCCCTCTAAGTAGATGCATCACTTTATGCCAATGGATATATAAGAGATGACATTCAATGAATGTAGGAAAGCATCCTTGGATTTCCCTATGAAATTTACCCCCCCACACATATATATAATATGAAATGTAAGACACCTCATAACTGGGTTGTTCAACCACAAAAAATAGATTTTCGAAACATAACATCTTTTATCAAATGTGTCATTAAATTTGATTTTCGATATTGCAGAGGGTAGAGGTCATATAAACCGGCTACCAGTTAGGTCTCATAGGACGTCAGAAGGAAATAGAAATATGTGTCACAGAAGTGTTGGGTACAAGAAATGAGAAGCGACAGAGACAAGAAACGCGTTTCTAGAAACATGTGCTACCACGTTTTAAAAAATCAAAACATTGGAACAGTGTTGTTTTCCACTTCAACTGGCTTTTATTTTACATATTAGAGTTAGGATGCACTTATATTGTTAGTGTAGGTCCTTTTTTTCATTTAGAACATAACCAAAAAAAATTGAATATTTGCTAGAAACTGGCAACAGTTTTTGGAAACTTCACCAAATTTATGAAATTTATGGAGAAAATTTGTTTTTCTGAGATTAAATGCCTGACTCCGATAGCAAAGGAGACCACCGATTACTTACCAGGCCTTTCTTCTAGGGCCGACCCAGTCCCGCCAACGGGTGATGATGACGAGTCCTCCACGTCGTCCATGGAACATCGTGTCCGAATCTTTGGGCGCCTCGTCGAATTCCTGAATTTCTCTGAAACCGCTCGCGATGATAGGTCTCTCAAGACGATTCCACGGAGAACGCATGTCGTCTTGATGTGGAATGGAGAAAATATTTTGGGGAGGCAGCTACGGCAGTGATCGAGAGATCGAGACCTGGGAACGTCATGGAATGAATTAAGAACTGTTTGCGATAACCCAGCCATGTTTGTGAGTCTGAGTCTGATTCTGCCGCCGCTGCTTTCGTCATATTTCAATTCTTCACGCCCCTCCTTAATCTCCACCTTATACTTTGTGAAGATAATTTCATTGGAGTGAAGTTGGATGATGGCGGTAATTATATTGTTTTCATAATTCACTATCACTTTTTCTTTCTCTGATTCATATATATATATATATATATATCCAGCGAAAAAACACCGGTATATTTTTATTATAAAAAACAGTTACATACACTTAACATAGTATTTATGATCATCCTAATTGATCCCGTTAACATGAAATCTGCTTAATTGTCTCTTTTCTCATATCTGTCTTTTTAATATAAATTTTTAATTTATCATTATTATATTCTTTCTATAGCAAAAAGCCAAGGTCTATGTACCATTTAAAAAAAAAAAAAAAAAATAGGTAATTAAAAAACTTGTGATCTATTTCTATATTATCTACAGTATTTTGATACTTTTTGAATTTTGTAGTTAAAATAGTGAATTTGATCTCGTTTGTCGATGTAGAACATCTTTCTTTTGACAGATAATTCGCAACTAGGTTTTGTTCTTTGTATATAAGGCGAAAGATAATATTTGAAAAGTCTTCTCCAAAGTTCTAATACGTTGCATCCAATTGGAGAAAGAAGGTGGATCAAAATGAGAAAGCCCCAAAACCCATTGAATGACCCGACCCTGTTGAACACTTGTCACGCCCTCAAACACTGTTCTGAACGTTCCGCTGCACGGATGCGCTGCTCGGACACGACTTGAACGCGTTCAGGAAATGCATGCAGCTTGTGACCCCGGTGACCCGCATTAATAAACTTGTTCAGGGTGTCGAGGGCGTCCCTTCATCAAGTGACCCATGTGAACCAGAATTGCGTGCAGACTTCAAAAACAGGTTCTAAGATGTTCTAAAGGGGATTTTGGGGTTCCTTTCGATTGTTTGCACTGTTGGGAAGCTGTTAAGGCTAGACCAAGGTACAAGCACATTTGGCAAGAAGCATAAATTGTTTATGCAGGCTTGGTTGTATAATTATTACAGATTGTACACATTTATTGAAACATAATATCAGGCAGACTTATAATCAGGGATTTGCCCCTCCCTTGAATGTATGGGTGTTCATGTGGTTTGATATTGATGTTTATGTTTTATTCCGCACATTGAACACTTTGAATATTAATTAAACAAGTGTTGAGTTAAGTGTAGTCTACTTGTAGAGTATTTGAAAAAATAAAAACAAGGTAGTGTCGCACATGTCTATAGAGTGGTTGGGAGACTACCACAGGCATAGGGGCGTGACAGATGGTACCTTTTGAATCACCAAACACATCAATCTCATCAATACTAAGCCATTTGGCGCAAATGAGGACTCCCCGAAGAGCTATAAGCTTGGCACAACGGTTAGTACCCACGCCACTAGCCCACTAGAAATGGTAATACCTACCAAACCATAAGACAATATAAGCATTATAACCACAAATCTTATGTGAAGATGCCCCGCCAAAAAATCTAACAGGCAAACTATGCCTCGCCTCCTTATATTGGGCAAATCTCTTAGCCAGGAACCTCTTTCTAGGGCCAATCTCCTCAAAAAAAAAAAAAGCAATCTTCATAATTGTGCCTCTCGCATCTAACTCGATCTGTTGAGAAATCTTTTAATTTTGGCTTCTTTGTATTCCCCAAAAAATATAAAAGGCCATAGCATTGTACTCCTTGTAATCTTCAACCCAGTGTGTGAGACATTCCTCAATCGAGCTCGTATCCCAAACTGCAACAAGATTGAGTATATGTATAACCCCATACCAAACCGAAATCGTGAAGGAGCAAGTGAGAAATAGATGTCCCGCGTCCTCAATATTTAACATGCAAAGAACACATCTCTAGGGTCCCACAAAATCTCTTTTAAGGAGATTCTCTCAAGTGAGAATTTTGTTATGTAAAACCAACCAATAAAAACATTTTAGTTTTTGTGGGATGTCCCATTTCCATGATTTTTGAAACCATAAAAAGTCATCCAACAAGCTACAAACTAGAGAGACCAGGTTGTATACCTCTTTAACCCAAATGTGTCCCTTATATACGCGACCCTCCCATGCTAGATGATACCCTTTCTCATAAAAAGAAATGCCAGCTAATCTTATCTATCAAATATGTTTTTCCCATTCTGCAGCTAAGGGTCTTGTAAGTCCAATCTCTCTAGCATTAAGCCATGAGTGTGAAATAGGAAAAGTAAAACAATCAACATAAATTTGATTAAGAAAGAAAATACCAATATTATGTATATGCCTTAAAAGAGGGGCAGATAGCGTATGGTCACCAACGAAGCCTTAAATCACATCCAATCCAATTTCTATCTTTGCACCCGATCCCACCTCCCATCTTAGGCTCCCAAGTAACAAATGCTTAACCATCATCATACTCTGCCAAATATATGATGCTATCTTTTTTCACGTGCTCCTTCTTTGATCCACATCTCAATTTTTTATTTTATTTTTAGATATTTCTCATTAATGATTTGTTGCCATAATCCTTTGACGCTTAAATCCCTCCATAAATTCTTAATTAGTAATGTCATGTTGAAACATTATATATCCTTAATACCCCAACCACATGCCTCCAACTTACGAGAAATCACTATCAAGCGAACAAGGTGTGTTTTCCTCAGGTTACCGGGCCTAGCCCATAGAAACTTAGCAATGATAGAGTCTATTTTATGATTGACTTATTTTGGAAGCTTGTAGAGATGCATCAAATACATAGATATATTATGTAAAACAGACTTTATTAATATCAACCTCCCCCCCAAAGAGAGCCACTTATTTTTCCACAAAGTCAACTTCTTTTTAAATTTTATAATCATCTGATCTCCATCCGTATTTCCATAATTGTTTGGTTTCAACATAAAACCAAGATATCGAAAAATTGTCATCCATAGATATCGTCCTTACCTCAAAGATACGATGAATCTCTATGACTGTAGTCTCTTCTTTGGAAGCCGATATCAAAGTTGATTTGTCTTTGTTCATGAATAACCCTGATGCCTTCCTAAAAGAAGTAAGAATATGTTTAAAGGTGTACAATTTTATAACCGAGACCTCTCCAATGAAGAGGACATTGTCCACAAACATTAAATGTGTAATGATGATGTACCTTGTCAACTGACATTCTTTAATCAAGCCCTTAGAGCAAGCGTTACCAATCATCTTGATCAATTCGTCAATAACAAGCAATAATAAAAGTGGAAAAAAAGTTGATGGAAGACCAATGATGATGACCGCAAAATTTACCGAGATGACACATTCCATAATCTATTCTATAACTTGTACTCTGAGCCCAATCTTATGGACAATTGAGCAGGAGCTCAGGTCCAAGTTAAAAAAAAAAAAATCTCAAAAATGGGACTGCTCAAAATTGGTTGCAACCTGAACAATCGGAAAGGCCTCATTGCTGCGATTTTGGTGTCGTGAATGGGACTCAAATCCGACGTCGTATGTGAAAGTTATGCAGGTTCGAAGTCTTCAGTATCCTTCAAAAAATCAGTTGACCAAAGTTGACTTTCTGACTTTGGAAAAATTAAAAAGAGAATATTCTTTGGAATATTCCAAAGAATATTCCCTGCGGGCTTATCAGAATCTGCCAAGTGGCATCATGGGATTCATCTTTGGTTTGACTTTATTTGATCTCGGCCAATCAAAGGGTGCCACGTGGCAAGCCTAGAGGCAGCCACGTGGCCCCAAGCCGTGTAGAAATTGGTGTATCAAAAAATTGTTTGCACTCCACAGGATTCAAACGCGGGTCTAGCCCATGCCAGCACAAGCACTCGACCACCCAAGCTACGTGAAGCTCTTAACATGTAAAGGTTTGAATACATATTTGAAGTTTCAATTGATTCAGTTTGGGCAGCAAAGGGGGCCATCCCCCATATACATGTGACCTGGAGACGAGAACCGGGCTCTAGAACCTCAAACCACGGCGGAAAACGGTTAAACAAACCGCATTATGTGGCCAACACATCACAATAGTAAATGCGAGGTGGGGCGGTCAGATAAGCCACGATTAGTGGGGCGATTCCGCCGGAGGATTGGTTGGAGGTTACATGTGACCACCACCACATAACATTAAATGTAACGGCTAACTATCCGCCAGTTTGGGGCGAAGTTCGCCATTTCTGTCAAGTCCGTCGTTTTTGGAACAGTTAACTGTAGTTAGCCCACAATTAGTGGGGTTTTCAATTGACATTGGGAAAAAATATGTTTGGATCATAACTTTCTCAATATTGATCCAATTTGGACGAAATTTTAGTCAATTTTGGCTTTATTCAACATTCTAGAGAGTTTGGGACAGGTTGCAGAGTGAACAGAGGTGTTCTACAACCATTTTTCCTTTAGGGAAGCTTGGAGAGCCATCAGGGCCATTAGGGAAATGGAGCTATTTTAGGCTATACTTCACTGTTTAAGGTGAAACAAAAGCCATTTTTAGCTTATTTCTGTATTCTGAAGTCAATTTCACAGTTTTTTTTGCCTGTTTAGGCATATTTTTCTCTGTATAACCATTTTGAGCAACTTAATAGAGCAAGTACATGCCCATTGGGAGCCTTCGACCCGACAGATGTAACCCAGGAGGGGTGAACTGCCTCGTCAATTTATTGTGTATGTTATGGTGAAGTTTATCTGTTGTGTATTGCTTATATGATATGTTAAACAGTAAATTTAAATAACAAAACCTCACACATAAGACTCATAAATCTTACCAAAATTACTTTGTTTAACCTACAACTCATGGAGAACATTTTGCACACTTAATTAAATGGAAATGGATACTTTGCATAGCATTTACAAATAGTTCCATTTTCAGATCATATGGTATCAGAGCTAGTGTTTTTTAGCACTAGGAGAGCTAGTGTTTCTCTCTGTATTGTTCTTGTGCAAAAGGATTTGTTTGAAAGACTGCATTAGAACCCTTGCAAGCAGTGTTTAGCCATTTTGGGGCAGCATTTGTTGTAGCTTTTTTAGGCTTACTTGGTTGAAGTTTAAGAGATAAGAAGTATCCATAAACTTGTTTTCAAGAAAAGGTGTTTAAACAGTGTAAAAGATTGATCGTTTTATTGTTTGCAAACTTATTGTGGTTTGAGTTTGCTTGAGTTTTGGGGATAGCTACTGATTAGCTAAGTCTTTGAGAGAACAAAAAAGGAAGTAAGGGCTGAAGGATTCTTCCTTACCCCAAAGTACCTTAAGGTTTCCATTGGAACTAAAACCCTCTTGACGATTTTTGTTAAGAAGCTTTTGGAGTTTGTTGTTGTTTGGCTACTTGAATAAGAGTTGGTCTTTGCAGCCATTTGGTTAAAAAAGCTTTGTCATTTGTTTTGAAAAGCTTTGTCATTTGTTTTGAAAAGCTTTGAGATATTTTTTGAAGTTAATTTGTTCATTAACATCATAATGACAACTTATACAAGTGAAGTTTCCTCCTTCACAAGATTCTTTAATGATGATATGAAGCATGAATTTATTATATTGAAGGATATGGTACAGAATTTGTTTGAGGACAAAGGAGAAAGTATTGAACTTCGTGAACAGTTGTTTGCCATGAAGGAAGAGAAGGAAGAGATTCTTCAAAAATTTCATGATATGGAGAGGCAACTCCATCAAGCCCAAGAGGCTTTGACCAAGAAAATACATGAGGAAAAGGTAATCCATTCTAACTTGTCTTCAGTTTCCTCTTTAGAAAGGTGTGTTGGTTCTTTTGAAAAACATAGAAAGGGAAAAGGGTCCAAATTAATGATTAAAATGGGCTATGAAGGCAAGGGGTTAGGTAAGCATGCACAAGGCATCGTTGAACCTGTTCTTGTTGAGGAACAACCCAAGAATCTTGGTCTTGGTTATGTGCAGTTTAATGGCGAAGATTCCAAATCTTTGAAGGCATGTGATGCTAATTTAAAGAGAACCTTTATTCCAAGTTCTAATATGTGAATATGTCAAATTTGTTTCAAAGATGATTGCCATTGCTTTAAGCCTTTGTTGCAGCAAGAAGAGGGTAGACATGCAGCTTATGGCATGCATGCAAGTTCAGACAGTTCTCAAGACAAAAACGGTGATGTTAGTCAGAAAATGAAAGCTGTAGACTCTACTAGTTCATCTTCTCATGAAGACAAAAAGGATGAACATTCGAAGCAGCACAAGAGGTATAAATCTTCTCATGATCAATTTGATTGTGTTTCTACAAAGCATGATAATTTTACAAACTTAAATGGAAGAAAATTTTGTTGTACATTTTGTGGTCAATTTAACCATCATGTTTCGAGATGTTGGATGAAGAAGAAAGCATACACGAAGGATATGAGACAAAGACAGCTTTCAAAGAAGGTGCATAAGTGTTGCACATATTTCCAAGAGAAGGGACATGATGTCTCTCATTTTTGGACTTTCCATCCAACTGGTCGTCCAAAGCACATGCAGCAAGAGGACAAAAAGATTGGCACAAGTGGAACTATGGATTCCATTATCGATGTGAAAATGGAAGATTCACATGAAGAAGTGTTGCAGCCGCAAAATTCGCCATGGAGGTGGCTTGGAAAGAAGTGGATGGACTTCTTAACACAGTAAGAAATACTCCTTTGAACATATGCACATTTCGGTTGTATGCATGTATTTATGTTGAAAAGTTTGATGCCAGATTGCATATAAATGCGGTTCAGTTGAAGGAATTTCTTTGTTGTTGCAAAATTTCGCCTTGAAGGTGTAAAAGATGAGTATGATACTCACTTATATTGCAGCAATATCTTTTATTTCAGCTCTTATAGTCACCCACATGTTTTTGGGATTGTGTACTTGTTGGTATTTGAAAGGAAGAGTTGAAGGTGAACATGTGCATGGAAGTTGTATGTGTAAATAGTGAATTGTAAATAGGTTCATTGTACATTGATACATGCACATGTGTTTGTCAAGATGTATCATGTTGTTTATTGACTTGTGTCGATTGTGTCGCACATGTTTGTCGACTTGTGTTGATTGTGTTGCACACTTTTTACATTGATTTTGTGTCAATTGTAGAGCACATATCATGTCGAATTTTTGTTGATGTCGCATGTTGCACGACTTATGTATGAGCCACCTTGGATCATTGATCAAGGCAACGATGTTCAGATTCCTTCTGCAAATTTCTCGCCATAAATTTTATGAGTGAGTGCAAGAAAGGCAGCTCTTGATAGGACGATAAGCATCGAGGAAGGGAAGTGTGAATTGCTTTCTAGTTATGGTTCAAAGTCATTATCCATGCAGGGCAAGTGTTTTGAGGCTGAAGAGAAGAGGGTGCAGTAGTCTTAGTTGTTGTACAGAAAAGTTTCAGTATTTCAGTGAGCTTTTGGGGTCGAACAACTTCTCATTTTCGAGGCGTGATCAGGAGCTCAGGTCCAAGTTTAAAAAAAAATGCTCAAAATTGGTTGCAACCTGAACGACCGGAAAGGCCTCGTCGCTGTGATTTTGGTGCCGTGAACGGGACTCAAATCCGACGTCGTATGTGAAAGTTATGTAGGTTTGAAGTCTCTAGTATCCTTCAAAAAATCAGTGGGCCAAAGTTGACTTTATGACTTTCAAAAAATTAAGAAGAGAATATTCTTTGGAATATTCTTTGGAATATTCCCTTCGAATATTCCCTGTGTTCTTATCAGAATCCACCAAGTGGCATCATGGGATTCATCTTTGGTTTGAATTTATTTGATCTCGGCCAGTCAAAGGGTGCTACGTGGCCCGAGGCCGTGTAGAAATTCGCGTATCAAAAAATTGTTTGCACTCCGCAGGATTCAAACGTGGGTCTAGCCCCCGCCAGCACAAGCGCCTGATCGCCCGGGCTACGTGAAGCTCTTAACATGTAAAGGTTTGAATACATATTTGAAGTTTCAATTGATTCAGTTTGGGCGGCAAAGGGGGCCAGCCCCCATATACATGTGACTTAGAGAAGAGAACAGGGCTCCAGAACCTCAAACCGCGGCGGAAAATGGTTAAAAAAACCGCGTTATGTGGCAAGCACATCGCAATAGTAAATGCGAGGTGGGGCGGTCAAATAAGCAATGGTTAGTGGGGCGGTTCCGCCGGAGGATTGGTCGGAGGTTACAAGTGACCACCACCACATAACATTAAATGTAACGTCTAACTGTCCGCCAGTTTGGGGCGGAGTTAGCCATTTCTATCAATTCCGTCGTTTTTGGAGCAGTTAACTTTAGTTAGCCCACAATTAGTGGGGTTTTCAATTGACATTGGGCAAAAAATTGTTTGGATAATAAATTTCTCAATATTGATCCAATTTGAACTAAATTTTAGTCAATTTTGGCTTTCTTTAGCATTCTGGAGAGTTTGGGACATGTTTCGAAGTGAACAGAGGTGTTCTACAGCCATTTTTGCTTCAGGTATGCTTGGATATCCCTCAAGGCCATCAGGGAAATGGAGCTATTTTGGGTTGTACTTCATTGTTTAAGGTGAAACAAAAGCCATTTTTAGCTTATTTTTGTCTTCTGAAGTCAATTTCACAGCTGGCTTTGCCTCTTTAGGCATATTTTTCTCTGTATAACCATTTTGAGCAACTTAATAGAGCAAGGACATGCCCATTGGGAGCCTTGGACTTGACAAATGTAACCCAGGAGGGGTTAATTGCCTCATCATTTTGTTTTGTATGTTATGGTGAAGTTTATCTGTTGTGTATTGCTGATATGATATGTTAAATAGTAAATTTAAATAACAAAACCTCACGCATAAGACTCATAAACCTTACCAAAATTACTTTGTTTAACCTACAACTCACGGAGAACATTTTGCACACTTAATTAAATGGAAATGGATGCTTTGCATAGCATTTAAAAATAGTTTCATTTTCAGATCAGATGGTATAAGAGCTAGTGTTTTTGAGCATTAGGAGAGCTAGTGTTTCTCTTTGTATTGTTCTTGTGCAAAAGGATTTGTTTGAAACATTGCATTAGAACCTTTGCAAGCAGTGTTTAGCCATTTTGGGGCAGCATTCTTTGTAGGTTTTTTAGGCTTACTTGGCTGAAGTCTAAGAGATAAGAAGTAGCCATAAACATGTTTTCAAGAAAAGGTGTTTAAATAGTGTAAAAGATTGATTGTTTTACTGTTTGCAAACTTATTGTGGTTTGAGTTTGCTTGAGTTTTGGGGATAACTACTGATTAGCTAAGTCTTTGAGAGAACAAAAAAGGAAGTAAGGGCTGAAGGCTTCTTCCTTGCCCCAAAGTACCTTAAGGTCTCCATTGGAACACAAACCCTCTTGACGATTGTTGTTAAGAAGCTTTTGGAGTTTGTTGTTGTTTGGCTGCTTGAATAAGAGTTGGTCTTTACAACCATTTGGTTAAAAAAGCTTTGTAATTTGTTTTGAAAAGTTTTGAGATATTTGTTGAAGTTAATTTGTTCATTAACATCATAATGACAACTTCTACAAGTGAAGTTTCCTCCTTCATAAGATTCTTTAATGATGATATGAAGCATGACTTTATTATATTGAAGGATATGGTACATACTTTGTTTGAGGACAAAAGAGAAAGTACTGAACTTCGTGAACAGTTGTTTGCCATGAAGGAAGAGAAGGAAGAGATTCTTCAAAAATTGCATGATATGGAGAGGCAACTCCATCGAGCCCAAGAGGCTTTGACCAAGAAAATACATGAGGAAGAGGTAATCCATTCTAACTCATCTTCAGTTTCCTCTTTAGAAAGGTGTGTTGGTTCTTTCAAAAAACATAGAAAGGGAATAGGGTCCAAATTAATGATTAAAATGGGCTATGAAGGCAAGGGGTTAGGTAAGCATGCACGAGGCATGGTTGAACCTGTTCATGTTGAGGAACGACCCAAGAATCTTGGTCTTGGTTATGTGCAGTTTAATGGCGAAGATTCCAAATCTTTGAAGGCATGTGATGCTAAGTTAAAGAGAACCTTTATTCCAAGTTCTAAGATGCAAATATGTCAAATTTGTTTCAAATATGATTGCCATTTATTTAAGCCTTTGTTGTAGCAAGAAGAGGGTAGACATGCAGCTTATGGCATGCATGCAAGTTCAGACAGTTCTCAAGACAAAAACGGTGATGTTAGTAAGAAAATGAAAGCTGTAGCCTCTACTAGTTCATCTTCTCATGAAGACAAAAAGGATGAACATTCGAAGCAGCAAAAGAGGTATAAATCTTCTCATGGTCAATTTGATTGTGTTTCTGCAAAGCATGATAATTTTACATGCTTAAATGGATGAAAGTTTTGTTGTACATTTTGTGGTAAATTTAACCATCATGTTTCGAGATGATGGATGAAGAAGAAAGCATACAGGAAGCAGATGAGACAAAGACAACTTTCAAAGAAGGTGCATAAGTGTTGCACATATTGCCAAAATAAGGGACATGATTTCTCTCATTGTTGGAATTTGCATCTAATTGGTTGTCTAAAGCACATGCAGCAAGAGGACAGAAAGATTGGCACAAGTGGAATTATGGATTCCATTATCGATGTGAAAATGGAAGATTCACATGAAGAAGTGTTGCAGCCGCAAAAGTCGCCATGGAGGTGGCTTGGAAAGAAGTGGATGGACTTCTTAACATAGTAAGAAATACTCCTTTGAACATATGCACATTTCGGTTGTATGCATGTATTTTTGTTGAAAAGTTTGATGCGAGATTGCATATAAATGCAGTTCAGTTGAAGGAATTTCTTTGTTGATGCAAAATTTCACCTTAGAGGTGTAAAAGATGAGTATGATACTCACTTATATTGCAGCAATATCTTTTAGTTGAGCTCTTATAGTCACCCACGTGTTTTTGGGATTATGTACTTTTTGGTACTTGAAAGGAAGAGTTGAAGGTGTACATGTGCATGGAAGTTGTATGTGTAAATAACGAACTGTAAATACGGTTCATTGTGAATTGATACATGCACATGTGTTTGTCAAGATGTATCATGTTGTTTATCGACTTGTGTTGATTGTGTCGCACATGTTTGTCGACTTGAGTCGATTGTGTTGCACACTTTTTACATTGATTTTGTGTCAATTATATAGCACATATCATGTCGACTTGTTGTTGATGTCGCATGTTGCACGACTTATGTATGAGCCACCTTGGATCATGATCAAGGCAATGATGTTTAGATTCCTTTTGCAAATTTCTCGCCAGAAATTTTCTGAGTGAGTGCAAGAAAGGCAGCTCTTGACAAGAGGATAAACATCGAGGAAGGGAAGTGTGAATTGCTTTCTAGTTGTAGTTCAAAGTCATTAGCCATGTAGGGCAAGTGTTTTGAGGCTGAAGAGAAGAGGGTGAAGTAATCTTAGTTGTTGTACAAATCAGTTTCAGTATTTCGGTGAGATTTTGGGGTCTAAAAGCTTCTCATTTGGGAGGTGTGATCTGGAGCTCATGTCCAAGTGAAAAAAAATGCTAAAAAATGGAACTGCTCAGAATTGGTTGCAACCTGAATGAACGAAAAGGCCTCGTCGCTGTGATTCTGGCGTCGTGAACGGGACTCAAATCTGACGTCGTATGTGAAAGTTATGCGAGTTTGAAGTCTCTAGTATCCTTTAAAAAATCAGTTGACCAAAGTTGACTTTCTGACTTTGGAAAAATTAAAAAGAGAATATTCCAAAGAATATTCCTTGCAGGCTTATCAGAATCCACCAAGTGGCATCATGGGATTCGTCTTTGGTTTGACTTTATTTGATCTCAGCCAATCAAAGGGTGCAACGTGGCAAGCGCGGAGGCCACCACGTGGCCCCAGGCCATGTAGAAATTGGCGTATCAAAATATTGTTTGCACTCCGCAGGATTCGAACGCGAGTCTAGCCCCCACCAGCACAAGCACCCGACTGCCTGGGCTACGTGAAGTTCTTAACATGTAAAGGTTTGAATACATATTTGAAGTTTCAATTGATTCAGTTTCGGTGGCAAAGGGGGCCAGCCCCCATATACATGTGACCTAGAGACGAGAACCGGGCTCCAGAACCTTAAACCGTGGTGGAAAATGGTTAAACAAACTGCGTTATATGGCCAGCACATCGCAATAGTAAATGCGAGTTGGGGTGGTCAAATAAGCCACGGTTAGTGGGGCGGTTCCGTCGGAGGATTGGTTGGAGGTTACATGTGACCACCAGAAGATAACATTAAATGTAACAGCTAATTGTCCGCCAGTTTGGGGCAGAGTCTGCCATTTCTATCAAGTCTGTCGTTTTTGGAGTAGTTAACTGCAGTTAGCCCACATTTAGTGCGGTTTTCAATTGGCATTGGGCAAAATTTTGTTTGGATCATAACTTTCTCAATATTGATCCAATTTAGACGAAATTTTAGTCAATTTTGGCTTTCTTCAACATTATGGAGAGTTTGGGACAGGTTGGAGAGTGAAAAAAAGGTGTTCTATAGCCATTTTTTCTTCAAGGAAGCTTGAAGAGCCATTAGGGCCATCAGGGAAATGGAGTTGTTTTGGGTTGTACTTCATTGTTTAAGGTGAAACAAAAGCCATTTTTAGCTTATTTCTGTCTTTTGAAGTCAATTTCACAGCTGGTTTTTCCTTTTTAGGCATATTTTTCTCTGTATAACCATTTTTAGAAACTTAATAAAGCAAGGACATGCCCATTGGGAGCCTTGGACCCGACAGATGTAACCCAGGAGGGGTGAACTGCCTCATCAGTTTTTTGTGTATGTTATGGTGAAGTTTATCTGCTGTGTATTGCTGATATGATATGTTAAACAATAAATTTAAATAACAAAACCTCACACATAAGACTCAGAAACCTTACCAAAATTACTTTGTTTAACTTGCAACTCATGGAGAACATTTTGCGCACTTAATTAAATGGAAATGGATACTTTTCATAGCATTTACAAATAGTTCCATTTTCAGATCAGATGGTATCAGAGCTAGTGTTTTTTAGCATTAGGAGAGCTAGTGTTTCTCTCTGTATTGTTCTTGTGCAAAAGGATTTGCTTGAAAGACTGCATTAGAACCCTTGCAAGCAGTTTTTAGCCATTTTGGGGCAGCATTTGTTGTAGGTTTTTTAGGCTTACTTGGCTGAAGTTTAAGAGATAAGAAGTAGCCATAAACATGTTTTCAATAAAAGGTGTTTAAACAGTGTAAAAGATTGACCGTTTTACTGTTTGCAAACTTATTGTGGTTTGAGTTTGCTTGAGTTTTGGGGATAGCTACTGATTAGCTAAGTCTTGGATAGAAAAAAAAAGAACTAAGGGCTGAAGGCTTCTTCCTTACCCCAAAGTACCTTAAGGTCTCCATTGGAACACAAACCCTCTTGACGATTGTTGTTAAGAAGCTTTTGGAGTTTGTTGTTTTTTGGCTGCTTAAATAAGAGTTGGTCTTTAGAGCCATTTGGTTAAACAATCTTTGTCATTTTTTTTGAAAAGCTTTGAGACCTTTATTGAAGTTAATTTTTTCATTAACATCATAATGACAACTTCTACAAGTGAAGTTTCCTCCTTCACAAGATTCTTCAATGATGATATGAAGCATGACTTTATTATATTGAAGGATATGGTACAAACTTTGTTTGAGGACAAAAGAGAAAGTATTGAGCTTCGTGAACAATTGTTTACCATGAAGGAAGAGAAGGAAGAGATTCTTCAAAAATTGCACGATATGGAGAGGCAACTCCATCAAGCCCAAGAGGCTTTGACCAAGAAAATACATGAGGAAGAGGTAATCCATTCTAACTTGTCTTCAGTTTCCTCTTTAGAAAGGTGTGTTGGTTCTTTCGAAAAACATAGAAAGGGAATAGGGTCCAAATTAATGATTAAAATGGGCTATGAAACCAAGGGGTTAGGTAAGCATGCACAAGGCATAGTTGAACCTGTTCTTGTTGAGGAACGACCCAAGAATCTTGGTCTTGGTTATGTGCAGTTTAATGGCGAAGATTCCAAATCTTTGAAGGTATGTGATGCTAATTTAAAGATAACCTTTATTCCAAGTTCTAAGATGCAAATATGTCAAATTTGTTTCAAAGATGATTGCCATTGCTTTAAGCCTTTGTTTCTGCAAGAAGAGGGTAGACATGTAGCTTATGGCATGTATGCAAGTTCAGACATTTCTCAAGACAAAAACGGTGATGTTAGTCAAAAAACGAAAGTTGTAGCCTCTACTGATTCATCTTCTCATGAAGACAAAAAGGATGAACATTTGAAGCAACACAAGAGGTATAAATCTTCTCATGATCAATTTGAATGTGTTTCTGCAAAGCATGATAATTTTACATGCTTAAATGGAAGAAAGTTTTGTTGTACATTTTGTGGTCAATTTAACCATCATGTTTCGAGATGCTGGATGAAGAAGAAAGCATACAGGAAGTAGATGAGACAAAGACAACTTTCAAAGAAGTTGCATAAGTGTTGCACATATTTCCAAAATAAGGGACATGATGTCTCTCATTGTTGGACTTTGCATTCAACTGGTTGTCCAAAGCACATGCAACAAGAGGACAGAAAGATTGGCATAAGTGGAAATATGGATTCCATTATCGATGTGAAAATGGAAGACTCACATGAAGAAGTGTTGCAGCCGCAAAAGTCGCCATGGAGGTGGCTTGGAAAGAAGTGGATGGACTTCTTAACATAGTAAGAAATACTCCTTTGAACATATGCACATTTCGGTTGTATGCATGTATTTATGTTGAAAAGTTTGATGCAAGATTGCATATGAATGCGGTTCAGTTAAAGGAATTTCTTTGTTGTTGCAAAATTTTTCCTTGGAGGTGTAAAAGATGAGTATGATACTCACTTATATTGTAGAAATATCTTTTAGTTCAGCTCTTATAGTCACCCACATGTTTTTGGGATTGTGTACTTGTTGGTACTTGAAAGGAAGAGTTGAAGGTGTACATGTGCATGGAAGTTGTATGTGTAAATAGCGAACTGTAAATAGGTTCATTGTACATTGATATATGCACATGTGTTTGTCAAGATGTATCATGTTGCTTATCGACTTGTGTCAATTGTGTTGCACGCTTTGTACATTGATTTTGTGTCAATTGTATAGCACATATCATGTCGACTTGTTGTTGATGTCGCATGTTGCACAACTTATGTATGAGCCACCTTGGATCATTGATCAAGGCAGCGATGTTCAGATTCCTTCTGCAAATTTCTCGCCATAAATTTTCTAAGTGAGTGCAAGAAAGGCAGCTCTTGACAGGAGGATAAGAATCGAGGAAGAGAAGTGTGAATTGCTTTCTAATTGTGGTTCAAAGTCATTAGCCATGCAGGGCAAGTGTTTTGAGGCTGAAGACAAGAGGGTGCAGTACTCTTAGTTGCTGTACAGATCAGTTTTAGTATTTCATTGAGCTTTTGGGTTTCAAAATCTTCTCATTTAGGAGGTGTGATCAGGAGCTCAGGTCCAAGTTAAAAAAAAAAAATGCTAAAAAATGGAACTACTCAAAATTGGTTACAACTTGAATGACCAGAAAGGCCTCGTCGTTGCGATTCTGGTGCCATGAACAGGACTCAAATCCGACGTTGTATGTGAAAGTTATGCACGTTTGAAATCTCCAGTATCCTTCAAAAAGTCAATTGACCAAAGTTGACTTTCTGACTTTGGAAAAATTAAAAAGAGAATATTCTTTGGAATATTCCAAAGAATATTCCCTTGGAATATTCCCTACGGGCTTATCATAATCCACCAAGTGACATCATGGGATTCGTCCTTGGTTTGACTTTATTTGATCTCGCCCAATCAAAGGTTGCCATGTGGCAAGCCCGGAGGCCACCACGTGGCCCCAGGCCATGTAGAAATTGGCATATAAAAAAATTGTTTGCACTCCGTAGGATTCGAACGCGGATATAGCTCCCGCCAGCACAAGTTCCCAACCGCCCGGGCTATGTGAAGCTCTTAACATGTAAAGGTTTGAATACATATTTGAAGTTTCAATTGATTCAGTTTGGGTGGAAAATGGGGCTAGCCCCCATATACATGTGACCTGGAGACGAGAACCGGGCTCCAGAACCTCAAACCGTGGTGGAAAATGGTTAAACAAACCGCGTTGTGTGGCCAGCACATCACAATAGTAAATGTGAGGTGGGGCGGTCAGATAAGCCACAGTTAGTGAGGCGGTTCTACCGGAGGATTGGTCGAAGGTTACTTGTGACCACCACCACATAACATTGAATGTAACGGCTAACTATCCCCTAGTTTGGGGAAGAGTCTACCATTTTTGTCAAGTCCGCCGTTTTTGGAGCAGTTAACTTCAGTTAGCCCACAATTAGTGGGGTTTTGAATTGACATTGGGCAAAAATTTGTTTGGATCATAACTTTCTCAATATTTATCCAATTTGGACTAAATGTTGTCAATTTGGCTTTCTTCAGCATTCTGGAGAGTTTTTGACAGGTTGCAGAGTGAATAGAGGTGTTCTACAACCATTTTTGCTTCAGGGAAGCTTGGAGAACCATCAGGGCCATCAGGGAAATGGATCTGTTTTGGGTTGTACTTCACTGTTTAAGGTGAAACAAAAGCCACTTTTAGCTTATTTTTGTCTTCTAAAGTCCATTTCACAACTATTTTTTCCTTTTTAGGCATATATTTCTCTGTATAACCATTTTGAGCAACCTAATAGAGCAAGGACATGCCCATTGGGAGCCTTGGACCTGACAGATGTAACCCAGGAGCGGTGAACTGCCTCATCAGTTTGTCGTGTATGTTATGGTGAAGTTTATCTGCTGTGTATTGCAGATATGATATGTTAAACAATAAATTTAAATAACAAAGCTTCACACATAAGACTCAGAAACCTTGCCAAAATTACTTTGTTTAACCTGCAACTCATGGAGAAAATTTTGCACACTTAATTAAGTGGAAATGGATACTTTGCATAGCATTTACAAATAGTTCCATTTTCAGATCAGATGGTATCAGAGCTAGTGTTTTTTAGCATTAAGAGAGCTAGTGTTTCTCTCTGTATTATTCTTGTGCAAAAGGATTTGTTTGAAAGACTGCATTAGAACCCTTGCAAGCAGTGTTTAGCCATTTTGGGGCAGCATTTGTTGTAGGTTTTCGAGGCTTACTTGGCTGAAGTTTAAGAGATAAGAAGTAGCCATAAACATGTTTTCAAGAAAAGGTGTTTAAACAGTGTAAAAGATTGACTGTTTTACTGTTTGCAAACTTATTGTGGTTTGAATTTGCTTGAGTTTTGGGGATAGCTACTGATTAGCTAAGTCTTGGAGAGAAAAAAAAAGTAAATAAGGGCTGAAGGCTTCTTCCTTACCCCAAAGTACCTTAAGGTATCCATTGGAAGACAAACCCTCTTGACGATTGTTGTTAAGAAGCTTTTGGAGTTTTTTGTTGTTTGGCTGCTTGAATAAGAGTTGGTCTTTACAGCCATTTGGTTAAAAAAGCTTTGTCATTTGTTTTGAAAACCTTTGAGATCTTTGTTGAAGTTAATTTGTTCATTAACATCATAATGACAACCTATACAAGTGAAGTTTCCTCCTTCACAAGATTCTTCAATGATGATATGAAGCATGACTTTATTATATTGAAGGATATGGTACAGACTTTGTTTGAGGACAAAAGAGAAAGTACTGAACTTCGTGAACAGTTGTTTGCCATGAAGGAAGAGAAGGAAGAGATTCTTCAAGAATTGCATGATATGGAGAGGCAACTCCATCAAGCCCAAGAGGCTTTGACCAAGAAAATACATGAGGAAGAGGTAATCCATTCTAAATTGTCTTCAGTTTCCTCTTTAGAAAGGTGTGTTGGTTCTTTCGAAAAACATAGAAAGGGAATAGGGTCCAAATTAATGATTAAAATGGGCTATGAAGGCAAGGGGTTAGGTAAGCATGCAAAAGGCATGGTTGAACCTGTTCTTGTGGAGGAACGACCCAAGAATCTTGGTCTTGGTTATGTGCAGTTTAATGGCAAAGATTCCAAATCTTTGAAGGCATGTGATGCTAATTTAAAGAAAACCTTTATTCCAAGTTCTAAGATGCATATATGTCAAATTTGTTTCAAAGATGATTGCCATTTCTTTAAGCCTTTGTTGCAACAACAAGAGGGTAGACATGCAGCTTATGGCATGCATGCAAGTTCAGACAGTTCTCAAGACAAAAACAGTGATGTTAGTCAGAAAATGAAAGCTGTAGCCTCTACTAGTTCATCTTCTCATGAAGACAAATAGGATGAACATTCGAAGCAGCACAAGAAGTATAAATCTTCTCATGATCAATTTGATTGTGTTTCTGCAAAGCATGATAATTTTACATGCTTAAATGGAAGAAAGTTTTGTTGTACATTTTGTGGTCAATTTAACCATCATGTTTCGAGATGCTCGATGAAGAAGAAATCATACAGGAAGCAGATGAGACAAAGACAACTTTCAAAGAAGGTGCATAAGTGTTGCACATATTGCCAAAAGAAGGGACATGATGTCTCTCATTGTTGGACATCGCATCCAACTGGTCGTCCAAAGCACATGCAGCAAGAGGACAAAAGATTGGCACAAGTGGAACTATGGATTCCATTATCGATGTGAAAATGGAAGATTCACATGAATAAGTGTTGCATCCGCAAAAGTCGCCATGGAGGTGGCTTGAAAGAAGTGGATGGACTTCTTAACACAGTAAGAAATACTCCTTTGAACATATGCACATTTCAGTTGTATGCATGTATTTCTGTTGAAAATTTTGATGCAATATTGCATATAAATGCGGTTCAGTTGAAGGAATTTTTATGTTGTTGCAAAATTTGGCTTTGGAGGTGTAAAAGATGAGTATGATACTCACTTATATTGCAGCAATATCTTTTAGTTCAACTCTTATAGTCACCCACATGTTTTTGGGATTATGTACTTGTTTGTACTTGAAAGGAAGAGTTGAAGGTGTACATGTGCATGGAAGTTGTATGTGTAAATAGCAAACTGTAAATAGGTTCATTTTACATTGATACATGCACATGTGTTTGTCATGATGTATCATGTTGTTTATCGACTTGTGTCGATTGTGTCACACATGTTGGTCAACTTGTGTTGATAGTGTTGCACACTTTTTACATTGATTTTATGTCAATTGTATAGCACATATCATGTCGACTTGTTGTTGATGTCGCATGTTGCATGAGTTATGTATGAGCCACCTTAGATCATTGATCAAGGGAGCGATGTTCAAATTCCTTTTGCAAATTTCTCGCCAGAAATTTTCTGAGCGGGTGCAAGAAAGGCAGCTCTTGACAGGAGGATAAGCATCGAGGAAGGGAAGTGCGAATTGCTTTCTAGTTGTGGTTCAAAGTCCTTAGCCATGCAGGGCAAGTGTTTTGAGGCTGAGGAGAAGAGGGTGCAGTACTCTTAGTTGCTGTACATATCAGTTTCAGTATTTCAGTGAGCTTTTGGGGTCGAAAAGATTCTCATTTAGGAGGTGTGATCAAGAGCTCAGGTCCAAGTTAAAAAAAAATACTCAAAAATGGAATTGCTCATAATTAGTTGTAACCTGAACGACTGGAAAGACCTCGTCATTGCGATTCTTACGCCACAAATGGGACTCAAATCCGACATTGTATGTGAAAGTTATGCAGGTTTGAAGTCTCCAGTATCCTTCAAAAATCAGTTGACCAAAGTTGACTTTATGACTTTGGAAAAATAAAAAAGAGAATATTCTTTGGAACATTCCAAAGAATATTCCCTTGGAATATTCCCTACGAGCTTATTAGAATCTGCCAAGTGGCATCATGGGATTCGTCTTTGGTTTGACTTTATTTGATCTCGGCCAATCAAAGGTTGCCACGTGGCAAGCCCGGAGTCTGCCACGTGGCCCCAGTCGTGTAGAATTTGGCATATCAAAAAATTGTTTGCACTCCACAGGATTCGAATGCGGGTCTAGCCCCCGCCAGCACAAGCACCTGACCGCCCGGGCTACGTGAAGCTCTTAACATGTAAAGGTTTGAATACATATTTGAAGTTTCAATTTGTTCAGTTTGGGGGGCAAAGGGGCCAGCCCCCATATACATGTGACCTGGAGACGAGAACGGGGCTCCAGAACCTCAAACCACAGTGGAAAATGGTTAAAAAAACTGCGTTATGTGGCCAACACATCACAATAGTAAATGCGAGGTGGGGCGGTCAAATAAGTCACGGTTATTGGGGTGGTTCCACCGGAGAATTGGTCGGAGGTTACATGTGACCAACCACCACATAAAATTAAATGTAACGGCTAAATGTCTGCCAGTTTGGTGCGGAGTCTGCCATTTCTGTCAAGTCCGCCATTTTTGGAGCAATTAACTACAGTTAGCCCACAATTAGTGGGGTTTTCAATTAACATTGGGCAAAAATTTGTTTGGATCATAACTTTCTCAATATTGATCCAATTTTGACGAAATTTTAGTCAATTTTGGCTTTCTTTAGCATTCTGGAGAGTTTGGGACAGGTTCCAGAGTGAACAGAGGTGTTCTACAACCATTTTTTCTTCAGGGAAGCTTGGAGAGCCATCAGGGCCATCAGGGAAATGGAGTTTTTTTTTGTTGTACTTCACTGTTTAAGGTGAAACAAAAGCCCTTTTTAGCTTATTTATGTCTTCTGAAGTCAATTTCATAGCTAGTTTTTCCTTTTTAGGCATATTTTTCTCTGTATAAACATTTTTAGCAACTTAATAGAGCAAGGACATGCCCATTGGGAGCCTTGGACCTGGCAGATGTAACCCAGGAGGGGTGAACTGCGTCATCAGTTTGTTGTGTATGTTATGGTGAAGTTTATCTGCTGTTTATTACTGGTATGATATGTTAAAAAGTAAATTTAAATAACAAAACCTCACACATAAGACTCAAAAACCTTAGCAAAATTACTTTGTCTAACCTGCAACTCATGGAGAACATTTTGCACACTTAATTAAATGGAAATGGATACTTTGCATAGCATTTACAAATAGTTCCATTTTCAGATCAACAATCAATCCTAAAAATTCACAATCCACACTATCATATACTTTCACATGGTTTATCTGCGTGAGGCATGCTTCCAGCTTACGGGACTTAATAGAATGAAGACATCCTTGTGTGATTGAAATAACATCTTATATTTGTCTATGGTCTAGAAAACCAAATTGCTTTGGAGAAATATGTTTCGACAATGTGGACTTGAATTTGTTGGCAATTATTTTAGAAATCATTTTGTACGCGGAGTTACATGATGAGATGGGCCTGAAATCCATAAATATAGTAGGCTCTATAATATTAGGAATAAGAGTAATAAATGTAGCATTAATAAAGCCTATAATCGACCATAAAATTTGGGATTCCTATGCCACCTCATGAAGATCATTAATCATCAAATCCAAAAAATGTAAAAATAGCTCCATAGACCAGCCATCTGGGCTAGGGTTTTTGTCCCTCACACATGCTTTGAAGACCTTTTTTCTATTCTATTCTTTTGGATTGGAACTTGTAACTTTTATAAATAAGATTATTTTTTACAATGCAACATAGTCCTTGTCTCTATCACTAATTTATTGATTAAGGTTATGCCTCTTTATGTGGGGCCTGCATTTTGTTGTTATTTGAGAATGCTTGCATTTCTGCAGACTATTGTTACTTACACATTCACACCTTTATATCTTGCACAATGAAATCCACTTTCACATAACTTTCCTCCACACCTTCATACTTCGCATAATGAAAGCCATATTTGTATAGCTTCGTCCGCACTTCCGCATTCTACAGAAGATCTGTAGTGCACATAATGAAAGCTTTATCCACATCTCTACATTCTGCGTAGTGTATTATTGAGGCTATGTCTCTTTTTGTAGGGCTTGTATTTTGTCTTTATTCATGAATGCATACATTTCTGCATTTTGTTGTTATTTTCATGTCTGCATATTCGTATCTCGCAGAATGAAAGCCACCTTCTCATAGCTTTCATCTGCATCTCCATCCTCCACACAATGAAATCATATTTTCATAGCTTCGTCTGCACTCCGCAAAATTTCCACAATGTGCACAATGAAAGCTTTATTCGCATCTCTGCACAGTGTGTCGTTATTTGAGAACGTTTCCCTTTCCGCATTTTCACTATGCATTGTCTGCACTCTACACAATGAAATTAATTCAATTTATATGAACACACACACACACACACACACACACACACACACAAATCAATTAAAATTCATATTAGAAGTGAGTTTATATGAAAAAATTTATGTCCCACATAATTAATATATCAAATATATTTGAAGGATTTAACCTTGTGCGGAGGGGCAACAGATGCTTTCATTAAACAAGTTCGGAGGTGAAGAGGAAATTTTTATTGTGCGCAGTGTGAAGTGTGGAGGGTGCTTTTATTGTGCTGAGTGCAAAGAAAGCATTACATATAATGAAATTAACTCAATTAAATGTAAAGAGATTAAAACATATAATTCGATAATCTAGTGACAAATCGAAGTCAACAAACATCGTTTTGAAAATTTCTTTGCAAGTTATCCGATGTTCAGTTCTCATAACTATGTTTAGTGGCACTGAGTGTGGAGGTGTGATTGTGCACAAGTATAGAAGCAGTAGAATGAAAGCTTCTTCAAAACCTCCACATTAATTATTTTAAAAAACATTGTTGTTCAGCTGAAATTGATAGTTACTTGAACCTATATTGCCTTCTATCGCTGATTTTTTAATTAATTTTTAACTTTACCATTTCTTGCACTTCTCCTAAACAATCAAAGAGGTAGGTGTACGATAGAGATATGTGGGTAGGGAAAAGTTTGTAAATGAAACTAACTATCAGTTGTTCTGAATGAACTTATTAAATACTAAGATAGATTGGTTTCCGTCCTCAAATTTTTATTTTTATTTTGTAAGTTCGAAAGATGTTATATGTTTCAATCATTTAAAGTTATTTAGAGTGCAGAGATGCAGAAGAAGCTTTAATTATGCTTCTTCCGCACCTCCATACTCAGATCCATTGAACATAATTAATAGTTATGTTAGTAATCAGTAATTTTTTCTATTTGTAGATGACTAAATGCTTTTCCTAGATTTCTAAAAGCTAGATTCATGAATATCGTAAGTTTTAGAAATCTCACTGCCTTCGTTATCCTTAAACCAATTTTTTCACTATTATACTATTTTATCATTCCATGGTCATCCTACCACTCCTAAAATACCCCTCATGGGCTCATGCCACTCATCTTTATCCTATTTTCCCACCCATAACCTCAACACTCTGTTTTTCCTTTGCCTCACCCCTCCACTCTCCATCCAGGATTGCCAAAACATCCTACTCCAACTCATGTTCACCAGGTGCCTCAAGCATTGATGGTCTCAAAACTATCTTTGTAGGCTCTTTAGATAAATCAAGTACATTTGATTTTGGATCTTCAATACATAAATTTGTCAAAAACTCTATTTTTTACACTTTAAGACCCCAAGCCAAGCTTTCAGTAAAAAACCAAGTCCAAGGAGCCTCCCACTAGGTCATTAGGGTTTCATAGGTTGTAGGGTCATCCTTGGTGTTTAGAGCACTATTTTTCCTATGTTAGAGGTTGTTCCAAATGTAAAAGAAGAGCAACATATGATTGCCTAAGAAAGAACAAAAATCTCCAAGGAGGACTGCTTGGTCAAGTTCAAGTTCTACCAAGGGAAACTGTGCATTCTGACATTTCTGCAGGAGTGCTAAAGTGATTATCAGTAGAAAATTGGTAAGGTAAGAGGCCTGCTCCTATTTAAATACATTCATAGCAAAATGATAGGGAGCAGTTTATGTTTAGGGAAAATCAGGGTTTCTAAGCCTGATTGAGCCAACAGTTTGCCAAGCAAGGATCCAATGCAATATAACACATGGAGGAGGCACACCAAATGAACCAAGCATGGAAGATATTTCTTAGAAATTATAAATGAAAAAGGGAAAAGGTGAGGTGAACTGGACAGAAATGAATGAACTTGAAAGGGCTATAGAGAACTTAGAAGACAACACTAATAATTTTTCTCAAACAACCCAGAAACCTAAGGATTTGGCAAGATAGGAAAGGGAGGTAAAGTAAAGATGATTAAGACCTCCATGATGAAAACAAAAGGAAGGTTTGAAGAAAATGTTGTAGGTTACTTCCAGAGTTTGCTAAGGTAAAGTGGCTCACTGCCTCAAAAAAATAGAATGCAAAGAGTATCAGTGAAAGGAAGGTCAAGCTCTCATTTTGAGTCATTTACACTCAATGATCAAAGGTATACAAACATAATGTTGAGCTCCAAGATGGAAAGACAAAATGATTATAAGGTTGTTGCTATGTGACTAAATATGTCAAAATTCAAGAATATTAGAAAGGGATAAGTCAGTATGTCATGGCACCTGCAAATCAGAAGTGGCCAAAGGGGAGATAGCATACATGATTGTGAAGACTATGGTGCTTGTCAAAGGTGGATTTATCATGCCTAAGGATCAGTGAGAAAGTTAAAAACAAGTTTTTTCAGTCACCCACCAAGCACAAGGTAATTTGATCTCCAAGGTAAGAATGCAAGAATGTTGAAGATGCTGCTTTATGTTTAAAAATCCTAATGTTGTCAAGGGTAGAGTTATCATGTTTCAAACATCAAAGGGAATTTAGGTTCACCATATCAGCAACCTGCAGAGTAAACAAAGAAAAATGGTTAGAAAGGAAACAACCCTTTAAATGTTTTTAAGCCACCTAAGGAGTAACAACATTAGCAAAGTGGGTTTTCTAATTTAAATTTATTTTCCTCAGCTATAAATGACCTTTTTTCCCTTCACCCAACTCATTATGCATTTGCAAAAACAGTCAAAACATCCAAGGGAGAAATTTGGGCATTTTAGTCAAAAATTGAGCAAGTCTGCCCGGCGCTGCGCGTTCAGGCAAGTGCTACGCGTTCAGTGCCCGACACTGTGCGTTCAAGAGATTTTTCAGTGCAAAATTGCACTGCACTACGCGTTCAGGGACACGCGCTACGTGTTCGTGCAGGTGCTACTCATTTTCCCAGAGAAGGCCCGACAGCCCAGAAAAGCGTTCGAGCGATGCGCGTTAGGAAGCCCGACAACCCAAAAAAAGCATTTGGACGTTGCGCGTTGGGAAACCCGATAGGCCCTAAACGCGTTTAGGCACTACGCCAGGGGAGCCCAGCACCCTACTTTGCATGTATGTGCTACACGTTGGGCAAGAAGACCCAGAAACGCTTGCAGGCGCTACGCGTTGGGCAGGAAGGACCCAACTATGTGTGCAAGTGTTGCGCCTTCGCCATAAGCTCCTCCTCCACCTGCAAATGCCAAAAAACAACAAAAAAGACTCATCCAAGCTGCATCAAAGGAATTTCAAAGGCATTAAAAGTTGGTAGGTGGATGTATAGCCTTTTCCTCCAGTAAATTTGATTATTTGATGATTAAAATAAATTGGCCAAACCCTGAGGATTAGAAACCCTAAATCTTCATGCTAAACTCTATTAAAACCTCCAAGCAAGAATATATCAGTCAAGTAGGGTATGATGTAGGGTAATTATAGTGTGTTGAAGATTGACCCTTCATCAAAGCTTAAAAGACTCAGTCATACACCTACACCTCCCTCTCACTCACTTGCAGAGGTTTCCTTTCATCCTCATTCCAAATCACTCCTCATATCAAGTTTCACAAGCAGAAGAAGGGTTTGTTTAAAGACAACAGTAATCAAAATGTCAGGAGAAGGAGGAAATATTAGTAGTGAAGAAGGCCAAGTGCCTATGAGGCAGAAAAACAGAAGTGGGAAGGTTAATAGATTTGAACCCCAAGACACTATGGAGCTCAAAGCCTCTCCTATGATCATCACCTGTTTCCAAAATGTAGGGTGTTTTCAGTTTTGTGAAAAGGTCCAACAGGTGCAGAGTCACCCTGAGCTCACTAGGTTGTTTATCCTCAACCTACACAATAAACAAGTAAATCTTGCAGGGTCAGACTTTGAGCTATCATCAAATTCCATTGCCCATTCTACAACATACCCAATGTTGGTGAAAAGTGGTTCAAAAGATAAAAGTTAGACATACGCTGCTATGAGCCATTTCTCAAACCTAGGTACAAAGATGGCTGCAAATCTATTTTCTATTTTTCACACTTGCAAGAGAGGTATGCACCTTTGATGAGGGTCATCATCAAATATTTTACCTGTGAGGGAAGGTACTCTAGACTCTACTCCTATCATGTCAAATTACTTATGCACTTTACTAGGGTTAAAATGCTTCATTTACCCTACTACTTATATAGGAGTATTGATAAGGTGTCCTCTGTTGTACAAAAGAGGAACTACTCCTAGCAAATGCAAAGTTTGTTCCATCACTCCTTGATCAAGATGGTTGTGCTACATTAGTTGGAGAAAAAAGACATACCATGGGAGGTGTTCATTGCTCATGAAGTGTTCACAAACCCACAGCCCCATCATCAGCCAAATTTACCCTCATCATCTCATCCTCCTCCTTCTACTCCTCAATCACCTCCTACTAATCCTGCCTCACCATCTACAAATGTATCCTTTCCTCAAGAAAACCTCCTTTCCTCACCCTCTCCCAATGCATCAGATCAAGAATGGAGTGACAATGAACAATCAAATGAGAATGAAGGAGAGGGCAAAGATAAATCAAGCAATGATGAAGAAGAGGACAGTAAAGAGGAAGAGGATGAAGAAGCAGAGGTCAGCAATGAAGCAGAAGACATGGAGGTAATTAACAATGAAGATGAGGCAAATGATGAAGAAAGCAGCTAGAGTGCAGATGGAGATGAGGCTGAAAATGTTAATGAAGAGGAAGCCACTAAATTTAAGAGCAGTGAGGCTGATATTGGGAGTAATGAAGCAAGCATCAGTGAGGAACAAGATAGTCATGATAGTCATGACAGTCATAACAACAATGAAGAAAATGAAGAATTTGATGAGAGCACTAAAGATCACAGCCATGAGACTCCTAGAAGTAATGATGAACAAGATGAAGGCAATACAAAGGATAGTGCAAAAATCAGTGAAGAGGCCAACAATGAGGCTGATGTTGAAGGTAATGAGGTAAGAAACACTCAAGGTAATGAAGAGGAAGACATGGAGACAAATGATGGCAGCCACGAGGAAGACACCAAAATGATCACAATCAAACCTCTTCCATTGACATATCAAAGAGGAGAAAGGCATGTGTTTGCTACCTCTAAAAGGCAAGGGGCCATGCCTTCCACTTCTACCAAGCAGCTTGATAAAGGCAAACAAAAGGTGAAGAGAGGTAAGAAAGGTACGCATGAGCTTGAACAAGAATTTGACATAATTGACCTTGACAATGAGAAAGAAGATAAAGGGAGGGCCACTAGCATCTTGTTCTAAAGCAAGGATGTTGAGATAAGAGATCTAGAAAGATGCCTTGGCATGGAAATGTATAACATTGAGTATTATAAGAATTAAAAAAATCAGTTGAAGAAGACAAAGAGGGACCTTGACCTCCAAAAGAAGATGACCAAGCACTATGCATTGCAAAATCAAATTGCAAGGGCAAAGCTCAAAGGAGCCCTTGCTGAAATAAAATCACTCAAGGAGATAAAAGACCAAGAAAACCTTGGACTCTTGGCTGAAGCTTCTTTACAGGCCTCCCAAACCCCATAAGGAAGATATCTACCAATTTTGGAAACTTTTTTGAGAATTTTTGGTTTTTTGCTAATTTTAAGGCTTGAAGGTGCAACACCCTTGGCGCTACGCTTTCACCTCAGGCATCCTCAGGTGGAAAATTTTATATTTTTGGAATCCTCAGCTCAATTACAACATGCTCACCAAATTTCAGAGCATTTGGAGCATTTTTGGTCCCTCAAAAGGCCCAAAAACATGTCATTTTTCACCTTTCTGCCTAGTTTTCAAGACTGGCGTTGCGCCTTGAGCAGCCTTGCGAGTTTCACTTTTTTGACAGGTTAATAGAGCCCAATTAGAAAACCAAGGGAATTTTGGAAAGTAGACGTGACAAACTTTCCAACGAGCCATCACCGAGCAAATTCTGACATCGGGTAGGTCATCAAAACTTAGCTGCAAGTGGACCTAGTTTTCCTATGCATATGCTTCACCTTCAGACCTCACTGCTACGCCTTTAATGTGACAAAGTCAAAAAAAGACACTTATTTATGGCAAAATGATATTTTCATGTTTTTTGGGGCAAATCACTCCAAATTTAGGTGCTAAGAGTTATTTTTGCATTTATTTCATGAGATATTTTATGTTTTGGGCCTTGAATGGTTTCTTAGACATAAATGACATTTATGAGTGTTTTTGACATTTTCAAACCCTAGTTAGGGTTTTTGCCCTCCTTTGCTAGATAAATAGAGCATGAGGGCCTTACTATAAAAGGTTGGCATTTGATGACTCCTGGGAGCAATACATAGTTTTTTGGAGATTGAAGAGAAATTGGTGTTGTGGAATTTGTGGATGCCTTGTTTTGATTGATGATGGAGAAGGCTTGCTTGCAGGATCCTTTAGCATCGTTAATGGTGATGTGCTTATATTCAGTTCTTGTTTTCTTATGTATCATTTTGTTACATCCTTCTATATTGCAGTAGAACAAAGGTTTTAGACTAAGAAATGTTTTTCAAAGGCACCTTAGCTCTGTTTGTTCTTCATTGCCTCTATGTTTTCCTCTGCTAGGTCAGTTTAGAGAATTCTTAGTTGCTCTCTAGACCCACTCAAGCTTGTTTATCTTAGGAATGATTCAATACAGTAGATATCAAATATGTTTTATGGTTAGCCCTCCTTGTTCGATGTCACTAAAACATTGTTTTTAGGATCTTTCTTTAAAGTATCACTAATTAGGCTTTGCCAAAGAGGTTATGTTTCGATCATGCCCTTTGTCCATTCTTGAAAGGTTGCTTTGGAGGTCTTTATGGCTATGATCAATGATGTTTAGGAGTTCCCTCTTCTTTTATCTATGTTATATGCCTATCTTAAATGTTTTCTAACCTTTAAGACGAAATCACTAGACGTTAAATAAGTTTCTTGCCTTCTATAGTTCACTAGATTGTTTGTCCTAAATGCTTATTTTCTTGAGTTTAATAAAAAGAGTTATTGGTTTGCCCCATCTTATGATTAATTCTTTATGCTAAATAGTGTTAAAGGCCCTTCTTGTTAAAGTATTTGACAAAGAATTCTTAACTTCCCTTTGCCCTACTTTGTTCACAAACTTGATGTTCATTTCATCTCACACAAACCTTGAAAATCCATTTGACCATGTTAGATTTTCCCTGTGATGCACCCTGATTCATTATTGAACTTTCAAAGACTTTTTATAGACTCCATAGCTTAATTAATTGAAGATTTCCTCACTCCATCTATTCTACTTGATCATCTACCCAACCAAAACAAACAAACAAACCCTCAACTTAAAAACTAGCCTAAAATCAAACACTAAAAGCAAACAAGTTCACATCCTTTGAACAAAATGGAGAGAGCCCTCTCTGAGTCCAGGAAGGCTAGGTCCTAGGACTCCAAAGACTAGTTTGATGTTACCCCTGTTCATTTGTTCTCACTAATCTAACAAATTACGGGGAAATAACAAGTTACAGGTTAATTTGGAATGTATCTGGAGATGCAAAACATTACGAATTAAAGTTTTTGTTGCTTTCATCGCAAGCATATTCCCCACCTAATTAAGGGTATGCCTCTTTGTGTGAGGCTCACATTTTGTGGTTATTCAAGAACACCCACATTTCTACAATTTCTTATTATTTTCGTGCCTGCGCCTTTGTATCCCACATAATGAAAGCCACATTCACATAAATTTCCTCTACACTTTTGTATTTTGCACAATGATATTTTCGTCTGCACTTCAATAAACTTATATTAGGGTTTTCTTAATAAACTTAAAATAATAAATATTCACATATTAATTCAACTCATATATAAAGTATGTGTTCCCATGTATTCCATATATTAGTTAAGAATTTTTGCAGTCTGCACAATGAAAGTTGTATTCGCATCTCTGCATTATGCACAGTGTGTCATAATTTGAGAACATTGTGTTTTTTGCATTCTTCATTATGCATCCTCTACACTTTGCACAATGAAATTAATCTGTCTAAAAATAAAAGAAATTAACTCAATTGAAATCCATATTAGGAGCAACTTCATACGCACAATTATTATTATTATTATTATTATTTTTTCAAAAAGGGGGATTCATGATAGGTTAGTTTAGGTAGGGAAAAAAGCCTTGGAAAAAATGGAGAGCAGAAGAGTTAGGGTTTGCAGGTCAGGGCCGTATGTTTGTGCGAAGGCAGCTCCTCACGTTTGCGCACCGGAAGGGAATGGCGCATTTGTTCACATGGCTCTGGAACACAAGAGAGGGAGGAGGCTAAATATTGGCCAAGAACTAGCACATCACAGAGCTTGGAAGCTGGATTTCATAGCGATCCCTGTCACGAAGACCCGACCCTCCATAGCCTTCTATGGCTTTGAATCTGGGAATGCCTCGGGACCCTTGTTCCCTCATCTGGAAATATGGTATCCTTGCGCTATTGGCTGCACCGAGCACCTGGCTGCTGCCCCTCATTGGCGAGAAAGGGGCAAGGGATGATAGCCGCTGTGGGCTTGTGGCAGATGCAAAGTATGGCAGCCCATGTACTCAAACGTTGGATATTTGTGTTGGGTCGGCGATGGATGCTCCCAAATTCCGTCTTAGACTTGCTGCGGGTTCTTTGCGCAAATTACATTCAAGGTGTTGGGCGATCGGTGATGGGGTTCCCTGTATGCTACATTGGTCAAACATGCCCAAAATGGATGCGAAGCTTGTTTCAAAACTGAAGAAAAATATCCAATTTTCTACAGGAATACCGGCTTCAAAACAAAGTTTGATCTTTTTAGGGAAGTTGCTACAGGAAGAAGCACAATTAAAAAAATACCACATTCAAAGGAACTTCTCAATTTCCCTGAATCTAAGACTCAAAGGTGGTACTATAGGAGCAAACACATCTGCTAGATCCGAACAAAACAGAGCTCATGGACCCATAAGGGGAGCCAACACTTTAAAATCTGACATCCCAAATGGTCCATCTTACAGGAACATTTTACAGGGGAAAAACAGAGTAGCAACACCATCCGAACCAACTGAGAAAACTCCCAAACCATACATTGTGGAGCAACTAAACTGCGTGCTAGAACTAAACATTGATGCTCCAGAGATCGATGAACATCGCTCCACATTCGAATTACAGGAAATAATATGCAGATTTAACTCCTTCTGGCCCAAACCAATGGAGCTTTTCCATTGGATATTTACCAACCAGACTATGGATTGTGATATCCATCTATGTTCCAAGGGGTTTTTTTATAGTCAATTTCCCTTCCTTGGAAGCCAGAGACATCATTCTCAGGGCGGGACCATGGTTCTGGGTCTCTACCAGACTCTTCATCACACCATGGTTCCCTGATTTTGATGCAAACATGATGGAGATAACCAGAATGCCAGTCTGGGTCCGGTTATATAATCTCTAGCTTCATTTTTGGAATGAATGTGTATTAGAAGGCATTGGGAACACCATAGGGAGATACATCAAAACAAACATCCAGCGATTGGAGGAGAGAAGATTCACTTTCGCATGAATCTGCGTGGAAGTGGATCTCAACAAGGGGCTACCAGAAAGTATTCAACTCATTCAGAACCAACAAAAATGGAGGCAACACCTTGATTATGAAAACATTGCATTTAGGGGCAGGATATGTAGGAAAACCGGTCACTTACAAAACACATGTCCGAATGGAAAAAGAGAAAACAGAAAAAATAAGAAGATAGGGAAAGCAACCAAAGGATGACAATTTCCCTCAATTGGAACAGACTGCAATCGATCCAGGGATACCAAAACATGAATTACAAGACCCATTTGAACTTAACATGACGGCTCAACCAGCACACACCATGGTGGATCCTATGCCAACTAAAGCTTGGTTTGTATTAAGCTCAGGTGCAAATAAAATATTGCATGTGTCTGAAAGCTCAAATTCCGACAAAAAAAATACCACAAGGAACAATGAGCTGGCCTTGGTTCCTTCCTCCCTACGTTTAGCATGACATTCAGGGACTTGGCAGATAGTCCAAAAGAGAAAAGGCAAGTGTGAAAAGCCCAGCCCTGTTGGCAATATGTAATTTCACAGGTAGCCTCGCTACAATGTGTAGTTGAGCACACGGGTCCTCTGGGCGTATTTAATACTTAATTTCATCTACAAGATGTAACTCTTCATTATTAAATAATAGAGAGTTTCGGATTTTTTCTTTGGAAAAAAACTACATATGCACAAAATTAAGTTCCACAAAATTAATATATCAATTTCATTTCGAGGATTTAAAATTGTGCAGAGTGTGGAAGGAAACCAAACGTTTTTGTTATAAGAATTACGAAGGTGGGGAGGAAGCTTTTATTTTGCCCAGTGTGAAGTGTAGAGGAAGCACAATGAAAATAACTCAATTAAAAATAAAATATTAAAATATATAACTCGATAATCCAGTGACGGATCAAAGTCGACAAACATAGTTTTGAAAATTGCTTTGTGGGTGATTCGATGTCAGTTCTCAAAGCTATGTTCGGTGGCACTAAGTGTGGAGGTGTAGTTGTGCACGGGTACAAAAGGAGCACAATAAAAGCTTCTTTTGCATTTCCGCATTAATTATTAAAAAAAATAGTATTGTTCGATTGAATTTGATAGTTACTTGAACTTATATTTCCTTATATTGTTGATTTTTAATTAAATTTTAACTTTACCATTGCTCATACTTCTATTTAACAAACAAAGAGGTAAGTGTATGGTAGAAGTATGTGGGAGGCGAAAAGTTCACGTTCCTTATTTAAGAAAAGGGAAACCTCAAACACTCGACAATGTTGGAAGCATTTGTAAATGAAAGTAACTATTAGTTGTTCTAAACAAGCTTACTAAATACTGAGATAATTGATTTATATCAAATGTGCGGAGAAATTTATTAAAATTTTAAAATATGCATTATGGTGAGTGTGGAAGAAAAAAGCTTGACTCGATATAGTGTGTGTACGGAGAAAACTTGTGCAGGGAGTGCAGAAAAAAGTGTGTGTGAAGAACACATGTCTCCTACTTCTTTCTTTGGCTTACTAATTCTCTAGGAGTTGATAATCAGATGAAGCATGAAGAAAACAATCCCTAAATTTAATGACAAATACGCCAAAAACAAGAGAGTCCACAGTGCATTTTCTGAGCCCCGTCAAAGATGAGACTTTCACATTTTTTTATCACAAATTTTCATATATGTTCGAGGTTTCCATTATACATAATCCCTATACTTTGGCAAATTGAAAGGAAAGTTAAAATGCATGACCGGATGCATAAATAGTTTAATTCGCAATCTTAAATTAATTTAAACAATAGAAGCGATACAAACGCCAAGCAATGTTTTTTTTTTTTCATTGTTTGAGAACGTTGTGTTTCCATAGTGCACAAAATGAAAGTTTTCTCCACACCTTCATATTTCACACAATTAAACTAACTGCCTTGTCATAAGGGGACAAAACACACTTCATTTGATACTGGATATTAAGCAATTATTTCACAAATGTGAAATCGCACTTAGTATTCGGGAAGCTCCAATAAAACAACTTGACATAGACACAATAGTGGGGATAGTTAATCACCTACTCTTATCTCACATTTGATATACATGTAACCAAAGCTTTTCATGGCTCAAACTTTTTTTTTTTATTTATACTCTAAAGTTTGAAAGATATTATATGTTTTAATTATTTAAAGTTATATGGAGTGCGGATATGCAAAGTGTGGAAGAAATTTGCAATTCGCTTCTTTCGTACCTCTGCACTCAAAGCCACCAACTATAGCTAATAGTTGCAAGTTAAATTGGAATGTATCCAGAGACACAAAACATTGTGAAGTAAAGTTTTTGTTGCTAGATCCACAGACATGTTGTCCCATACAACACTCATTTCTCACACGCATTAAAAAGAGACTTCATTTAATATTAGATACTAACTTTATGTTTAAAGTTAAAATATTTTTCATGTCCGCGAAATAAAGTTCCCTTTGCAACCCAATTCTCATGCACATACCCCCTCTTCTACACATCCTCCCTTCCACACATATTCATAAAGTCTATGCACCTATTCTTGTTTACATGTTCATTGAAAATAGAAAACAAAGCGGAGGAAGCTCTCATTGTGTTTAAGATTAAAACATTTAATTCAATAATCAAAATAATAAAAATTGTTGTGCATTATCCAGTGATATAGAATTAAGATTAAATGAAAGCAAAAGAAACACCAAGCAATACTATATATCAAGCAAGTGTATACCCGAAATTCCAAGTTGCATAAAATAAATATATCATTTCATTATGAGGTGCAAAATAAGCTTTCATTATGTGGAGTGCAGAGATACGGGAGAAGCACAATGAAAGTCTTTTTTGTACCTTCGTACTCCGCACAAATTTAAAATATTAAAACATTTATCTTTTGAACTCCATAATAAATAAAACTACTAAAATAAAACAAAAATCTTAACTACATTTTTATTATGTATTCTTGACAGATATATGTATGATGTAATATAAGAGCTCAAAGCACAATCTTGAATAGTAAGCAACACAGTTATAGTAATAAGAACTATATTGAGATTCAAATTCAAAACATCATAGCTATGATTAAAATAAATACTATACAGAGAACATATCTCACATCCAAAACTAGTCTCGAGCATTCATTTTCATTGTGATAAATAACAAAATATTAGATATAATAGAAGTTAAAAGCATATACTTGAAAGAACGAAACCCATCAATACTTTAATACAAAAGAGTAAAGGGAGCTCTACCTGAATGGTTCATGAGGCACAATACTTGCTAAGGTTTTGCAAATGGGGTAGCAAGCTAAGTGGGCTTGATTGTGGGGAAAAATCCACAGTTAAGCGCGCTTGAGCCAGAGGAGTTATGGGATGGGTGACCACTCGGGAAGTCCTGGTTACCAGGTGAAAGCCCCGGAAGTGATGATTGACACTATGTGATTCATTTCACTAGTTTCAATCCCACTTCTTCACCCCTGTGAGTATCACCCGATGCAATGAGTGCTAAGTGGACTATTCATAAATCATGAGAAATTAGTCAGTTTTGACTACCTCTCATGGAAATGGTCATACTTGAATGACTTTCTTAACGCAGTTGAATCCCAAAAAATGATAGCTAACTTATGTTTTGTTCATGTTTTTGGGCAACGCCAAAAAATTCAGATCCATACAAGATCTTATTCAAAACATTAAGAACCATGATTTACGATAGAAGTTGCTTATATCAGTAATAAAAATGCTCACCAGCTCAACTCATTCACTATGCTATTATGGCATCTTCTCTCTTTAACTATTCGTTCTTGCATTCCAGGAAAAATTACAAATGGATTGTTCTCTAATAAATTAAGTAAACACAATAAATTATATTCTATCTCTAAAACAAAGATATCTGATAAAAGTAAGACATGTGAAAATCGAAGGGATTATGTAATTGAACCTACATTTATGTTTGGCGTCTAAAGTACTCATCAAAATCTTGCTACTTAATTTCAAAAGTAAATGCATTCATCCCAGTGGGGATTGGGCTCTTGTAAACCGTAATATGGAAAAAGGTAACTATAAGAGAAAACAAGAAACTACATCCACTAATTAGCTTAGTTCATGATAACACAACTAAAAAATCTCAATAATTAAATACTAGTAAACATGAAAATGAATGTTCTAAGATTTAAGGACACTCAGATTGTGTGAAAGAATAGACAGTGATTGTTGGACTATTTCAAACCATTTATTTCTTGAAGGAATTTCTACAACATAGCTTTAATGAAATCTTTCATTGGACCGACTGTAATCTCTAGCTTAACATGGTCATTGAATATCTGCTTCTCAATTTCCATAGCCTCTTTTTGAAATGGAGCAGCCAAGATAGACTTCTCTTCATTAATACTAAAAAAAGTAATTAGATATTTGTTAATTTATTCTATAGTAAAATAAGTTATATCATCAAATTCTCTTGCCTTTGACTATTTTAGCCTCTATAATTCAGCTATTAGCATATCTCTTGAAATTAATTCATAATCAGGTATGATGCATGGATCGTTTAGATCTTGAAAATTTTGTATTGTTTTGAGAAAGGAATCACCTCTTCTAATGTTTATGCTTTCACATGCAGAAGTAATGTTTTCTATTGTGTTGACTCTTTTATACCATCCAACTTTGACGTGTTTCATTCTATTATCATTTGGGAGTCCTCTATTTTTTGTGTATATTAGACAACAAACCAAGTCTATGACTAAAACTAGGTAATTCATCGTCAATGAAATTCTTGTCTTCTTTAACATTGCTTTTAACCAAATCAACAAATATGATTAATTCCTTGTACTGAGCACAACAGATTGGAAGTCGCTTACCATGCATGTTCAATAATTTCCAATATTTGGCATATATATATTAGTGATAATATAATATTTGGCAACATTAAGGAGTTTGACATATTTATTAGGTCTATGGGATGTGTTGGGAGTAGAAATTGCAAATGGTGGTGCCTGTATTTCTTGTGGAGTCATAAAGAAATGACCCAGATTTAAAGCATATTCTAGCTCTTTTGTTCTTGCTTTCAGTTTCAGGTCTTTCATTCCTATTGGCCAACAGACTCTACAAGTGTGTTACCAATAGCTTGATGCAATTTCATGAGTCCATTTGATGCAACCCTAAACACGTCAACATTCATTTCTACTTTCTCAAAAACCTTTTTAATATGGACCTTTACTTTTTCAATTCTCATTTTTTTAGTACCTTTGTTATATTTTTCATCTTGCAAAGTGACAGGGAAATCACGAAATTAGTGGCTTCTTTGGCAAGTTGTTCCATTATTTTATTATTTTTTTCTAATCAAGTACTAACCCAATAAGGTAGTATATCGCTCTCAATTTCCATGTTCATAATTTGTTCAATGCTTTTTATTTTCGAGGGAATTTTGGATTTGGCTAATTCAATCACGTGCGTTCTGTCTTTGAATGAATGTCTGGGGAGGCTCTTCATCATCTGAGCCACGTAATATTTGATTGTGAATTAGTTTTGCACTTGTAGTATCCTTTATCTTTCTTTGGCTGGAGGATGAATTTGGACTAGTACCGTATGTGCAAGTTGGATATTGTTGCGTAAGATTTGCGCCATTGCTTGTATTTTATTTCTATGATAATGCTCTCTTCTTCAACAATTTCTCCAATATCCAGTACCGATTCTTGATTGTTTCTTGGAGCAATGTAACTCTCCATACTTTCCTTTATAACTCTTGTACACAATTTCATGTATCTAAGATTACCTAGTTGTGCGGTAAATAGGCCTTTTGGATCAAATCCTTGAAAAGCTTCGGCCTCTCTTAAGTTCAAACAATACAAAGACTTTGCAAGATGAGCCACATTCTTCACAATGACTTATCCAATAGTAAATTGCAAGGAAATAATTTTCTTTTTCTTTTTCTATTCAAATATAGCTACCAATCATGGTATTGTCTGACTTTGAAAACAAAATGCCTATCTATGACAATTCTTAGCAGCAACAATGGTCTACCTTTAAACCCATAATTTTGAATAACTGTATTATTTTCTCTTTCTTCATGTACCCCTTTGCCCCACTAGAAAACTTAGGCTTGTGAATATATTCCACGGGGCTCTTGTCCAGTTATCATATAAATGATTTCCTTTACAAATACATCTTGTATTAGACAAAGATTTAAAGAAATTTCCCGCTTCCACAGTACATCGGTTCTACATTAGAATTGAATTTAGGTTTATGGGGTGAGTCATGAAAGACATGGATTGAGACAAGGGTTGTTATCAAGTACATCATCATAAAGACTCTTTATCGCTTTTAGAAAAATTGACCAACTGTAAAACTAGTTTATTTGAAATAAGATCATCCCAGTCAAATAAAAAATATTTTTTATATAAGTAATAGAGCAAATAGAGAATGGATTTTGGGACATTCGTTGTAGTTTATCGACCCATAAGATGGACACAGAGCCAAAATAAGTTCCTAAACAATTGTATAAACAAAGAAATATCTAGAACAAAAATATCATAAGGAACTTAATAAGTTGGAAAAATGAATTCTCGAATAATGTTCATGCCGCCTGCTTGTGACTTCAAAAAACTATTTTCTTCAGACAATTTTAAGCATATATCCAGTTCTGGTAGCTTAAATATGCTTCTCAATTCCTTGGAGTAAGAGGAATTGTAGTCTTCTTCACTGCTAGCATAATTATTCTTGTGTTTGAATCAAAATTGTCCGCGCACAAATAAATGATTTCTTTGAAATCAAACACTTCTGGAACACTTGTAGTATTCGATAATTCACTAGACCAAATCTTATTGATATTATTCTCTTCCATTGACAAGTTCCCATATCGCTCATACGCAACTGACCACTAGAATCTCTCATCAACAAGAGAAAGTAAGTTATTCATATCAGTGCAATAACTTCTTTCCTTCCTCTATTGTCCATTTTTTGTGTTGTACTTCTGTAATATTCTTTGAATCGGTAACGCTTTCAATGTCGTTTAAGTGTGGATTTATTGATGTGTTATATAATCACCATATGTTACTATTTGGCATGTGAAATCTGTTTTACATAACACTTTCAATAAATAGAAATTCAAGACAGCAATGTCGATGTTTACAGAAAGAAGTGGAAATAAATCTCAAAATTCCAAAACCAGTTCCTTCATTTACTTCGAACTTTTATCTTGCTTTAATATCATCGACATACATACCCTAAGTGTTATGATTTTGCGAACTAAATTAAATGTGAATTATTTGCGATAATGACAACTAGCGTACTTGTTGTCAATAATAACTCTAAGTCAAAAAGTGTGCAAGGGAAACCTCAAAGAAATATTATGTGAAAACATGGGTAATTATCTCTATTATGAAGCGAGTTGATAATTGGCCTAGTACCCATTACTATGTCAATGTCGATTGGTTGTATTCGATAGTAACGAATTTTTGTACATGGAAACACTTCCTGTTCCTTACTACGTGTTGATTGGCTTATTCATCAAAATAACATCAAAACATCTTAGTATTGAGTTATTGTCAGTATGCAAAGGATGAAAATGTGGACGACAAACTTCGCACAATGAAAGCTTATTTCGCTAATATACATGATGCTAAATTGTAATTTTGTGCTTCCTTTGTTTTAGTTGTGCTTCTTTCACACTAATTACAAAGAAAGCTTCATCTACATCTTCTTGAAGATGTCAATTGAAATATTATAGCTTAAGGACAATCTACAAAGCAATAAGATAAAAGAAGCCCTATATTGAGAAAGATGCATAATTTATATTCCACATAAATATTTACACATATTTGTTTTAGAACTTTTCTCAGGATTCTATAAAATATATTTTGCAAGTAATACAAAATATATTTCCTCGAAGTATGGAGGTGTAGGACAAGCTTTCATTTTGCTTATTTCACACATCCGCATCTCTGCACCTCGCATAATGAAAGCTTATTTCATATCTCGTAATGAAATTTATGTATTAATTTTGTGGGGCTTAAATTTGTGCGCAAAAGCTTTAAAAATTTCAACAATCAAAGGTAGAAATGAAGCTCAAGCAATCAAAGAAGGATTACAATTGGAGATTTTGGCACCGGCCAACACTTGGTATTGTTTTATGCTTGCCATGAAGAGTAATTCACTGAGAAGGTTACGTTGTACTGAAGACGAAGTAGCATTTGTTGAGCAGATAAGTTTAATTGAGTTAATTTCATTATGCATATGTGTGTGAGAGCATAGGTATATATAAATCTTTCGTTATTCTTCCTCCCCAATTCGAAAGCTTCTACCATCGTAAATGATGCTAACTTGTAATTTAGTACCTCAAAGTTTATATTATCAAGTTAAAATGTATCTTGGTGCAACATATAGTTTGTTTCACGCTAAATAAATCTCACTACCCTTGGCCTTCATAGATTCAAAAGTCATTCATTCCTATAAGTCATTAAATTCTAGACCTCCTTGGCTCTTTGCAAATATTAATGGCGATTCAGTGTCGTAATTGCTTTACATCGACCTAGAATAATTTCGCAAGTTGCACCTTCGCATTTTGTGCAATGATATTTGTATTAAGTAGTTGGATTAAATGGAACCAAGGTAAACATTAAATGATATTATATATGATATCCTTCCACACTCAGCACAATGAAACCTTCATCCACACTGTTAGAGTCGGTCTCTTCATCCCTCCGTCAGAGATCAAAATCTCTTGTTGCATTTCATTTTAGGTGTCTCATCCAGTCTAGTCAGCTGCATTCCATTAGGAGCACGGATCATCTGACGGAAGGGTATTTTCACTCATATCCCTCATGTCATGTACCTTCTGGTCCGTATTTTTTCATCAAAGTTCATCGAAATCATTTACAGTCATTCACAGTCAAGGTTTGGTCTTTTGGTGGGCAAAGAGTCAGTTTAGGGTTTTTCAATCTCATTAGGTTTAGGGTTTCGTAAATTTAGTCTTCAAAGTGTCCAATAATGCTAGTAGGCACATGAGGAAGGTTCGAATAAAGTTTCACTGCAAAAATTTCATCATCGCAATATTTGATCATGACTTTTCTTCTAAACTATGTTTTGAAGAAAAATCATCAATTTTGTCTTTTGTAATTAATGCCATTTAGATTTTCAAAGTCTTTTCAGTTGTGAAATTATTTAGGTGCAGCCATGGTCGCCTTTGCCAAATTCCATGTCAGCTATCCCTGCAAAAAAAATAGACAAAAGTTTCATCATTCAACTCAAAAAATCAAAGTGGAAACAAAAACAGAGTTTATATTAAAAAGTGCAAAGTGCCAAAGTTCTGCAACATTAGAAAGTGGGTTTGTCAAAATGAAAAATCAAAATTCCTTGATATTTATAAGATCTTTCCAAATTCAAACTTCATTTGCACGCTAAGACAAGAGTGAAAGCCAATTCAAGTTGTGGAAGAGCGAAATAGTTTGTGAGAACCCGAGACTGTGGTGAATTACTTGCGCGGCGCGTTGGTTGGAGGTCACGGCGCACACAGTGGTCGCGACGCAAATAAACGTTTTTCACCATGCAAATCATACCGGTCGCGGCGAATTGGGTTGTGCGTGCGGCGCACAGGGCCGACAAGCAAAATTTTTGCCATTGCTTCATGAAATTTCAAATCGACTCAACCTCTTATGATTCAAGTAAATTTGTGAGCCCTTGAAATTGCTTTTAAACACTGTTTGGTGTGGTTCGAAAGGAAGAATATAAGAGTTTGAAGGTTGAAAACATAAACCCTATCTTCTTGATAAAACTGCTCCTTAGGGTTTTGAATTGGAATTTTAAAATTTGATTTTGGCGCCAAAACACTCAAACTCCATTTCTCACTTGTGTTTCCCTTTCCCATCACTGTCATACCATCATTATAGCCCCTCTCCTATTCCCCTATATCCCAAATCATTTCCCATTATTTTCCCCTTACCATTTCATTGGTAAAATTTCCCAAAATCCCAAATTCCCAAACAGTCAAGTGACTGTCCTCATACTTCAAATTTCACTTGACTGAACCACATTTTTCCCACTGTCCCTTCCTACTTGGCACATATTTTACAATCAAGACAAAGACATCAAATTCCTATTTTCACCTCATACAAATCAGCATATACTTGACATAGACTTTCAACACCATGGAGACAGACACTGGAACTTCATAGGAACAAGACAGTGATTCTACCACTGAGCTACATGCACCAAGAAGGCCTCGAAAAGGTGGCAAACATGTGAGAGAAGAGCCCACCTCATTGACTCAGTTGCAGGCCTGCCCACTTGCCATGGCATGTTTTCGAGAGCAGTCATGCTATCAGTACTGTGAGATGATTGCTCGGATTCAGCATCTTTAGGAGTTGGCTCGTTTGTTTGTTTTACATTTGCATGATGGTCAGGTAACTCTTGCTGGTGTAAATTTCACCTTGACACTGGAAACCATTTCTCAAGCAACAGGAATACCGAATGTAGGTGAAGAGTGGAACAAGAGACAACAGGTGGACAGAGTGCATTATGAGCCATACATCAGACCTAGCTATGTGAGACAGCTCAGCAGGGTATTCCCATTCCAGTTTCTGAAGGAATCCTATGCGCCTTTGATGAGACTCATTATCAGATACTTCAGTTGTGAGGGCTGGTTCTCACACCTCTATGCCTATCACATCAGGTTATTGATGCACTTCACAAGAGTGAGGATGATGAACATACCTTATTTCATGTGCCGCAACATCGAGCGAATGACCACTCTTGTATAGAAGAAAACTTCTGAGTAGCAGTACAACAGTATTTATCACTATGCACTCATCAAGATCATTGTTGTACATCAGCTTGGATTGCATGGTATTGCATGGGAAGATTTCATTTCCCGTGACTTCTTCACAGCCCCTCAGCCTCCTCCGGATATTGTCCATGATGAAGGTGAACCTTCACATCAGCCTGAAGGTCTCGAGACAGAGCCTATCAGTGTGCCAGTGTATGTCACTTATCAGAGAGGCACGAGAGTATTATTTGCAGCAGCCCGACGAGTACTATCTCCACCCGGGGTGGAAGGGGTCTCGTTGCCGTCATCAACAGCACAGGTATAGGTAAAGGACAAATGTAAGAGGCCCATGTAGGATGAGGGCCCTTCAGGAGGCCAGGATATTGATTTCGTATTGATTGATGAGGATTTGAAATCTCCAAGCTCAAAACTGAGAGAGATCATTCAGGAGAAGAAGGTTGAGATTGACACATTGAGCGACAAGTTGCAGAGAGCTCAATGGATCATAAAATATCTGGAGCAGTGGAACAAACAGTTGGAGGATCAGTAGACGATCATGGAGTTGCAAAACATCCGTGAGAACCGGCAAGCTGCCCGAAGAAGCCCAACCGAGATGACACCCATTGAGCGGGAGATTGAGGCCGATAGAGAGACTTGGCTTGAGAGGGTAAACATTCATCTTGAGAAGCTGTTGGAGAAGGGAAACAAGGAGAAGAACATACTCAGGCACATGAAGAACCACTATTGGGCGCGCAATCATGTTTGCAAAGCGAAGATCAAGATCCTGAAGGCAAGGCTAAGGAGGGCACTAAAGCGTCGTAAAAGGCATGATAGGCTCCAAATTTTGGCCGAAGCTTATTTGGCTGAGCATAGCACTTGATCAGGGACCTTCAGCCCAAATTTCAATAAATTTGGGAAAACTTTTGTCAATTTTGAATTTTTTGGTCACAAAACAGGTTTTTCTGCCCGACGCGTAGCGCCACTTGGCGCGCGCTTATAATTGGCAGCTCTTCAGGGGGAAAACTTTGCATTTCTAGATTTTTTATCAAAATTTATGCATTCTCATGGATTACCTAAGGATTTCATCAAGTTCTGGGTTGTATAAAGGGTCAAAAACACCCTAAAAATGGCCTTTCTGCCACCTTTTGCGCACACAGAAAGCAGTGTTGGGAGATTGAACTTTTGGAGGTGAAAATGGCAACCAAATCCAAAAATTATACTTGTTTTGGAAAGTAGACAGGTAGGGATTTCCAACGAGCTATCCTGCGCTCAATTTGGACTTCGAGAAGGGCCTCAAAATCAGCTCCATAGAGGAATTTGGCCTATTTTTCACTCAGCAGCTCAGAATTTCGCCTAGTTTTGGCCAGTTTCACTTTTCCATGTAATTTTTGATGTACCTTGATGTAATTTCATGACCATGATGTAATTTTGGCACATTTTTACTCATTCTAGAAGATTCATTCACCAAAAGGTAGAATTTAATTGAATGGATCAGTTTCCTAGCATATAGAGGCAAGTTGTTTCATTGCCTATTTTCTAGTTCCTAGTTTAGATATGGTTGAAAGAGCTTCTAGAATGATGAGCTCGACCCCTAGAGGCATGGGGAGGAGTTAGGCTTGTCTATATGATGTATTTTCTCAATAATTTTCAGGGTTGGACACTTGGGATTGCTTGGCACTTCATTGTACACTTCATCTCTGCACTTTTGGCAAAGGAATAGACCAGGGTTTGCAGCACTCTTTGGGATCCATGTGGCTCTGTGTTTTGATGGTGTTTTTCTCTATGTAATTGTAAGTTCACTGATTTTTATGTGTATCATTTTCCCTTCTCTTTTCTTCTTAAATTAAACAAATCAGTGTTAAAGGTGGAATTCATTAGCTTGCTTTGCTCTGCCTTCAGTTTTGTTTAATTTTCCATGTTTTCATCTGTTTGAGGAGGACTCTTGAGACCCTCTTGCCCTCTTCAGATCCTCACCAGTCTGATCCATCCATTCATTCAATCTAAAGCATCAAAACAATTGCCTTCCTTGCCCCAATCAGAACTCTGCAAAAACTAGGCCTTATCCCCACACCCAAAACTGCTTTTCCCTTTGATCCAACAAAAAAACCCCCAAAACCACAATCAAACTCCTTCAATTATATACCTAGCCTAAAATTAGCTTTATTTCAAGTCATCTCAAGCCCTATTGATTATTTTTTCTAAGATTGACCCGGAGAGAACCCTCTCCTGTTTTGGTAGGGCTAGCTACCAGACTGAGCGTGGTTTGATGTTAACCTGAACTCTGCCTTCTTTCAGCCTGAGGTAGATTTAGGCAATAACATAGTGGCGACCATACTGGGGAAGAAAATGGTTTGCGTGTTGGTGTTATTTTTTTTATAAGCTACATACGGAGCCTGAAGTTATGCGAGGTAGCCTTCGAAACGCTCTTTCTTTGCATTAGCGAAAGTAGATAAACGTTGCTTCAGTCAATCTCTGGTCTAGTTTGTAAATGTGACACTTGACTTGAAAATTTCCCTAGTACATGTATCAAGTTAGATCTGAATGCTGATGGTGGACAACAGTCAGACACATATGAAGGCTGAAACATTCACCTGGCGACTCCAACTCAATCCAGAGATTCCAGTGCTCACTGATCCATTCATGCACTAAAATAAAACGGTAGGGTATGTAGCAAACCCTGTGCTTTGTGAACCTTTAAAAGAAGTTAGAGATCAGTTAGTGGATATTGAAATTGAAGAAGTATTTTTCAGTGCCGTGCTTCAATTTTTGAGATCTCCAAAGTTTCCTCCTAAAGCTAAAACTGGTTTCTTTGAGTTAGTTGTTGAAAACTTTGAGAAGGAGATTCGGTATTTAAATGATCAAATCCAATCATATGAATTCCGAGATCCCGAAAAGTTCTTGGAAACTCTCCCTCCTTCAAAACAAGAAACAATAGAGCTGCCCGTGGATGTTTGCATTGACAGTTTGCAGCTGGAAGCATGTATTGTGGAGTTGGGGCAGCAAACAAAGTCTGGTTTTTGCGATCCTATTGCAATGTACATGGAATTTTTTTGTTTTTGTTTTTTTTTTATATATATTTTTTTATTTTGTATTTTGTATTTTGTTTGTTTGTTTTTTTTTTTAAATTTTAATTTTTATTTTATTTTTATTTTATTTTATTTTTTTATTTTTTTTTTCAGTTTGAATGATAGATAAAATTGTCTTTTACATAACCAGACTCGTTATGCGCATGTATGGCTGCCAGCATTTACATTGGTGTCCTGGTTGAAGCACTTTCAAGCAGCATCCTGGTCATAGTTACTTGATTGGTTGATCTGGCATTACAGTGTTACTTGATCTATTGGCTCTGCAGAAAAGTAGGGTAGATTTGTAAATAAATGAGCTGCCAAAGGCAACATTTCAGTTTCCAGTATTTATTTCAGTTTCATTGCAAGTGTGTGCTGTGATCTTTTCTTCAGTTTGGGGCCCGAAGTGAAGGCTATAATTCTGAAGATTGATTTCAGCTTTGGTTTGAGTTTGTCGAGTCAGGTTTTTCAGTCATTTTAATTTCAAAATTGAGTCAGTTTGAGTCAAATTTTCAGTCAATAAATTAGTCAAGAGTCTTGTGTTGATTTTTCAAAGTTATGGACTCCATAGCCCAATGGATGAAGGCACTGCCTACTCTCCCAGAAATCTGTAGTTCTTGGCACCTCCAAGGATCTACCATCCCCATTGGAGCCAATGTTAGAGTTGGTCTCTTCATCCCTCCGTCATAGATCAAAATCTCTTGTTGCATTTCATTTTAGGTGTCTCATCTATTCTAGTCAGTTGCATTCCACTAGGAGCATGGATCATCTGACAGAAGGGTCTTTTCACTCATATCCCTCATGTCATGTACTTGCTGGTCCGTATTTGTTCATCAAAGTTCATCGAAATCATTTACAGTCATTCACAGTCAAGGTTTGGTCTTTTGGTGGGCAAAGAGTCATTTTAGGGTTTTTCAGTCTCATTAGGTTTAGGGTTTCATTAATTTAGTCTTCAAAGTGTCCAATAATGCCAGCAAGCACATGAGGAAGGTTCGAATAAAGTTTCACCGCAAAAATTTCATCATCGCAATATTTGATCATGACTTTTCTTCAAAACTCTGTTTTGAAGAAAAATCGTCAATTTTGTCTTTTGTAATTAATGCCATTTCGATTTTCAGAGTCTTTTTAGTTGTGAAATTCTTCAGGCGCAGCCCTGGTCGCCTTTGCCAAATTCCATGTCAGCTATCCCTGCAAAAACAATAGACAAAAGTTTCATCATTCAGCTAAAAAAATCAAAGTGGAAACAAAAACAAAGTTTATATTAAAAAGTGCAAAGTGCTAAAGTTCTGCAACATTAGAAAGTGGGTTTGTCAAAATGAAAAATCAAAATTCCTTGATATTTATAAGATCCTTCCAAATTCAAATTTCATTTGCATGCTAAGACAAGAGTGAAAGCCAAGTCAAGTTGTAAAAGAGCAAAATAGTTTGTGAGAACCCGAGACTGTGGTGAATTACTTGCGCGGCGCGTTGGTTGGAGGTCGCGGTGCACACAGTGGTCGTGATGCACATAAACGTTTTTCACCGTGCAAATCATACCGGTCGCGGTGCACTAGGTTGTGCGTGCGGCGCACAGGGTCGACAAGCAAGATTTTTGCCACTGCTTCATGAAATTTCAAATCGACTCAACCTCTTATGATTCAAGTAAGTTTGTGAGCCCTTGCAATTGCTTTTAAATAGTGTTTGGTGTGGTTCGAAAGGAAGAATATAAGAGTTTGAAGGTTGAAAACATAAACCCTATCTTCCTGATAAAACTACTCCTTAGGGTTTTGAATTGGAATTTTAAAATTTGATTTTGGTGCCAAAACACTCCAACTCCATTTCTCACTTGTGTTTTCCTTTCCCATCACTGTTATACCATCATTATAGCCCCTCTCCTATTCCCCTATATCCCAAATCATTTCCCATCATTTTCCCCTTACCATTTCATTGGTAAAATTTCCCAAAATCCCAAATTCCCAAACAGTCAAGTGACTGTCCTCATACTTCAAATTTCACTTGACTGAACCACATTTTTCCCACTATACTATTTCCCACAGTCCCTTCCTACTTGGCACATATTTGGCAATCAAGACAAAGACATAAAATTCCTATTTTCACCTCATACAAATCAGCATATACTTGACATAGACTTTCAACACCATGGAGACAGACACTGAAACTTCATATGAACAAGACAGTGATTCTACCACTGAGCTACATGCACCGAGAAGGCCTCGTAAAGGTGGCAAACATGTGAGAGAAGAGCCCACCTCATTGACTCATTTGCAGGCCTGACCACTTGCCATGGCATGTTTTCGAGAGCAGTCATGCTATCAGTACTGTGAGATGATTTCTCGGATTCAACATCATTAGGAGTTGGCTCGTTTGTTTGTTTTACATTTGCATGATGGTCAGGTAACTCTTGCTGGTGTAAATTTCACCTTGACACCGGAAACAATTTCTCAAGCAACAGGAATACCGAATGTAGGTGAAGAGTGGAACAAGAGACAACAGGTGGATAGAGTGCATTATGAACCATACATCAGACCTAGCTATGTGAGACAACTCAGCAGGGTATTCCCATTCCGGTTTCTGAAGGAATCCTATGCGCCTTTGATGAGACTCATTATCAGATACTTCGGTTGTGAGGGCCGGTTCTCACGCCTCTATGCCTATCACATCAGGTTATTGATGCACTTCACAAGAGTGAGGATAATGAAAATACCTTATTTCATGTGCCGCAACATCGAGCGAATGACCACTCTTGTACATAAGAAAACTTCTGAGCAGCAGTACAACAGTGTTTATCACTATGCACTCATCAAGATCATTGTTGTACATCAGCTTGGATTGCAGGGTATTGCATGGGAGGATTTCATTTCCCGTGACTTCTTCACAACCCCTCAGCCTCCTCCAGAGATTTTCCATGATGCAGGTGAACCTTCACATCAGCTTGAAGGTCTCGAGACAGAGCCTATCAGTGTGCCAGTGTATGTCACTTATCAGAGAGGCACGAGAGTATTATTTGCAGTAGCCCGACGAGTACTATATCCACCTGGGGTGGAAGGGGTCTCGTTTCCGTCATCAGCAGCACAGGTACAGGTAAAGGACAGAGGTAAGAGGCCCATGCAGGATGAGGGCCCTTCAGGAGGCCAAGATACTGATTTCGTATTGATTGATGAGGATTTGAGCTCTCCAAGCTCAAAACTAAGAGAGATCATTTAGGAGCAGAAGGCTGAGATCGACACATTGACCGACAAGTTGCAGAGAGCTCAATGGATCATAAACTATCTGGAGCAGTGGAACAAATAGTTGGAGGATCAGCAGACGATCATGGAGTTGCAAAACATCCGTGAGAACCGGCAAGCTGCCCGAAGAAGCCCAACCGAGATGACACCCATTAAGCGGGAGACTGAGGCCGATAGAGAGACTTGGCTTGAGAGGGTCAACATTCATCTTGAGAAGCTGTTGGAGAAGGAAAAAAAGGAGAAGAACATACTCAGGCACATGAAGAACCACTATTGGGCGCGCAATCATGTTTGCAAAACGAAGATCAAGATCCTGAAGGCAAGGCTAAGGAGGGCACTAAAGCGTCGTAAAAGGCATGATAGGCTCCAAATTTTGGCCGAAGCTTCCTTGGCTGAGCATAGCACTTGATCAGGGACCTTCACCCCAAATTTCAAGAAATTTGGGAAATTTTTTGTCAATTTTGAATATTTTGGTCACAAAACAGGTTTTTCTGCACGACGCGTAGCGCCACTTGGCGCGCGCATATAATTGGCAGCTCTTTAGGGGAAAAAATTTGCATTTATGGATTTTTTTATCAAAATTTATGCATGCTCATGGATTACCTAAGGATTTCATCAAGTTCTGGGTTGTCTAAAGGGTCAAAAACACCCTAAAAATGGCCTTTCTGCCACCTTTTGCACACACAGGAAGAAGTGTTGGGAGATTGAACTTTTGGAGGGGAAAATGGCAACCAAATCTAGAAATTCCACTTGGGTTGGAAAGTAGACAGGTAGGGATTTCCAACGAGCTATCCTGTGCTGAATTTGGGCTTTGGGAAGGGCCTCAAAATCAGCTCCAAACTTGTGCTACGCATAGAGATTCCAGGCGCGGCGCATAGAGGAATTTGGCCTATTTTTCACTCAGCAGCTCAGAATTTCGCCTAGTTTTGGCCAGTTTCACTTTTCCATGTAATTATTGATGTATCTTGATGTAATTTTGGCACATTTTTACTCATTATAGAAGATTAATTCACCAAAAGGTGAAATGTAAGTGAATGGATCAATTTCCTAGCATATAGAGGCAAGTTGTTTCATTGCCTATTTTCTAGTTCCTAGTTTAGATATGGTTGAAACAAATCCTAGAATGATGAGCTCGACGCCTAGAGGCATGGGGAGGAGTTAGGCTTGTCTATATGATGTATTTTATCAGTCATTTTCAGGGTTGGACACTTGGGATTGCTTGGCACTTCATTGTACATTTCATCTCTGCACTTTTGGCAAAGGAATAGACCAGGGTTTGCAGCACTCTTTGGGATCCATGTGGCTCTGTGTTTTGATGGTGTTTTTCTCTATGTAATTGTAAGTTCACTAATGTTTATGTGTATCATTTTCCCTTTTCTTTTCTTCTTAAATTAAGCAAATCAATGTTAAAGGTGGAATTCATTAGCTTGCTTTGCTCTGCCTTCAGTTTTGTTTAATTTTCCATGTTTTCATCTGTTTGAGGAGGACTCTTGAGACCCTCTTGCCTTCTTTAGTTCCTCAGCGGTCTGATCCATCCATTCATTCAATCTAAAGCATCAAAACAATTGCCTTCCTTGCCCCAATCAGAACTCTGCAAAAACTAGGCCTTATCCCCGCATCCAAAACTGCCTTTCCCTTTGATCCAACAAAAAAACCCCCAAAACCACAATAAAAATTCTTCACTTATATACCTAGCCTAAAATTAACTTTATTTCAAGTCATCTCAAGCCCTATTGATTATTTTTGCTGAAATTGACCCGGAGAGAGCCCCCTCCTATTCTAGTAGGGCTAGCTACCAGACTGAGCGTGGTTTGATGTTACCCTGAACTCTGCCTTCTTTGAGCCTAAGGTAGATTTAGGCAATAACACACACATTTAAAGCTTCTTCACATTTTCGAACCCCACACAATGATCATTACACAATGCATTTGAATAAATGCTAGTAAGCACTTGAACAATTACCTGATTATGCATCGAATAAGCCTTAATTATTTTTTAAATAAACGTTAGTTCCCACCATAAATGATTGATTAAGTTTTTTGGACATTTAGCATATGTCAAATACCATGGGAACTACAGTTTGGGGACATGCACAAACAAAACAAAGAAAGAGCATGCTTAGATTGGATTTCAATATATATAGGTACTCCAAAAAAGTGTATGGAGAGAAAAATGTGTGTGGATATGCAATAGTTAGTATGCACAGTCATGTGACAAGCTAAAGTCTGTGAAAAAATAAACAATGTATAGAGTTAAATCATCTATTGATTTAACGGAATAACTATCAATTGACCCCTTCCACAATTGCATAAGCATAGAGAAATTAAGTCTTATACCTAATTGATGCATGAAACACAAATGTAGTTTCGAAACTAGTAAATTCAAATCTAAAAACAACATTAGATATCATATAAAAACTCAAAGTATATCCTCAAGAAATTATGCAAAAACATTATCTCATAATTCTACACAAAACACTTTGGGGACATGCACAGAAAAAACAAAGAAAGAGCATGCTTAGATTGGATTTCAATAGATATAGGTGCTCCAAAAAAGTGTATGGAGAGAAAAATGTACGTGGATATGCAATAGTTAGTATGTACTGTGATGCGACAAGCTAAATTCTGTGCAAAAATAAACAATGTATAGAGGTAAATCATCTATTGATTTAAAGGAATAACTATCAATTGACCCCTTCCACAATTGCACAAGCATAGAGAAATTTAGTCTTATACCTAATTGATGCATGAAACACAAATGTATTTTTGAAACTAGTAAATTTGAGTATAAAAACAACATTAGATATCATATAAAAGCTCAAAGTGTATCCTCGAAAACTTATGCAAAAACATTATCTCAAAATTCTACACAAAACTAGTAAAAAAACTCAGAATTGGAACAAAGTAATCAATCTTTCTGCTTGAGAAGTCTTGAGTAGTAATCAACACAATTATAGTAACAAGAATTATATTTATATTCAAATGTCAATTGCCATAGCTATGATTAAAATAATTACTACATATGGAATAGATATATGAAATCTAAAACTCTTGTCGAACGTTCATTTTCATTGTGATCAATTATAGACCATTAGATACAATATAAAAGCTCAAAAGCATACACTCATAAACTTATGTTTAATCAATGTTGTTGGAAAAAGTTGCATAATCTAGAACTATACAACTTCATATGCAAAACATTATCTGAGAATTATTCACAAAATTGGTAAACAATCTCAATATTATAATAGAGTAATCAAAAAGTCATTTTTATCATGAACAATAATAGAACATTAGGTTATATATAAAAGCTCAAAGAAATTCTCAAAAACATATGTTCAATTAGTGTTTTTTCACAGCGTCATAAAATTCAGACCTACACAACATCTCATGCAAAACATTATCTCATAATTATTTACATAATTGGTAAATAGACTCAGAATTGGACACAAAAATTAGAATTCAAACGAAGATTGAATATGGAGTCATGGTCCAAAAAAATAATGCGTATTGCATAAATCACTTATCAAAATCCCGATACTTAAATCACAAAATTAAATGCATTCGGCTCAATCAGGACTGGGATTGGGCTCTCGTGAACCGTAATTTTCATTATGATCAATTACAGAACATTAGGTAATAAATAGAGGCTTAAAGAAAATTCTCAAAAACATATGTTCAATTTCTTTTTTTGCACAACGTTGTAGAATTCAGACCTATATAACATTTTATCGAAAACATTATCTCAAAATTCTTTTTAGAATTGGTAAATACACTCATAATTGAAACACAGAGTAATCAAAATTGGAACGAGGATTGAATACATAATTATGATCCAAAGAATAATCTTTGTTTTGGAAAGAACTTATCAAAATCATGATACATAAATTTAAATGTAAATGCATTCACCACAACGGGGACTGGGATTGGGCTCCCGTGAACCATAATGTCAAAAAAGAAATTGCATCCATGAATTAGATTAGTTCACGATAACGTATGCAACAAAATTGAATAAGTAAACACTATAAACAGAGAAATGAATGTTCCAATATTTAAAAACACTTATAACATGCAAAACCATAGACTGAGATTATTTGGTTGCTAGTTGTCTTTCAAAATCACAATTTCTTCAAGGAATTCCTTCATTTTAGCTTGATTGAAATCTTTCATCAGAGGGACATAATCTCATGTTTGACAGATTCATAAAACATCTCCCTAGCTTCTTCTTACAATTGTGTAGCCATGGAAGAGCAAGGCTTCATTAGCACTAACAAAAGTGTTTATCCATTTGCTAATTTCCTCTATGGTAAAATAAATTATACTATCGAACTGCGTTTCCTTTGATTGTTTTAGCTTGTCCAATTCAACCATTAGTGTGTCCCTTGAAATTAATCTAGAGTCACATGCAACACATTAACCGTTTAAATCTCAAAAAATCGCTACCGCCTTGACATAGGCATTAACTCTTCTACTTTTTATGCTTCCAAATTCAGAAATATTGTTCTCTAATGTTTTGATTCTCCCAGACCACCCAAATTTGATCTACTTCAGTCGATCAACATTTGGGAGTCCTTGTTTCTCTTTCTCTAGATTAGACAATAAATCAAGCTTTCGACTAAAAGCAAGTAAGTCATTGTCTACGAATTCCCTGTCTCCCTTGATATCACTTTTGACCCACTCGATAGATGGCTTAATTCTCTAGACTAAATGTTGCATATTGGAAGTCACTTATCATTAATATTTAATAATTCACAATATTTAGGATGTATTACTAATAATATATTATTTCACTACGTTAAGGAGGTTGACGGGTTTATCAAATATATGGTGTGTACCGGGGGTAGAAGTTGCCAATTGCGGTGTGCATATTTCTAGTGAAGTCATTAAAAAAGGACCCAAATTTAGAGCATATTCAAGATATTTTATTCTTTCTCTTAGCCCCATATTTTCCGCATCTCGCTGGCTAATAGACTCTGCAAGCATGTCACTAGTAGCTTGATGCAATTTAATGAGCCTTCTCACTCAAAGCCCAAACACATCAACATCCATTTTCGCTCGATCAATAACTTTTTTGTTACGAACCTTTACTCTTTCAATTCCCAATATTTTATTTCCCCTATCATAATTTTCATTTTTCAATGTGATATGGAGATCATCGAAATTAGTGACTTATTCGGCAATTTGCTCCATCATTTTCGAATTTTCCGCCAAACAAGTATTAATTCCATAAGGTAGTATAACTTTGTCAACTTCCACGTCCATAGCCTCTTCGATGCTCCATGTTTTGCACAAACTCTTGGATTTGAATAATTCATGCATGTGCACTCTTTATGGAATAAATATCTAAGGAGGCTCTTTGTCATCTCCACCACCTAATAGTCCACAGTGAACTAGTCTTTTAGTTGCAGTACTTTTCTCTTTCTTTGACTGGTAGATGAACTCGAACTAGTATCGGGTGTGCAAGATTAATATTGTTGGTAGGATTTGTGCCTCTTTGCTTGTATCTTCCCCTCAGGTCAATGTTGTCTTCTTTAAAAATTTCTTTAGTGTATATTAGAAACTCTTCATTTTTTTTTGGTGCATGGTCTATTTCCTCGTTTTTCTCTCTAGCTCTTGAAACAAGTTCCCATACCCATCAAACTCTAGGTGTATGCCAAATATACCTTCTGGATAAAAGGCTTCAATGACTTCAACTTCAATTAAGTTAAAAGGATCTAAGGACTGTGAAAGATTTTTAGTGTGAGACACATTCTCCACAATGACTTCTCAAATAGTAAATGATAAAGAAATAAATTGTCTTGTCTTTTTCCATTCAAATATAACTAGAAAGCTATGGTATTTCCAGCAGACTTCAACAACAAATTACCTATTTAGAACAAAATATCGCAATAACAATGGCTTATGTTCAAAACCATAATTAATTTCTCTTTCTTCTTGCACCCCTTTTCCAAATAGGAAAATTTGAGCCTGTGCAGATATCCGAGAAGGCTCTTTTCCAGTTATCATGTAATTGACTTTCTTTACAATATGGGATACTAGAACTACATTGGTTATTCATTTAAAAATGAATTTAGGATTACAGGGTAAGTTTTTAAACACATGGCTTGACACAATTGATGTTATTAGATACGCCATCATAAATAATCTATTTCTCTTGGACAAATTGACTAAATGGAAAGTTAATTCATTGGAAATGACATTAGCCCAGTCAAATGTACAATTTTTTGTATGAGTGATGAAGCAGATAGAAAATGAATTTTGGGACATTCGTTGTAGTTTCACGACCTATCATGCAGGCACAAAGCCAATAGAAGTCCTTAAATGACTGTGTAAATAAATAAATACCCAGCAGAGAAATATCAGAAGGAACTTGAGAAGTTGGGGAAATGAATTCTTGAATAATGTTAACCTTGCTTGCGTTTGGCTTCAGGGAACTATCTACTTCAGAAAAATTTAAACACCTATTTGGTTTTGGTAGCTTGAGTATCCATTTGAATGCCTTGGGATTCAGAGGAATCTTCTTTGCTGCTAGCATAATTGTTCTTGTTCTTGAATTGAAATTGTTTGCGCACAGTTAAACAATTTCTCTAAAATCAAAGACTTTTGGAACATGTGCAACATTCACCAATCCGCTAATCCAGATCTTGTTTCTTCTTTTCTTTTCCATTGATAGATTCACATACTAATACACATACAAACAATGAAAGTTATCATCATTATGAGCAAGTGAGTTAACCATATCAGTACAAATAACCTCTTTCCTTCCTCCCATACCCCTTTGTCATTTGTACTAAAAAATACTATGTCAATCAATAACGTTCTTAATCTAGTTTAACTTTACAATTCTCGGTTCTCTTCATGATCACCAACTATTAATATTTCTTGTGTGAAAATGGTTACACATGAAAATCTCAATAAATAACAATTGAAGATACCAAAGCCAACATTTACTGGGAGTAATGGAGACAAATCTCGAAATTCCAAAATCATCTTGTCCATTTACTCTTCACTTTTCTCCTAATTTAATATCATTGATATGTATGTCATAAGAGACAAAAATTTATGATATAAACTAAATATGAATTACTTGTGATCATGACAATTAGCTTAGAGGCTGTCAATAATAATTTTAAATAGAATTGTGCAAGGACAATTGCAAATAAATATTACGCGAAGACATGCTTAGCTACCTCAACCATGAATCGACTTGATGGCAAAGATGGTCCCCACAAATACATCGATGTCAATTCATTTTATTTGATATCAGATTACACAAAATACTGAACCAAATTTAATTTATGAATGACCTCACATGCAATTTTGAAGACTATGGAGCAAAGTTAATTGTCATAATGCTTTTAAGTCAGTTGCACGAAGCAAGGAACATAAAATCTCTTGTGGAATATTTTTTACCTCCGCATACATTCCCCCACACTCCTCCCTCTGGCACAACACTACATATTAATCAATTAATTAGCCACCATATACAATATATCCCAAAACCCAAATATTTAAATGTAGACAAGAGTTGCCTCTGATCATTATATGAAATACTGGACAAAATGCTATCATGATACACTAAAGTATTCCCTAACTAATGTACTAACCATGAATTAATATTTTATGCCAGTAGCTTTATGTTGAATGCATTCAAGTCAGTTGATTTTGGTAATAGAAGTGTGAAGATTGCGCACATTGGAAAATTCAGAAATTTCAACGGAAAGAGAAACTAACATTACAATTCATTCGAAATCAAAAACCTCTAAAACACATACAATGTTCACCAATCATTAAAAATTTCTTCGCTCACTTATCTATAAATCATACTTCGCCTTTGCTCATAATTACACAATCTACTATCGACCTGCATGATGTTACTTACTCCTAAATAAATTTTAGTTCTAAAATTAATCCCACTTAAAAATAATTCATGAATATACGAAAAAATTGTTGCACGAAATGGAAGTGCGCGAAAGAAACTTGTGAACCCCTAGTTACCTCTAAATAACTATACGATAAAAGTGTTATGCAAAATGGAAGTGTGTGGAAGAAATTTTTGATAGTTGAAAATTTAACCCCATTTAAAAGGAATCCATGAATGTACAAAAAAAGTGTTACACAAAATGTATTTGTGCAGAAATTTCCCTTCTGCATACCTCTTCCACAAAACACCCTCCCACACAATAATACACATTAATCAATTAATTAGTGGTCTTGGCTTGTTAGAGTTTGGAGCATGAAAAGTTTGGTTTACAAGTATAAACCTACAATTCCGCACCTTCCGCAAAGCACTTTTGCATCTCTCAAGTCTTCCATTGACGTAACAAAGAAGATGCTCCACAATTGATAAAATTTAACCACAAATCATCTTAACTCATGGAAAATGTTTCAAGATATAAAAATACTCACAACATACAAAATCAAGAATCGTGATTGTTGAAATATTATTTGCCTTTCACATTCATGATTTCTTGCAAAAATTGCATAAGATCGCATTTCGATTTTCCTATTGAGCCTAAACGACATTTCCAGTCTGTATTAGTTATTAATAACAAGGAAAATCATGCTACATTGTTGTGAGATAAACTTATCCCCTTGCCATGAAACACCACTTCTTAAACCCTGATTTGTCATCAATAGTGAATTAATATTGTATCCCAATGGGCTTATGTTCGGATTTTGTACTTTTCAAATGATAATTAGACATGCCATTGAGACACAATTGAAAATCGAGGATGTGATCCTATGTGATGCCATGTTTGGAGATAGCAAGTTATGTAAGGCAACAAAATATCCAACAATACTCCTAGATTTTAAATGCTGCAAATATCAAATGTTGCACACTCCACTATTTCAAATATGCAATCAATCAATGAAAGCCCCTATCTACATGAGCAAACGGTTTATTGTATCACTGCAAATAGTTGTTTTCCTCACTGTGCTAGCCATTTCCACTTTGTAAGTAGAAATTTATTCTTAAGAAACGATGTTCTTAATGACATTTAATTGTATATTTCTCATTTCCCTATGTAATCACCACCTTCTACTATTTTGTATGTGAAACTTGTTATGAAATCTTTGTATTGGAGATAAAGCTGGCATCAATATTTTTTTATCGTCCCAATGTTTGTCCTCAATGACCAATTTCATGCTAGCATGGATATATTTGTGTCATCATCAATTGTATGTTTCGTTACAATAGGTTCATATCACCAATTTTATTATTCATTATTAAATATAATTCTTGTCCCACCACAACACGTTCACAAAATGTCACAAAAAAATCCCAATAACTCGTGATTAAAGTTAGATGGTATATATGATTAATAAAAAACAACGTTGTGGGTAAGTTCAATATTCAATTTACCAAATGCGTGCATGCACGAGTCATCTCCTTGCATATCATTTATATTGTATTAGTATTAAATTTCATTTACTCTAAAATGTTATAAAAGGATGGTTGTTCTATGAAACTATTAATAAACCTTGTAGTTGAAATCTAGCTCCACAAGATTTTTTGAGAACTCAATTTAAGTTATTTGAAATAAAGCTTACCATCTGGAGACCAAACAACATTGTCTACATCATTTATGGCTATTAACACTTGTAGTTCAATCGACAAAGGCGACAACACATAGTCATAAACATATATGATAACTATAAAATTTCATTAAATCAATATTTCTCTGAACTCCCATCACAATTTACGCATATTCATGATGACACTTAGGAATTTTAATGCCAAATGAACCATATAAAATGTTTATAGATTTGTATAAAAAGGAAATGTTTACAATTTTCTCATCTTAACTTGTAACAACATCCTCTTGCTATGAAATTCAGTATTAATACTAGCTTCAAATTACACACTAACTCCCTAGATGCGGGTGAGAATTGATGCACCCCTGACAAAGTATTCTCACACGACACGACAGCTGGAGATCAACGTGGAGGGCTTCCATCCCTGAATCCTCACCTTAATGGCATGACGGCTGTTGGAGAAGGCCATTAAATGGCACAAGTTTGGCCCCCTTGTGGAAGTCACATCCCCTTCGTCATCGTTTGAAGTCATTACTTAGACATTTAATGACTACACCGTCCGCCCAAGATTATTACCACCCGATGAAATTTCTTGAAGCTATTCGCAGTTGGTCACCTTTTCTTGCCTAGTTTGTCCGCCTAGTCGACCTACCTACCGCAGTGCTCTCTCGAGGCCTCTCGATTCTCCTAAGCACTCTAAATCTACCTCCTGAAATTCTTCCGACCTGCTCTACGATGCCTCCTCGCTAGCCTATGTGATCCATCCGAGGCATAGGTAGAGGCACCCTTCCAGGCCACACCCACAGTGATTACCTTCGCATTCAGTCCGTGGATGGAATAATGGAGGCCCTCGAAAGATCCAACCCCTTTGATCCTGCTCCCCTCGATAATACTCCAGCTCTGGAGACTGAAGCAGACCCTCACTCAGATGCAGGCCCTCTTAGCTCTCACCATAGCAATCAGACGAGTAGGAAACAACGACGAAAATCAACCATTCAGGTTTCTCTGCCTTCCCCACCACATAAATTTATCAGTCTACCTATAAATCTCCGTTCAAAAGAGGATGTCGGGGTCGGGAATCTCTCTCCAGATGGAACTAGGTGCAGAGACGACGCAAAGACTACCCTGGTCGAGGTAGCAGCTCACTCAGATTCTACGCCTCTCCTAACTGCAGAAGAGGAAACCATCATCCAAGAGTATGGTTGCCTAGTGCTGGAATAAACTACTGCAGATGAAGATGAAGGAAGAGGAACTCAATATATCCTTGGCTAGGTTCCAGTTTCTAGTTCATTTATGCATATATGCTATAGATTTTTGCGCCTACTTTAACACTCTAGATAAACAACAAGACAATGATATTCAGACAATGATATTCTTAGAAACTATAAAAGTTGGTTTTCCCTATAGGGGCGGCTCCTATTTTTGTATTTTTTTAACCAGATTTGGATGGGGGTAGGCTAATTAACACTAGATATCCCTGGTCCACAGCTTCTTTGTACATTATTTTGTATTATCAATAGAATCTAGACTAAATTACAAAAAAAAAACTTACACACTAACTAAAATTAAGAAATGTTACTTCATTCATTAATATGTACTATTTTTTATCTGAATTGGATCATTATATTGTTTTTCATCCATCTCGATTCATTTGGAGTGAAAAAAGTGGAGGAATCATCTCACGGGACCATTTTTACCGACGGGACCCAGTTTGGCAAAATGGGGTATGAAACCTTCCAAGAGCGTTTTGAGGCATCAAACGAAGTTTTTTGGGGGTAAATTTTGCCGTTCATGTGCCACAATTTCTTGTGTTATTTTACACACAAAGATATTTCCAACTACGTAGGAGGTATGTCAATCAGAGTATGTATGCAAAAGTTATGCCACTCAGAATTTGACCTTCTTGTTTTCACACCTATAGTTCAAGAGGATGCCGCGTCAGCCCCCATTATTTATGGAAAAGGGGCTAGCCACGTGTTTGTAATGTAAAATAATTTTGAAGATTCTCTATAGTAACTCTAGTTAAGAGTTGATGTAGTCAAAATTAACCACTAGTAGGCTATCAAATTGTGTTATAACCAGACCACTAGGAGGAAAAGGCATTCAATTTTTTTGAGAGAATTTTGTTCCATAGCTGAGCAAAGATATCCAGGAGAGACAGGAGGTACATCACACATATAAGATTTGTGCATTGTAGCATCCCACAGGAAATGGGCTTTAGTTATTTGTACATGCAACCACATTTCTATACAGAGAAAGAGATCGAAGCGACCTCACCTTCCAGCTGGGTTTTCTCCCAAAAGGGTTTCCCAGAGAGCATATCTTGTGTCTTGTGTGAGTGTGTGTGTGCCTATTTTGTAGCTCTCTAATTTTCTGCATAATTTCAATTCGCATGCATGCACTAATTACAGTTAAATCCACATATCTTAAAGTTTAATAAATTGTAATAGTGTATAATTTTCAGAGTTTTTATGTAATATAATTATATATGTTGTGATGAACTGTCCAGTGGAATATCCACGATGGTTTATAGATCAATTGCGTGGGACGAAGATTTGTGAAAATGCATACATAAATATGAAAAAAACACTTCATTTAATATTAGATAATAAGTGTTTAATTCATGAATGTAAGATCACAAATGCACATGGTATTCAAAATTCATGAATACTATATACTGTTGCTTAAGAGAAAGGTGCATGAAAGAAATTTGCAAACGAGAAATTTCTGTGAAGGAATGGAACATCGTAGAAGAAAGTTTCAGTTCCTTGCTACACACACTTGTTCTCTCACACAACACTTCTTCTTCACACACATTAAAATTACACTTCATTGAATATTTCATAATAAATATTTAATTCAGAAATGTATTTAATCTTGCATAATAAACATTTAATTCAAAAAGTAATTAATATTACATAATAAGTATTGAGGAACCTTGAATACCAACATTAGTTATTTCTAGTTTTTAAATGATCAAAGTCGTTGAGCATAGTTTTGAAAATCACACATCGAATCATTGAATCATCCCGATATAAAATAAAACGAGCCCATGCCAATCCACCCCTAAGAGGAAATGTAGTCGGAGCTGCAGAACATTACGAATTAAAGTTTTCATTCCTTGCTCTGCGCAACTGTTCTCCCACACAACAATCCTTCCTCACATGCATCAAAAGTACAGTTCATTTAATATTTGATACTAAGTTACTATTTAAAATTTAAATAATTTCATGTTTACAAAATAAAGTTCCCTCTGCACCCTTGTTGTTCATTATTAACTGATTAATATGTCTAGTCGTGCAGGAGAGAAGTATGTGGAAGGACTACTAAAACATTGCGGAAGAAAGTTTACGTTCCTTGCTTCACACACTTGTTCTTCCGTATAACACTACTTCTTGACATGCATTATAACGACACTTAATTTAATATTGCATAATAGTAAGTATTTAGTCCACAAGTGTGAAATCACAAATCCACAAACTCTTTGGAAACCTTGAATACCAAGATCCATTGTTTTTAGTTTTTAAACCATTGTTTCTAATTTTAAGAACCTCACATCCCACGTCGAGCCACCCTTAAGGGAAAATGTATACGAGGATGCAAAACATTACAAATTAAAGTTTGTATTCCTTACTTCGTGTTATAGGCCATTTTGTCACTCCATTCATTAGTCCTCCTGGTGGGATCAATCAACATCCTATTCCACCCTTGTCAACATCATTGCACAAATCCCTAAGTGAACCTCTCTCATTTCCCATAATTTTTGCCTACAACCACCTCATCTGAGCTAGTTTTGGAACCAACACTCCCTGGCCTTCCTCTGGACAACGTTCACCTATAGGTTGCATCACTATGGCCAATGTTGATCACCTACAGGTTGCTCCCCTTTACACCTATGTTGGTTCTAGAAATTTAGGAAGAAGAGAGAATTTCTGGAATCTTCCTCTTCGAGAAGCTTCCAAAATTTGTTACAACCATTTACCTTGGATTAAACATTCAGATCCTATATCATCCTTCTTTGGAGTTTCCATCCCTTATCCTTTGATCCCATCCTCCCATCAAAGGTGGATCTAAAACCTTAGATTGGTAATTGGATAAGAACTCCTAACTTACCCCACTCATCTATATATTTACCATCTTGCACATGCAATAGGTTAATGGCTAGCTTTTGGATTCTACCCTTATGCTGTTGAGGTGATAGGTTAACATTCCATGCATTTAGGGTGATTGGAGGTGCATATTGTGACAAGGAAAGGACAAGTAACAACTTGGAGGAGCTCTTCTACAAGATCAACACCTATTTGTGGTTGTAATCCCTTTCCATTTATATCAATGCACAAAGTTCTCTGTTTTCCTATATGTGATTGTCGTTATTTCACTTATTTCAATACGATGTTGATTTATTTAATAAAGTACGTAGATGATACTACATAAATATCATAGTTTCGTGGCTTGTGTTATCTGACTGTGCAGGTTTTAATTTTGGCAATCAAAGTTGGAATTGGATCATTCAAGCTGAAGAAGGAATGAAGCGTGGGATGGATTCCTGGTAGGATTTATTCCATCATCTATTTAATTTAAGGAAAGCATTGGGTTCCTTGTTTCTTTGTTGTTCTAGGTTGGCCATCGAACTTGGGGGGATACTTTTGTCCGCAATCGGAAATCCCGCATAACAAATTGGCGACTCCACTGGGGAATGGTTTATTCCATAAGTGGTTTTCCTTGTCCTTTGTGTTTGATTACCTCCTTCATAGACCTTTGCTTTGATGAGTCAAGAAAAAACCTAGGAAGTGATTTCATTGATCCTTTTTGGCAATTTTTGTATCGGAAACCTCTTTCCCGGGACCAAATCTCCCCTAGTGCCTTTGACACAGCGTTGCACCTCACTTAGGCCCACTATGTCCCAGTGTTGTAGAGTACTAGTGCCTCCTCTGCACCAGCGTTGACCCCTATTTTGCACAAAATTTGTCCTTGTTTCTAAGTGTCTATTTCATTAACCTACTTCCAACTGACCTTCCCCGAGTCTTGAGTGTCTCGTGGTTTTCCTTAAGCATACATTTGGTTCGCATTTGTGTTTGATTTCCTTTGGTAAGAATTGGTTTTGATTTTTATTTGTTCTTATTATTTGGTCACTTACAAAATGATTTCGTTTGGTCATTGATCGCTTGGATGAATTGTTGTTCTAGTCCTCATTCTAAAAAGTGTATTTGAATCAGTGATTAGACATTTGAATCTTAGTTTTCTTCATTTCGAAAATTAAGTGTGGTGAAAAGAATTCTTTTTCATTTGGCATTTATGGTTTTGTATGTGCATTAGTGTAGGAATAGTTACATTGAAAGGGAAGTTGCATCTTGCATCTTGTTTGTTGCATACTGATTGTTTCTTCCCTTCCTTAGCTAGATTTTCATTGAAAGAGAAAGGTTTCCATTTTCTCATGCTAGATTTTCATTTAGGGATATTTAGGTGACATTCGTGGTGATCCCCTAAAACTAACAGTTAATCAAACATAAACAGTAAAATTTATTGAATCGACCTAAGGAGCATTTGTAACATTAACACAAAAACATAGAGGTCTAGGCTAGAGAGGTGTTCTGACATCGTTGAACATAGGAGTTGTCATTGATTTCCACCGTTGCATCCCAGGGGTGATATCTAGTTCCACATATGTGAGTGTATAGGATCATTCTCCATGTACCTTTGGGTATATTGGATGGTGCTCCACACATGTAAAGTATAAGGGAACACTCTCATCAAACTGTTACACACTAGACAACACTACTGCAGACTCCACTCCCACATACCATTAAGCATATTTTGGGAGTACCCTATAGGTTGCAATCCATCCATAGATAACCGAGTCTACTTGCTTGTATAATGTGATACACTGAACACAACATTCGGGGAGATTGGTTTCCGTACGTTAAGTCCTTGGTTCTCCAAGGTGTATATTGCAATTCACGCTTGATGGGTAATCCTTTATGCCTATATTACCCTCTTTTTTATTTATTTCTTTTTGTATTAATAAAATTTATTGTTCAACATGGAAAAGCAAAATCACCCACCTTGTAGTTCGCGTAGAATGAAAAATAAGCTTCCACTTCCGCCAGAGGCTACTCTTGGTTATCGTCAAAAGAACAAGAAGACACAAACTACCGAATCAGGAACATCAGGAACCACTTTTGGCCCTCCCCTTGATATTGATCCACTAGAATCATTTGTCCCTTTGATTTGCGAGCCCGAGATAACATCTACTCTTGACAGTGACACTAACACAATCGAAACAGAATTCCCTGAAACTTTTCTGTCTAAGGTCATTGAACCTGGCTTTCCCGAGTCAGACACTTTGATTCTTGAGGTTGTTGAGCCTGAGGAGCCTCAACCATCTATACCTATCACTTCAAGACCTTCCTCTTCTCTTCCTTTGTCTCAGTTGGAACATATATATCTTGGGCCCGACGGTAAACCTCTTCCACCCAAAATTGTGAGTATTAAAGAGATACCTCAAGAAGAGCCTCATTCTTCTACTCCTGATCACTGAGAAGGACTTAATTTTTATCAAATCGACCCTCTTCCTCTTCAAAATATGATGCAAAATCCTATGCCTGATTCTTTGGACTCACCCACTAATTTCTCATGGAAATATTCATCGGAGTTGTTAACCATGACTGGAATTGATCCAAATTCTCAACTCGTGGTCGCCACCATGGTCGAGACATAAAACATTGCCTCCACATCTATGTTTTCAACATCACCAGAAACACATTTATATGGTGGTCAGTCTGTCCCACCAGGTTATCAGTCCTTATCTAGTACCTTTTACGGTGTGGCTTCTAGTCCTTGGACCTCTCCTATGTCATCCAATATGGAAATATCATCTGGTACTTCTCTTATGAGTGCTACATAGTCTACTCATCCTCCTACTCCGCTTACACCTATGGTTGAGCAATAGGCTAGCCCTTATATCAGTGGGAAAGGTTACCTTAAACATCCCAATTCTCCTTATGTTGGGTATCCTTTTTCTTGGTCATAGTTGCCTCCATCACCCCCTCCTCCTTTGGCAGGGGAAAAACCTGTTGTTGGTATACCTCAAATTGGTAACCAACCTCATTATAGTCCTCCTTATACTGGAATGGCTTCCAGTGTTTGGAAACCTACTTTGCCCGTTCAAATTGGCTCATATTGGAACCAACTGTTGAATCATCAACATGCACCATCCTCTCAAATTCCTATCCATCCATCAACACTCCATCAAGCTCAAATACTTGTGAGCCAAAATTTACAGGTTTTCGTTGCATCTCAATATATTCCAATGATATCTGGGACTTCTCAAGTTCCACTTACCCAACCAATACAAGGTACCTCACACTCTCAACTGCTTGGACAAGGTACTCCTCAAGTTTTTATAGGACATATTATTCATAGTATGGCACAATTCCAACTAAACCCACCTTATCATGGGACAATGTAAACTCCCATCATGCATCAATATGCTCCATATAAAGTGCCTTTTCAAAGACAACGAATCTAGGCCCAACCATTCCAGAGAATTATCGTCACTTTGGTGCTAGGCATCAAGGTCAATTGTATACTGGTTATCAGAATCCTCCTTATCTTGGTACCTAGGCTCATTATTATCAAAATCCCCTTTATCTAGGAATGAAAGTGCCCAGTACTGAAGCTATTCCTTCATATCCATGTCACCCTCCTAAATTTAACCAAACATTTCCTTTTGTGGCCAGTCTCGAATATCCAGTCTTAACTCAACTCATTAATGATCCCATCGCCGATTCTCCATGTTGATCTTTTATTCCCACTAAATTGCATTCAAATATCCCAAAATTCAAGGGGAATCCTAGAGAATACCACTCAATGCATGTCATGACCTATCAACTATGGTGTTATTCGAACTCCCTTAATGGTGATTCCATTTGACTTCGTCTTTTCTAACAAACGCTTACAAGTACCACAACTAAATGGTATATTGAATTACCTAGAGCTTCATTTCATTATTTCAGCACTCTTGCTGTTAGAAATACTGAGAGGGTGGGTGAATCAATATTCCTTTCAATTAGAGCATTAGTTAATCTTAAATTATTATCAATGTTTGTACAATGATAACAGTAAAAAAAAGGAACACAAATGCACACAGTTTTTAAGGTGGAAACCCTCTCTGAGACAAAAACCACCTAAATGTTTTTCCATTAATTTTTAATATTCAACTCCAATTGAAAATAAAGCTCCAACTTCCTAGAATATAGAAAATAATTCTTCTCCAGCTCCAACTAGATGGACGCTCCAACGCCCGAGATTCTTCAGTAGTCAACTGAATAGATGCCCCAACACCGATTGAGCTACAACTCACCATAGTGCCACCCTACCACCCTATAGAAGAATAAAACAAGAATGGACTCCTGTACCAGGGAAAATGGTCCACTTTACAATGATATAGAATGATGTAGAAGAAGAAGACACACTAGACCATCACCCCAACTATGACACAACCACCTATTGATGATCCTATAGCTCCCGACACTGCCTCTTCAACTCTTGGCAGATAGACATTTGTACAATTTTTACAATGATGCATTTTCAATGACTTAGTACAATGATACCTTTACAATGATTGTATGCAGTGCCGCCCACTTGAAGAATTCATGTGCTGAACTTCTTGCTATTATTCTGAACCTTGATTATTGCTCTTGTCATGCTACCCTCTGCTACACCTTGCTTTGATTTTTTGCCCTAGAAAGTCTGGTTCTTTGCATCCCTTGACAACACATGATCTAGCTTTTTCTTGCCTTCTAGGATCTCGATATTGAATCTGGTGTATCTTAGTTATTTCAGCTCCCCAATATGTGATTTTTGGTTCTATAGTATTACTTTGAGTCTTCTTTCCAATTCCACAGGTCTGATCCAATTTGGATTCTTTAAGAGAGAGTTATGCCCAATCTCTTACAATGACCTAATTATGGAAAATTTCAGTAGAGAAAACTTGTACAGTGTGCCACATGTCACTGTTTCTTCATTAGGATCTCAAATTGATACAACGAAAACTACAGTTTGTGCACTATCTGACACATTTTACAAAATTCTAATCCGATACTCAGAGAGAGAGTTATGATGATTTTCCCAAGGTCACTTCTTTGAGATGAAGTTCAGGATCCTGTAAAAACGCTGACTTCCACATATCATATCTCCAAAAATATTGCGCACCCTGAAATTTTTACAGGAGCTTCCTTAGGATTTCAGCTTTGCTTGATAAAAATTTCATCTTCTAAACCTTCATAGAAAAAAAGTTAGAGTGAAAATACCACGATGATGTGTTTCATGTAGCGAAATCCCTACATAAGGAGCATACAAGGATCACAATTTATATAAATGCTTAGGTTGAGAGGGGCTTCAACAAGTGAACGTGGGAGGGATTTTAGGAGCTTAAAAATTATTAATTATTGACTTTTCAATGACCCATGCCACAACCCCATGGGGTTTTATCCCACTAACTGGGCTTACAAACTTCAAACATGGATATATCTCAAACCATGAAGAATTATGTGGCGTGCCATATATCAACGGAAACATCTCGACAAGTATAAACCATAAAAAGAATTCTTGACCCAGAATATAGTAATTTGGTAGGTCAAAATTCCCATGCAATATTCGGGTAGCCCCTGGTGCAGCTTGGGTTGACATCAATGAAAATCTCTTATCAACAATCTCCCCCTTTGGAATTGATGTCAACACAAGTACTCCCCCTGCGATCGTGACACCTCTTCCTACAAAATTCTCTCCCCCTGACACACAACCATCCCGCGGACCTGTAAATACTTCCACTCCCCCTTTATATTCTGAATAAGGAAAATCTAATGAGAACTTGGGAGAATCCCAAACTTCTAGTGAAGATATTCAAATGCTTCGTGAGGTAAAGGTTTAGTGAAGATATCAACTATTTGTTCTTTTGTACCAACATAATCAAGTTTGATATTCTTTTCAACGACTTGTTCTCTAACAAAATGATATTTGATCGGAATGTGTTTTGTTTTTGAATGCATGACAGGATTCTTAGAGATGCTGATGGCACTAGTGTTGTGATAGAATATGGGAATAGGCTCACTGAATTGTAATTGAATATCTTGCAAAGTTTGTTTCATCAAAAGGACTTGAGTACAACATGTTGTCGCTGCAATGTATTTTTCTTCCGTTGTAGGTAACAAGATTGAGGTTTTCTTTCTGCTCAACCATGATACGAGACAACCACCTAGATAGAATGTTGCTCCACTAGTACTCTTACGATCATCAATGCTTCCTGCCCAATCTGCATCTGTAAAGGCTTGAATAATGAGATTGTTACCCTTGGGATACCACAAGCCATATTCTTTTGTGCCCTTAAGATATCGAAGAATTCTTTTGACAACAATAATATGTGATTCTTTTGGTGCTGCTTGGAATCTTGCTACTTGTCCAACTGCTTGCATAACATCTGGTCGGGAGGCTGTTACATATAGAAGACTACCAATCATAGATCTATACAACCTCTGATCCACATCCTTAGATGAGTCGTCTATGCTCAATTTGCAACCTGTTACCATCGGAATAAGGACGGGTTTGCAATATTCCATTTTGAATTTCTTGAGAATTTCCTTGATGTACTTGGCTTGACATATAAATATTCCTTTCTCTTGCTGAGATATTTGAAGCTCTAAGAAGTATGTCAGCTCACCAAGTAAAGACATCTCAAACTAAATTTGCATATTTGTAGAAAAGTTCTTACTTAGTTGATCATCATTACTACCAAATATTATATCATCCACATATACCTCAACGATTGTTAAATTATCTTTATCTATTTGTACATAAATATTTCTATCAACAATACCTTTCTTGAAACCTTGTTGACGTAGATATCCATCAAGACGACCATACCATGCTCCGGGAGCCTACTTGAGACCATATAGATCCTTCTTTAACCTGCAAACATAGTCTTCTTTTTTCTGATAGTAGAAAACCTTCAGGTTGTTCGATGTAAACTTCTTGTTCTAATTGGCCATTCAGAAATGCTCACTTAACATCCATTCGGTAGACATTGATTTTTCGTGAACATGAATAGGCGAGAAACATTCGGAAGGCTTCCATTATGGAAATTGGTGCAAATGTTTCGTCGAAATCAATTCCTTCCACTTGTGCATAACCTTTTCAAACTAATCTTGCTTTGTTTCTGGTAACCTGTCCATCTTCATTCAATTTGTTCCTGAACACCCATTTAGTCCCAATGACATTTTTATCTTTTGGTCGTGGAACTAATTCCCAGGTGTTATTCTTCTCGATTTGATCCAATTCTTCATTCATAGCTGCTACCCATTGTTCGTTCTGGCTGGCTTCCTAAAAACTACTAGGCTCAAAGGTTGCTAGAAAAACAATGTGAGCTTGTTGTGGGTAACGAAGATGTCGACCTTCATTTATGTCACCAATGATTTGATTTGATGGATGGTTCTTTTGAATCCATTCTTTTGTTCTCTTTGGAGGAGCTTCTTGTTGTTGTTCTGGTATATCTTGATGATCATTATTTACTTCTTCCTTGTTGATAGTTACTTCTTGTTCTAGAATTTTCTCTATGTCTTTTTCAGCCTTTGTCTCAAGTTTCAAAGATTATAGATCCTCATCATTATTCGTTAGAACACCATCTTTGTAAAATTTAACATTTATGCTCTCCACTATATGTTTTCATCTTATATTATAACATTTATAGGCCTTTCTTTTGCGTGAGTAACCAACAAAGATACCTTCATCAACACGTGATTCAAACTTACCCAAAATTTGATCTTCTATTTTGATATAACATTTGCTTCCGAAGATTCTGAAATATTTTACATTAGCTGGTTTTCCTTTCCATAATTCATATGGGGTCTTGTTGCAATTATTTATGAGAAGACTTCGGTTGATAATGAAGGCTGCCATATCAATTGCTTGAACCCAAATTTTTTTAACCAATTTTGAGTCCTTCAACATGTTCTACCCATTTCATCCAATTTTGAGTCTTTTAGCAACTCCATTTTGCTGAGGTGTTCGTGCTATTGAAAATTGTCTTTTTATTCCATTTTCGTCACAGTATTGCTGAAATAATTTGGAAGTGAATTCTCCGCCATTGTCTGATCTTAGACACTTTATTTTCAAATCAGTTTCATTTTCGACCAACTCCTTGTAGATATTAAAGCACTCAAATGCTTCAGATTTTTTCTTTAAGAAACTTATGGTTGTCATCCTGGTATAGTCATCTATCATTAACATGAAATATAATTCTCCATCTAAGCCTTTTGTTCTCACAGGACCACATAGATCAGTATGTTTCAATTCCAATGGATGTGATGCAAAGTGTTCTTTTGTTTTAAATTGGACTTTTGTCTGCTTGCCGTGCTGACAGGGCTCACATAGTGTGTTGGAAGGTTTTGAGATTTTCGGCATTTCTCGGACTGCTTCCTTTTTTCTTATCGTGACAAGATTGTCAAAGTTTATGTGACCCATTCGTTTGTGCCATAACCAGATTTCGTCTTCTTTAGCTAGTAAACATGCTTTAGTTGCTTCATCTAGAACATATATGTCATTTGCAGCTCGACTTGCTGTAACCACAATTTTACCATACATGCCTTTCCTGATTTCACATTTTGTGGAGTTGAATAGCATTGTGTGTCCTTGATCACACATTTGTCCAACACTGAGCAAATTGTGATTCATGTTTTCAACAAATAGAACATTCTTGGCTATAACATCTTTGCTTCTGAGAGTGACGGTACCTGATCCTATAACATTTGAAGATCGATAATTTCTAAAGGATACGGTTCCATCCTTCTTCTCTTTCAGAGATACAAATTTCCTTCTATCTCTAGTCATATGCGTTGAGAAACTGTTATCAACATGCCACACATATTTGTTGTTTTGAGCCTTGAGAGTGAGAGCACAATTATCAGTCTTCTTCTTCTTCCATGTTCGTTCATTCTGTGGCTTTGAAGATTCTTTTGGAGGATTTTCAAGTCTGCAGTCTTTGGCTATGTGTCCAAAGTTCTAACATTTGTAACATTCCATATTATTTCTTAAATGTTCAAATCTATTAATGTTTCGTTGAGCCCTGGGAGGTTAATATTTGAAGGATCTCCTGGAATTGTATTGGTTCCTACGGTATGTGCGACATTATACAGCTTTATGACCAAATTTTCCACATGAATAACAATAGCCATGAAAAATATGTTGGTACCTGGATGGAAATCTTCGTCGAGGAATCGTCTTCCAAGGATGTTCTTGCGAATCTTGTGCAATGAAGTCTATATGCATGTCAGATCTCATAGGTTCATTGTATTTTGTTGTAGAAGGTCCTGCTTCTTCTTCTTTGTAACCGAGGCGAGTTCTTTCATTGTAAGATCATTGATTGTTGATGAGTTCTTCTAATGCCCTTGAGATGTTTGCATATTTTTGGACAGTTTTTCCATTCTTCAATTCCTTACGCAACGAGACTACTTCGGCTTCTAATGCTTCCCTTTCTTGGTTGCTTTCTTCCAAATTCTTTTGAAGTGACTCTTCAATACATTTGTGTTCTTCAACTTCAATTTTGAGACCTTGAACTGGTTCTTCAAGAGTATTGGAACGAATCTTCCCAACCTTCAGTTATTTTATAAGCTTGATTGCCTCAGAAAATTCTTCTATGGTAAACCCTTCTTCTTTGTTGTTTGATACATATTGTTTATTGTGCTTGGCCATAAACAATACTCTCTCATTGGCTTCTTATTCGTTGTCACTGTCTTCATCGGATGATGAGCTGTCTTATTTAGAGAGAAAGTTCCTTTTAGATCCTTTCCTTTTTTCTTGCTTGTTGAATTTCTTTCCTTTTGAGTTGCCATCACTTCTGTTCGGACATTTTGCCGTGAAATTACCAACCTCACCACAGCCGAAACATATCAATGGAAATTTAACTTTGAATTTTCCCTTACCAATTTTTAGTTTTCTCGTAAAGTAAGCATATTCTTCATCTGAAAGACCTTCTTCATCATATACCCTTTCTTCACACTTGCAGGTGCATGTCTTTTCAATTGGAGGTTGTTTGTCCTTATTGGTTTTCTTAGATGCAACGAACACAGTTTCTAGATGTGAAGTACGCACTTCTTCATCAAGTCTCATTTCATATGCTATGAGAACTCCATGTAATTCCTCTTTGCTGAGTTTGTCCAGATTTGCACTGTATTCTAAGACCGATACCTTTGGGTTGAATCTCCCTGGTAACATTATAAGAATCTTTTGTATAATAGTCTTCTCGTCAACTGGCTCTCCCAATCCTTCCAAAGTATTCGTTATTTCATTAACGCATTGGAAGTATGCGACAATGTTGCCATATTTTTTCATTCTGAGTTGCTCAAATTTTTCTCTATATATTTCAAGCTTTGCTTCTTTTACATTTGAGTCACTTGCATATATATTATCAAGCTTGTCCCATACATTTTTGGCGGTTTTACAACCCAACACCTTATGATAAGCATATTCAACAAGTCCACTAATAATAATATTCTTTGATTTTGCATCATTTACCAAATTCTTCTTACCTTTTTCATCCGCAGTTGATGTAAATCCATTTTGAACAATGTCCCATACTTCGTAACCTTGCGCCAAGGGATAGACCTCCATTATTCCTTTCCAGAGTGCATAATTATTTTCATTGAACAGAGGTACACCATTCTTGGTATGCTCCATGACGTCCTTCTAGCTGTTAAACTGCTATTGAAAGAACCAAGCTCTGATCCCAATTGTTGGAAATACTGAGAGGGGGGGGGGGGGTGGTTGAATCAGTATTCCTTTCAATTAGAGCATTAGTTAATCTTTAATTATTATCAACGTTTGTACAATGATAGCAGTAATGCAAACAATTTTTAAGGTGGAAACCCTCTTCGGTACAAAAACCACCTGAATTCTTTTCTAATAATTCTTTAATATTCAACTCCAATTGAAAATAAAAATCCAACTTCCTAGAATCTAGAAAAAAATTCCTCTCTAGCTCCCACTGGATGGACGCTCCAACGCCCGAGATTCTTCAGTAGTCAATTGAATAGATACCCCAACACCCAATGAGCTACAACTCACCCTAGCGCCACCCTACCACCCTAAATTTTTCATAGGCTTGAACCTGTTGGTAACTTCATGCACCAGCCTAGCATCACCCTACCACCCTATAGAAGAATAAAACAGGAATGGACTCCCATACCAGGGAAAATGGTCCACTTTACAATGATATAGAATGATGTAGAAGAATAAGACACACTAGAACATAACCCCAACTATGACACAACCACCTAATGATGATCCTAGACCTCCCAACACCGCCTCTTCAACTATTGGTAGATAAACACTTGTACAATTTTTACAACGATGCATTTTCAATGACTTGGTACAATGATACCTTTACAATGACTGTATGCAGTGTTTCTCACTTGAAGACTTCATGTGATGAACTTATTGTTGCTATTATACACCTTGATTTCTGCTCTTGTCATGCTACCCTTTGCTGCACCTTGCTTTGCTTTGCTTCCCTATAAAGTATGGTCCTTTGCAGCCCTTGACAACACATGATCTAGCTTTTTCTTGCTTTCTAGGATCTCGATATTGAATCTGGTGCATCTATGTTATTTCAGCTCCCCAATATGTGATTTTTGGTTTTGTAGTATTAACATGAGTCTTCTTTCCAATTCCATAGGTCTAACCCAATTTGGATTATTCAAGAGAGAGTTATGCCCAATCTCTCACAATGACCTAATTATGGACCGTTTCAGTAGAGAAAACTTGTACGGCATACCACGTGTCACTGTTTCTTCATTTGGCTCTGAAATTGATATAGTGAAAACTACAGTCCATGCAAAATTTTCCACATTTTACAGAATTCCAATTCGATACTCAGAGAGAGAGTTATGACGATTTTCCCAAGGTCACTTCTTTGAGATGAAGTTCAGGAGCCTGCAAAAACACTGATTTCCACAGATCATATATATGAAAATATTTCGCACCTTGATCTAAAATTTTTGCAGGAGCTTCCTTAAGATTTTGGGTTTGCTTCAAAAAAAAATCAGCTTCTGAACCTTTGTAGAAAAAAGGTTAGAGCGCAAATTCCACGATGACCTCTTTCAGGTAGCGAAATCCCTACATAAGGAGGATACGAGGATCACAATTTATATAAATGCTTAGGTTGAGAGGGGCTTCAACAAGTGAATGTGGGAGGGATTTTAGGAGCTTAAAAATTATTAATTATTTACTTTTCAATGACCCATTCCACAACCCCATGGGGTTTTAGCCCACTAACTGGGGTTACAAACTTCAAACATGAATATCTCTCAAACCATGAAGAACTACGTGGCGTTCCATATATAAACAGAAACATCTCGACAAGTAGAAACCATAAAAAGCATTCTTGACCCATAATATAGTAATTCAGTAGGTCAAAATTACCATGCAATATTAGGGTAGCCCCTGGTGCAGCTTAGGTTGACATCAATGAAAACCGCTAATCAACACTAGCCACCACCTTCCTCACACATTTTCAGTTACCCATCATATATGAAACTGGAATAGAACTATTAACCAATTTAAAACAATCAGATTCCACTCACATCTCGTATCAAATTTAGGAGTGGAGGCATCGTCATTGGTTGGTCAATACTTATGTTCTCGATCAATTGTTAACGGAATGGTTTACCAAATCTCTGTTGTCACCCTTAACAGAAGATGTGGCTAAATGTGGATTTGTGACCGAAGAGAAAGTCATTTATCACACACAATATTTGGACTTTGTTTATACCCAATCAAGCACACTCTATGATAAGATATTTATCGCTCTGAGACCTTCGAATATTGTTCCTCCTCCACCTTGTAAAAAATCTCATGTTGCTGATGTCGTGATTGGTTTTTCCACTTCAAAATTGGTGAGTAAACCATTTGGTGCTTCTCTTACCGCATCTAATCAAATCCCTCAATCCCATCCTCCCATGGTTTTTGCTTCTAAGATAAATTCCATTTCATCCAATAAGGTAAAATATCCACAACAACCTGGAAGCAAGAAGAAATGAAAAATTAAAAAGAAGAAAGGTTCCTCATTGATGGATAAACAAAAAAATCAGTATTTTGATGAGAAGCGAAAGCCTCGTTACCCATGCTTAATTTGAAACGAGGATAATTTTACATGTGACATTATGCACCACACTGAAGTGAATCAGTTTCTTAAATATTCTGCTTCTCCTGTCGTGTTGACCGACCCATTTCCCAATCAGGAGACCCATATGGTTTCCCGGGAGACTTATTCCTTTAACACGGTTCTGATGATTTCATCTTCAAAGCTGAGATCTGATGTTATGATGGCCATTCAGAATATGGAATATGGTAATGTGAATCCACCGAACGGTCAGGCTAATGATCAACCTCTCAGCATCACCTTCATCTGATTTTTCTCCACCTTTGATTCCTACGTAATTGACTATGAAAACTCCAAAGGGTGTTATTCATAAGTCTATTTTCAACCCTCATTCAAGATATGCCCAAAATTATAACGTAGTTGAAGACTTGGCTTAGTCTCCATAAACTATGTCAACTATTAAGGTGTTGCAAAACTGTCTCGCCCAAAAGAAGGCCATATTTTCAACTATCAGATGTGTGGATCCATCGAATTCCAACCTAGTGGTTTCCTCTCATGAAAATTATACCCCTCGACTTCCAGCTCAATTAGTTTTTATTATTCAAGTCGTCGTCCATGGTAAGAACATTCATCATTCTATCGTGGATGAAGGAGCCTCGACCTGCATTATGCCATGTCTTGCTGGAAGGCGATAGTTTCGCCTGAACTAAGTCAATAAACCACCACATTGAAAGATTTCGATGGAAGAACTTACAAACCTTGTGGGATCTTGAATTCCCTTCAAGTAGAATTAGAGGGCAAAACCATCTCTATAGAAGTAGAATTTATTGATGGACCTCTTCATTACAATCTTCAACTGGGACGTACATGGGTTTACGCTATGAATATCGTTGTTTCTACCTATTTTCTCATGATTTCCTTTCCTCGTAAAGGCAGGATTGTAGCCATAGATCAACTCACATTTTTCGCCTTTGATTCTCATGTTACTAGAAGTGTCCCTCTTATTAGGGAATCCCTACAATCCTATCAACATGTCAGGGTTAAATTATTGAAGGATTCATCGCTTATGGGAAAATTTTCTCTCCCTCCTCCTGCCCTTCCCGACTACTCTTTTTCGGTTGCTTATATCAACATGATATCATCATATATGATCCCGAATGATCCATGAATTATTCCTGATGAAACTAACATCCAAGGTTTTGGCGACCAAATGTCGCTGAGCCTTGTTGAGCTATATTATGAAGCCATTTATTCAGCTTGCGCTGCTTATACCTTCACTTCGGTCAATTAGGTAGATCGACCACTGGATTATGACACGCCTTATGACCGTTTTTCTCGCGTATTCTCTACCAATGAAAGCATCATGGAGATCATGATGCTAGATGATGGATTGTGGGAAAAAAACATCAACATCCTTTCCTCCTTATCAAATTCCATTGAGGATAATCTCAGTGTTTTCTATTTACCCAATTTCGTCGAACCTATAATGAATTTAGTCTCTATTAATGAGATTGAATCTGAAAAGAACCTCTCAAATATCAAAGAGACGATACCTCTTGACATTTCTATAAAACTAGGTGTTGTCAAAAATATGTACATTGGAGCATCTTGTTCTCCATCTAAGATCGAGATTTATAGATCCCTTTTACCTAAGTTTCAAGATTCCATTGTGTGGACTTATGAGGAAATGTAAAACATTGAACCAAATATTGTCGTACACAAGATTAAGACGTATCTTGATGCAAAACACGTCTGGAAGTGCCTCCGTTTGTTTCATCCCAAGAAGACTGTCGAGATTAAGGCTGAAGTTGAAAACCTTCTTTGGGTTGGTTTCATATAACCCGTTCCTTTAACTGATTGGGTATAAAATGTAGTCCCTGTCATGAAGAAACAAGGTACGATTCGAGTATGTGTCTATTATTGGGATGTGAATTGTGATTGTCCCAAGGAAAACTATCTGACCCCTTTTTGACCGCGCTGGATGCAATATCTATTCATTCATGGATGGGTTATTGGGCTACAATCAAATCAAAATTCTCCCAGAAGACCAACCTAAGACTACATTTATTTGTCCTTGAGGTAATTTTTCTTATAGAAATATCCCATTCGATTTGAAGAACACGGGTTCCACGTTTCAACATGCGATGGATTACACTTTTCATGATATAAAACACATCGCACAACTATATTTGGATGATCTCCCTGCTCATTCCAAACATTGGGTTGATCACCTGATGCATCTTCGGGCTATCTTTCTTCATTGTAGACACTATAACATTCGAGTTAACCTGCACAAATGTGTGTTTTATGTTTGTTCCGGTCGTCTCCTGGATTTTGTTATTTCAAAATAAGGAATTCGTATTGATCCCTTGAAAGTGAAAGAAATCATTGACTTTCCTGCACCTTCCTTTATCGTTCTGTTACAAAGAATCCAAGGGAAAGCTAAATTCCTACGGAAGTTCATCACCAATTACGTTGAGATGACCAAACAATTCACTCGCTTACTGAAGAAAGGGGTACCTTCCATTGGGATGACACTGATCAAAAAGCGTTTGATGCCCTTAAATATGTACTAGTTCGAGCATCTCTTTTATACCCACTTGATTATTAGGCGACTATTTATTGTACTTAGATGTTTCCTTTTATACTATAGTTATGGTATTGTTCCAAGAGGATGGTATTGGGACTGAACATCCCATTTATTATCTGAGTCGGAACCTCAATGACACTGATATCAAATATACTCATGTAGAAAAGTGGGCTTTCGCGGTCATTCAAGCCATCAAAAGGTTTCACCATTACATCTTGCTTAGGAAAACTACGGTCGTCTCGGATTGCAAACATATGGAATATATACTGTCATGTCAATTGTTGGGGAGAAAGTACTGTAAGTGGATCATTATTCTCCAAGAGTTCGACCTGGAGTTCATCAAATCCAAGTCGAAGAAATTCATAGTTTTCACCGAGATTATGTGCGAGCTCCCTTCCCCTGATTCCAAATCTACATCTAAAGATTCTATCCCTAACGAGTCATTTTTTTTTTAAATTTTGTCATCTGACCCATCGTATGGATATTTTCTGATTTATCTCCAGACTCATAATTTTCAGCCTTATACCTCTCGCTCTTAGCAGCGACATATTCGATACCAATCCCAAAATTACAACATTATTGGTGACACCCTTTATCGTTGTGGTATTGATACAATCTTACGGAGGTGCCTCACTCTGGAGGAAGCTGAGAAATTTCTTAACGAATTTCATTCGAGGGCATGTGGTGGAAATATATTTGGTTACGTTATCGCGCAGAAGATCTTACGCGCTAGTTACCTTTGGCCCAGTATCTTTCATGACTGCATCGTCATTGTCCAGAAGTGTCATGCATGCCAGATCTATGATCACAATATGTGTGCTCTACTTGCTCCTTTCCACCCTGTCATCATTGTTGGTCCTTTTGAAAAATGGGGCATTGAATTTATGACATGTAAACTTCACTTGGCCGGGGGGGGGGGGGGAGGGAATGGTTATATTCTTTTTGTTGTTAACTACTTTACTAAGTGGGTTGAAGCGATGCCTACATTTAAAAACACTAGCGAGACAGATGCATACTTTTTCTTCAACCATGTTATTGCTAGGTTTGGCGTACCACAAGCGATAGTTATGGATCATGGAAAGCATTTCCAGAATCATATGATGACTGAAGTTGTTTCCAAAATGGGACTTTCGCATGAAAATTCCACTCCCTACTACCCACAGGATAATGGAAAAGTTGAGGTTGTCAACAAAGTTCTTAAAAATATGATTCAATGAATGGTATGGGTCCATAAATCAGACTGGCACCTGCTTATTTATGCAGCCTTGTGGGCATACCAAACCTCAGTGAGGATTGCTACTAGATTCACACCCTTTCAGTTGGTCTATGGTCTGGAAGCTATCTTCCCCATCGAGTGTGAAATTCCATCTTTGAAACTAGTTTTTGAACTTCTTACTGCCCCTTCCATAGAAGGGGAACATCTGTTACATTTGAATCATTTGGATGAAACCCGACGTGATGCTGCTTTAGCCAAAGAATCTCATAAAAGACGTGTCAAGGTGCAATACGACAAAAGTGTCAAGCCTCAAGTCTTCTCGGAAGGTGACATGGTTATCTTATATGACTAGGAGGTCGATAAGTTAGGTGCATGAAAGTTCCAACTTATGTGGTTAGGCCCATACATTGTCATACGATTCCTTGCAAAAGGGGCCTATGAGTTGGTAGATTTCGATGGGGTTCCACTGATGCAACCTAGAAATGCGTTGCACCTCAAAAAATACTATGATTGATCTTAGGCATAGTAAATTGTGTACATACTATATATAGGTGTGTTTGAGTGTGTTTGTAATGTGTATTTTCAGAGTTTCCCACGGTTTCTGTTGATCTCATTTATGTTTGGTTTGCAGATGTCGACATCTCTTGAACTGTACATTGGTTATGCTGATGTTGCTAGTCGAAGTACTCAAAACCTATCTTCCGTAGTATCTGATATATTTTCTCCAATGGAGAGTTGGTGAGTATGCAAGGGATTTGCATTGGTCACTCGACTAACAATATAGTTGAGTATATCACATTGGTTGAGCTACTATCTGATGCTAATTCACATGGTATCTGTCGTCTAGTCATCATAGTCGATTCCCAACTTGTAGTAAGACAACTTGCGAATATTATTCGATTAGAAATCCTGTCATCCTTCGCATGGTTTTGAGAGTACGTCTTATAGAAAGAGATTTCGATTTCATACAATATCAACACATTTCTAAAAATCTAAACACTTTAGAAGATGCCCTAGCTAATCTCGTTTTAGATAGATATTTGCAACGAATGTAAATAATTTCAATTCACATCACATCATATTTAAAACATAATAGGAACTAGGAAAAACTAAAAACATGTATATATATTTATATAAGTTTGGTTTTACAAAAACTTGTGTCCCAAGGCAAATATGGCTACATCTCCCATATGAAAAACTACATGCAAACATCTAATTAGACTAATGGTGCGAATGATAAAAAGGCACTATGTGAGCCATCTTGCGTAGACAAAGACTAATACGGCTTGACACCCTGATGGTGTGCCATTGAAGTTGCATGGGAACACGATCAACTACGGTCTCATGAACCCCGTGGGTTAATCCCTCCATGTGTCACTCTACCTCTGATAGGATCTCGGCTACTTCAAGGTCTCGTAGCACATCTCATCCTACCGCGGCGGCCTGTACTTGTAACATTGCCTCCTCATGTTGTTTTCCTCCTGCACAACGGATATATGATTCACCCACCGGTCGAATCGGTCCAACATCTGCATGAAACATCAAATAGGTTAGTCTCAGAAACATTAAAAAAACCACAAAAAATTGTAAAACTTTCAATATATGGGAAAAGTGTTACGCGAAATGGAAGTGGGTGGAAGAAATTTTTGAAAGTTGAAAAATTAACCCCATTTAAAAGGATTCCATGAATGTACAGAAAAATTATTACACAAAATGTAGATGTGCAGAAATTTCCCTTTTGCATACCTCTTCCACACAACCCCCTCCCACACAATAACAAACATTAATCAATTAATTGGCGGTCTTTGCTTGTTAGAGTTTGGGGCATGAAAATTTTGTTTTACATGTATAAACCTACAATTTCGTACCTTCCGCAAAGAATTTTTGCATCTCTTGAGTCTCCCATTGATGTAACAAGGAAGATGCTACACATTTGATAAAATGTAACCACAAATCAACTTAAATCATGGCAAATGTTTCAAGATTTAAAAAAAAAACTCACAACATACAAAAGCAACAACTGTGATTGTTTAACTATCGTTTGTCTTTCACATTCATGATTTCTCACAAAAATTGCATAAGATCACATCTCGATTTCCTATTGATTTTGAATGACATTTCCAACCTGTATTAGCTATTGATAACAAGGAACATCATACTACATTGTTGTGAGATATACTTATCCCCTTTCCATGAAACACCACTTCTTGACCCCTGATTTGTCATCAATAGTGAATTAATATTGTATCCCAATGGGCTTATGTTTAGAATTTTTCACTTTTCATATGATATTTAGACATGTTATTGAGACACAATTGAAAGCCTAGGATGTGATCCTATGCGATGCCATCTTTGGAGATAACAATTAATGTAAGGCAACAAAATCTCCAACAATACTCGTAGCTTTTAAATGCATTATGCAAGGAGAAAATGTTGCACAATCCACTATTCCAAATATGCAATCAATCAATGAAATCCCCTATCTACATGGGCAAACGAGTTTATTGTATCACTTTAAATATTTTTTTTCCTCACTCTGCTAGACATTTCCACTTTGTAAGTAGAAATGTTTTCTTAAGAAACGATGTTCTTAGTGCCATTTAATTGTAGATTTCTCATTTCCATATATAATCACCACCTGCTACTATTTTGCGTGTGGAACATGTTATGAAATCTTTGTATCAGAGATAAAGATGACATCAATTTTTTTTTATCATCCCATTGTTTGTCCTCAATGACCAATTTCAGGCTAGCATGTATATATTTGTGCGATCATCAATTGTACGTTTCGTGTTAAAAGGTTCATATCACCAATTTTCTTGTTCATTATTAAATATGATGCTTGTCCCACCACAACACGTTCACAAAATGTCACAAAAAAAATCCGAATAACTTGTGATTAAAGTTAACTAACGTATATGATTAATAACAAACAATGTTGTGGGTAAATATCAATATTTTCGACATTCAATTTATCAAATGCATGCATGCACGTGTCATCTCCTTGCATATCGTTTATATTGTATTCATATTAAATTTCATTTACTTTGAAATGTTATAAAATTAAGTTTTTTATGTGAAACTATTAATAAACCTTCTAGTTGAAAACTAGCTCCACAAGCTTTTTCGAGAACTCAATTTATGTTATTTGAAATAAATCTTCCATATCGAGACCAAACAACATCATCTACATCATTTATGGCTATTCACACTTGTACTTCAACCGACTAAGGCGATGCCACATACTTGTAAACATATATGATAACTATAAAATATCATTCAATCAACATTTCTCTTAATTTCCCATTACAATTTACGCATATTCATGATGACACTTAGATTTTAAATTCCAAATGCATCATACAAAATGTTTATAAATTTGTTAAAAAAGGTATTGTTTACAATTTTCTCATCTTAACCTGTAACAACATCCTCTTGCTATGGAATTTAATATTAATACTAGCTTCAACTTACACACTAACTAAAATTAAGAAACGTTAATTATCATTAAAATATACTATTGTTGATATGAATTGGATCATTATATTTTTTTCATCCATCTCGATGCATTTGGAATGGAAAATGTGGAGGAATCATCTCACGGGATTGTTTTTACCGACGGGACCCAGTTTGGAGAAACAGGGTTTGAAACCTTCTAGGATCATTTTGAGGCATCAAACAAAGTTTTTTGGGGGTAAAAATTTGTGGCTTTAGCACCAAACATTTTCATGTTATTATACACACAATATCTTTCCAAAAATTCAAGAAGTGCATCAATCAGAGTCTGCATGCAAAAGTTATGCCACTTAGAAGTTGACCTCCCTATTTTCACACCTATAGTTCGGGAGGATGCCACGTCCGCCCCCATTATTTATGGAAAAGGGCCTAGCCACATGTTTGTGATGTAAAAGACTCTATAAAATTCTATATTTTAACTCTATTTAAGATTTTATGTAGTCAAAATTAACCACTAGTAGGTTATCGAGTTGTGCTATAACTGGGCCACTACGAGGAAAATGCATTACATTGTTTTGAGAGAATTTTGTTCCATAGCTGAGAAAATATAGCCAGGATATATAGGAGGTAGAGCACACAGAGACGATCTATGCACTGTAGCAACCCACTGACCACATGCATCACTTATTTTTACCTACAACCATATTTCCAGACAAAGAAAGAGAGTGAAGCAGCCTCACCTTCTAGCTGGGTTTTCTCCCGAAAGGGTTTCCCAGAGAGCATATCTTGTGTCTCGTGTGTGTGTGTGTGCACGATTATTTTGTTGTTCTCTAATTTTCTGCATAATTTCCATTCGCATGCATGCATTAATTACAATTAAATCCATAGATCTTAAAGTTTAATAAATTGTAATAGTCTATAATTTTCAGAGTTTTAATATTATATTATTAGATCTCTTGTGATGAATTGTCCAGTGGAATATCCACGACAGTTTACAGATCAATTGTGTGGGACAAATATTTGCAAAAATTCATACATAGATATGAGAAAAACACTTCATTTAATATTAGATAATAAGTATTTAATTCATGAATGTAAGATCACAAGTGCACATGGTATTCAAAATCCATGAATACTATATATTGTTGTGCAAGAGTGAGGTGTGTGAAAGAAATTTGTGAGTGAGAAATTTATGCGTAGGATTGGAACATTGTAGAATAAACTTTCAGTTCCTTGCTCCACACACCTGTTCTCCCACACAAAACTTCTTCTTCAGACATTAAAAAGGCACTTCATTGAATATTGCATGATAAATATTTAATTCACAAATGGATTTAATATTGCATAATAAATATTTAATTCACAAATGTATTGAATATTTCATAATAAGTATTCGAGAACCTTGAATACCAACATTAGCTATTTCTAGTTTTTAAATGATCAAAGTCGTTGAACATAGTTTTGAAAATTTCACATCGAATCATTGAATCATCCCGATGTAAAATAAAATGAGCCCACATCAATCCACTCCTAAGAGGAAATGTAGCCAGAGTTGTAGAACATTACGAATTAAATTTTTCGTTCCTTGCTTTGCGTAGTTGTTCTCGCACACAATAATCCTTCCTCACATTCATAAAAAAGACAATTAATTTAATATTTGATAGTAAGTTTTTATTTGAAGTTTAAATAATTTCATGTCTACAAAATAAATTTCCCGTTGCGCCCCTGTTGCTCATTATTAATTGACTAATATGTCTAGTCGTACAGGGGAGAAGTATGTGGAAGGATGACCGAAACATTGTGGAAGAAAGTTTATGTTCCTTGCTTCGCACACCTATTCTTCTGCACAACACTACTTCTTGACATGAATTAAAAGGACACTTAATTTAATATTTCTTAATAATAATTATTTAATCCACAATTGTGAAATCACAAATGCACAAACTATTTGGAAATCTTAAAATACCAAGATCCAATTTTTATTTTTATTTTTTAAACTGCTGTTTCTAATTTTAAATACCTTACATCCCACGTCGATCCACCCTTAAGGGAAAATGTATACGTGGATGCAAAATATTACGAATTAAAGTTTGTATTCCTTACTCCGTGTTATAGGAAATTTTGTCACATCCATTCATTAGACCTCCTAATGGGATCAATCAACATCGCATTCCCCCCTTGTCAACATCATTGCACAAATCCCTATGTGAACCACTTTCATTTCCCATAATTTTTGCCTGAAACCACCTCATATGAGCCAGTTTTGGCACTAACGCTCCCTGGCCTTCCTTTGGTCATTTTTCACCTACAGGTTGCATCACTGTGGCCAATGTTGATCATATACATGTTGCATCATTATGTCCAACGTTGATCACCTACAAGTTGCTCCCCTTTGCACCTACATTGGTTCTAGAAATCGGGGAAAAAGAGAGAATTTCCGGAAGCTTCCAGAATTTGTTACAACCATTTACCCTAGATTAAACATTCAGATCCTATCTCATCCTTGTTTGGAGTTTCCATCCCTTATCCTTTGATCCCATCCTTCCATCAAATGTGGATCTAAACCTTAGATTGGTAAATGATAAGAACTCCCAACTTACCCCACTCGTCTATATATTTAACATCTTGCATATGCAAGAGGTTAATGGTTTGCTTTTGGATTCTATCCTTATGATGCTAAGGTGAGAGCTTAACATTCCATGCATTTAGGGTGATTGGAGGTGCATATTGTGACAAGTAAAGGACAAGCTAACAACTTGGAGGAGCTCTTCTACAAGATCAATGCCTATTTGTGGTTGTAATCTCCTTCCATTTATATCAATGAAAATATTTCTTTATTTCCTATATGTGATTGTCATTATTTCACTTATTTCAATATCATGTTGATCTATTAAATAAATTACTTAGATAATACTACATATATCTCGTAGTTTCTTGGCTTCTGTTATCTGACTGTGCAGGTTCTAATTTTGGCAATCAGAGCTAGAATTGGAGCATTCAAGCTGAAGAAGGAAAAAATGTGCGATAGATTCCAGGTAGGATTCATTCCATCATCTATTTACTTTAAGGAAAGAATTGGGTTCCTTGTTTCTCTGTTGTTCTAGGTAATCCATCAAACCTAGGGGCGATACTTTTGCCCGCAATCGTAAATCCTGCATAACAATGGCTTAGTTTTTAAACCATTGTTTCTAATTTTAAAAACCTCACATCCCACGTTGAGCCACCCTTAAGGGAAAATGTATACGGGGATGCAGAATATTATGAATTAAATTTGTATTCATTTCTCCTTGTTATAGGCCATTTTTTCACATCCATTCATTAGGCCTCCTAATGGGATCAATAAACATCCTATTTCCCCCTTGTCAACATCATTTCACAAAGCCCAAAGTGAACCTCTTTAATTTCCTAGAATTTCTACCTGAAACAACCTCATCTGAACCAGTTTTGGCACCAACTATCCCTGGCCTTCCTCTGTTCATTATTCACCAGCATCTTTCATCACTCTGGCCAACGTTGATCACCTACAGGTTGCTTCCATTTTCACTTGCGTTGGTTCTAGAAATCTAGGAAAAAGAGAGAATTTCCGGAAGGTTCCTCTTCCAGAAGCTTCCATAATTTGTTCCAACCATTTACCTTGGATTAAAAATTTGGATCCTATCTCATCCTTATTTGGAGTTTCCATCCCTTGTCCTTTGATCCCATCCTCCCATCAAATGTGGATCTACAACCTTAGATTGGTAATTGGATAAGAACTCCCAACTTACCCCACTCATCTATATATTTACCATCTTGCATATGCAAGAGGTTAATGGTTGGATTTTGTTTTCTACCCTTATGCTGCTGAGGTGAGAGGTTAACATTCCATGCATTTAGGGTGATTGGAGGTGCATATCTTGAAAAGGAAAGGACAAGTTAACAACTTGCAGGAGCTCTTCTACAAGATCAACACCTATTTGTGGTTTTAATCCCCTTCCATTTATATCAATTCAAATATTTATTTGTTTTCCTATATGTGATTGTCATTATTTCACTTATTTCAATACCATGTTGATCTATTGAATAGAGTACTTAGATGATACTCCATAGATTTCGTAATTTCTTGGCTTGTGTTATCTGACTGTGCAGGTTCTAATCTTGGAAATCAGAGCTAGAATTGGAGAATTCAAGCTAAAGAAGGAACAAAGCGTGCGACGGATTCCATGTAGGCTTCATTCCATCATCTATTTACTTTAAGGAAAGCATTGGGTTCCTTGTTTCTTTGTCGTTCTATGTTGGCCATCAAACCTAGTGGATATACTTTTGTCTGCAATTCTAAATCCCACATAAAAATGGCTTAGTTTTAAAACCATTGTTTCTAATTTTAAAAACCTCACATCCCACGTCGTGTAATATTTCGAAATGGGAAAAGTAGGAATAAAGTGCATAAAACTGGAATTATGCAGAAATATAAATAGATAAAAGCATGAGACAACAATAGATCCATTCCATTATGAATATAACATCAAAATAGGTACAATATCTTGAGGAAAAGATCACTCAAACTGGGCAAACAAGCCTCCCATGAAAGCATACACCTAGATCTAAAATGTTGTCAATACATGAAATACAGGAATGCAGAAAACTGCATTGTCTAAGAGAGAGTAGCAGCTGAAAGATATAAAAATATATTGCTACTGATACAATGTTCCAAAAATTCTAAGGCTAGAGATCCATGCTCCAACACAGATTTCCAGGACAACCCAGAAATGGTTTCCAGAAATACACACTATACAAAATATAGCAGATTTGGCCCTAGGGCTGAATAATATCTACAAATGAATCATTGATGGGAGATGGCTGATCTGATATACAATATGGCTCATACTCCTCCAACATATCTCATAAATGAAGGGTTGATCCCCACACAGGAAACCCAAACACTCCAAATAGGGCAATAAACCGACTGCTGTAGCTGCTCTCCAAAATAACACAATCCTTGAGGGAAACTATGTTGTAGCTGATGACTGCTACTTGGCATGGTTCCAATATATGTAATGAAGCCCTGATGACTTCCTCACAAGCTCCCGGATGAAAGGATGATCCGTACAATGGAAAACTAGCTAAAAAATTGGAGATCTCTCTCCTCCATTGCTACACCCTTGAAACACAACCCAACTCTAAATAGTTGTGCGTTGTACATGAGACTGAAGCTTGGCCAAATTCATGAATGTGGAAGTATAGTGAAAAATCCTCCAAGAGCTTCTCAATGGAAGAGGTGGGAGTCCTAATCAGGAACACCCTGTGCTAAACAACACTGCAATCTTAGCTAAACAACTGAAGAAAGCTATATGTCTAAACATACCATATATCAAAACATAAAATATCTCAACATAATCAATATGGCTGCCATCCTCTTCCTTTTATTAGATATGAGCTTCCAAGCCCTAAGCCCCATCCATTAATGACACTACTTCCATGCAATGTGTCTCCATCTAAAACTGCGTTTTTTGTCCATTAATGTTCACTCCTCCATGACAACGCTATTGATTTGGTCAAAGTTGACCCAATCCACATGCTCTAGCCCCTGTTCACACCTTAGGGTGCTTTACTAAGCTGAAAATATGCTCCACTTTCACATGAGAAGTGGTTTTATTCTTCATAAAGAGATTTATGGGTCTCCCTACCCACTTATTCACCTATCTAAGTGACAAAACAAAACTTTAATATTCCAATTAGCTGCAAGCTAATTTAGGAATATTACACGTCGATCCACCCTTAAGGGAAAATGTATACAAGGATGTAGACTATTACAAATTAAAGTATTTATTCGTTACTCCACACACTTGTTATCCCACACATCACTGCTTTCTCACACACATTAAAAGATACTTCATTTAATATTAGATACTAAGTTTCTACTTAAATTAATTTCATGTGTGTGACATTCCTTAAACTAAACCTTACAGTTGTAGGTACATCTCGAACAAGGAGGAGAAAGGATGGGCTCTGCAGTTTGTTCGTTTCGCCTACGACTAGGCTTGTGAAGTTGAGGGATTTTTTTCAAAATGAGGATGACAACAAGGGAACAAAATTTGGTGCTATCACATGTTGAGGTTCCTCCGGTAACTATTTGTGGTTACAAGATGATGGAGGAGGGTTTTTCAGAGGGTATGGACGAGTTGGTACATTACCTTCCTAAGTTGGATGATACTATCATTTTTTTGGCCGACAAACCAGCTCAACATCATGAAGCTTCAGTGGATCAACCATATGGAGAGGTCAACTTGGGAGTTGATGCATATTTTTTCAGCAATTTACTAGAATTACGAAGGTACCTAATGCACTAGTTCATTCCCTATGCCAAAACAAGGTAGGGTTATTTTGCCATTTTATATTGTACCAACATTTGTTATGTTTGTGGTTACATATTTGGAGGGGTTTGTAGTTTTGAGCTATGGGGTTCCTTAGGAGGGTGCATTATGGGCGGATTCCTTTGGTTCTCTCCCAGATTTCAATTGTAGGCAAAATAAAAGGCTCTTTGATGGATTGGGGTTTTCGTAGGAGGGGGTTTTCAATGGCCCAACAATGGCATCATGATTCTATATTAGCTAGGCATTGGTGGATAATAAATTAGTCTCAAGGGTCCTAAAGGACATTGAGGTTTTTGGTTAAATTTGACTCATGATCGAAGTGTTGCGCAAGGGTTTGAAACTGATCCAGTTCTTTGGCAGTCAGCTCGAACCGAAACCATATGCGGGCTCAAGGGTGAATTCCAACCCAACATTGGGTGGTAATAAGGGGAAGAAGAGGAAGTGTACATGGCCAAGAAGTGAGGAAGTAAACATGGTTTTTGGGGAATATGTCAAGATGGGTGAGGTCATATACAGTTCAAAAAAAGCGGTGGTCAGGATAGCGAGGGGTAGATTTTATTTTTGTCGAATTCCTTCAGGAATGGTTCGAGAAACAATGGGGAAGGGAATTGGTGGAATATCTGAAAGTTTGTAGCTCATAGTTGGTTTTTATTTAAATTTGAGTCAGTAGAGGCATCAAGTAGGTTATTGTCAAAACCTCGCAGTGTTTATTCATCGTTAGTTCTTCTAAGGAAGTGGTTACCTTTGTTTGAGGCTAAGAGAGAAAAGATGGGAAATTCCCCTCTGTGGGATATGTTGTCAGGGTTTTTGCTACAATACTAGTTTGTGGATGTATTTAGAAAGACTGGGCCACCTGGGTACGTTTTTGGATGCATACAAATCATATGAGGTCATGGAAAGAAGACCATTGCAAGAATTTTGATAAATTTGGATACTAGTGAAGGGTTATACCCATACATCTATTTGAATTTTATAGGGATATATCACAAGAAGAAATTCGACTATGAGGGGGTTCCCTTATGATGTTTTCATTGTCATAAGTTGGGTCATAATTTGGAATACTACCCTCTTCCATACAAAGGTAGGATAAATTCGATATCAGTGGGCTAGGAGGGTCAATTTAAGGTGTTGTAGTCATTCCTTCTAGCTTAGAATCTGATGGCTTCTTCCAAGGGGCTTGAGGTGATTATAGTTGAGCCTAAGTTGATGGTGAAAGAAGGTGTATTTGTCACAGATCGTCAACTTCTGAGTAAATTATGGATATCATCTGCTGCAAATCCATCCACATCATGTAGAAATTATACAACAAGCATGTATATCTTGGATTCACCCGATATAAAAATGTACTAAAGTTAAATACTGAATCAATTCTACAAATATTTTGCGGAATTTAACACACAATCTCTAATCACATGAACATGAAGAAGAATAAAATCATACACAACATAGAGAATTTCTCGGGGAAAGATTACAACTAAAAACCCCACTATCTTCTATTGTATATTAAGCATGGATAATGAAACAAATACAATGCCTTTCTCTTCTCACAAGAGCCTCCAACATTCAGCTATCTGTCTCACACTTTCCTCACAGAAAACTGACCAATACTTAGTCAATTTCTAGCCTCCTGATAGCCTACCTTGCTTGCGCAATCCTTGATGGTCAAGATCCCTAAAAGATAGGAATTATTGCCTGCCTTTAATGCACAAGTATAATGGGCACTCCAATGGGTGGTTGGATGCATGTGTGCAAGCCACTAATGTCACAACTGATAGTAAACTTCCATTTCACCCTAGAACTCAACTGGGTCTCCACTAGATCTGACATGAATGCAACTAATAATATTAAATCTTCAATTGCATGTGAGATCACTGCATGTGAATTAATTAATATTTAATTCACTTGATCTCTTACTACTTGTATCTTTAGTTACAACTATCACAACTGAGTTTAACTCACTTAACTGAGTTTAACTATTTACAACTTGCATTAACTAATGCACCACTGCACTTCGAACTCTGTTACAACTAGAATTACTCTGCATGTCCCACCAACCAACCTATAACTCGAAATCTACTAGCTAACTAAATTTTACACTTTCATTTAACTCATTCAAGTCCACATTAAGAATATATTACAATTTAATGTCCATCTAAGTTAAGGGATAATAAAAATAGACATGCACCCAAAAATAACACTGTGGGCCCCACCCTAGTTTGGGTGCTGAATGCAACCAGGTGCTTAATGAACTAGGCGCGGGTGTTGAATATTCTTGTTGAATCTCAACACTCCCTATCAACAAGAAAGGGATTATCCTTCACCCTGATCCTGTCTCTACGGTATTCAAATTTTCTCCTGGTGAGCGCCTTCGTCAGAATATCTACGTCTTGATCTTCCGTGGGAATGTACTGAAGCAACATGATCCTCCTCTGCACATAATATCTGAGATGATGGTAATATATATATATATATATATATATATATATATATATATATATATATATATATATATATATATATATATATATATATATATATATATATATATATATATATATATATATATATATATGCTTGGATTTATCATGAAGCATAGGATTAATCGAGAGTTTAATGCAACTCTGATTATCAAAATGAATCACTATCGAATCCATCTGAGAACCAAACAAACCAACCAATATCTTTCTCATCCAGATAGCCTCACATGCAGCTTGACTTGCTGCCATGTATTCCGCTTCCACTAAACTAAGTGCTATGGATCGTTGCTTCCTGATGTACCAGTAAACTGCTATCGACCCAATGCTAAAAAGCCCCCCCGATGTGCTCTTTTTGTTCGATGGACTACCAGCCCAATCTGTATCCGTGAAGCCATGCAAATTCACTCCATTCGTCCATATATACCATAGACCATACTCTGATGTGCCCCTCAGGTATCTCAGGACATGCTTCCCCGCCTTCCAAAAGATCTTGGTAGGCTTAGCCATAGCTTGACTCAACTGGTTAACTGCGTAGCAAATGTCCGGTCTCGTGTTCACTAGATACATTAGCAAACCCACTAACTGTCGATAGACAATAGCATCCACTACCTCTCTAGAAGTAGCATCCTCGCTCCTCCAATTTCCTGGAAGAGTATCCATGGGTTTGCAAATCTCCATGTTAAACTTACCCAATATCTCCTTTGCATACTTGCCTTGAGACACAAAAAGTTCACCATCCCGCTGCCATATTTCCAATCCAAGGAAATAATGAAGGAGTCTCATGTCCTTCATTTTGAACTCCCCTGCAAGATCCTCCTTGCATGAGTGTATCAGCTGCTCATCACCAGTAAGAATTAAATCATCAACATAAAAAACAATGATCAATATCTTACCCTCAACCACAATCTGGTTCTTCACTTTTGGTGAAGCCTAGTCCAATGAAATAGTTGTCTATTTGAGTGTACCAAGCACGGGGTGATTTCTTCAGCCCATACAATGCTCTTTTGAGTCGACACACATGCAAATCACTATTGAAGATCTCGAAACCTTCAGGCTTCTCTATGTACACCTCTTCCTCAATGATCCCATTGAGAAACATAGTTTTCACATCCATCTGATGAATGTGCCAGCCCATCTACGATGAGAGTGCAAGGATGGATATTATGGAAGAGTACCTTGCGATAGGTGCAAAGTTCTCATCATAATCTATCCCCTCGATCTGTGAGAAATCCCAGGACACAAATATGACCTTGAATTTCTCCACACTCCCATCAACAACTTGCTTTACCTTGTAGATCCATATCGAACCTACCACTGATTTGTCGACCGGTCTTGGGACTATCTCCCATGCACTATTCTTGACAATGGAGTCATACTCCTCCACCATTGCATTAAACCAAGTAGGCTTCTACACTACTTCCTGAAAGGAAGATGGTTCAGTCATAATACATTTGCTCATAAGAGCCATGTATCCAGTAAATCGGTCAAGAGACCGTCTTTACAGCCTACTAACTTCCGTGGTGCGCCTTTGGCCATTTCTGATGGATGGCTCTGCATGAGTGATTTCCTCCACTCCATGAACCTCCTCATGCGGCTGATCCACATCTTGAGACTCATCCTTGGGAACCAATAGTTCCTCCTCTACATGCAAGTCTAGCTCCCTCTCAAGGGACAACCGCATGGCTTTCCCCTCATCAAATTTTATATCCCGTCACACAATAGTCAATCTGTTGTTTGGAAAATACACACGATAATTATGGGGTGTCTCTGTGTACCCCACAAAAATCCAAACCCTAGCTGTTGGTTCCAGCTTCTTCCTAGCGTCCTTGGTCACATGCACATAAAAAAATGAGCCAAAAATCTTAAAGTGTGAAACATCAGGTTTCTTACCAATGAAAGCCTCTTCAGGTGTACTCATGCCAAGTACTCTATGAGGACAACAATTTTGCACATAAACCACACTGTTTCATTCTTCTGCCCACAAATGCATTGGTAGGCCCTGATCCTGCTACACCGCTTGTGCTGCACCCACGATCGTTTTGTTCTTCCTCTCCAGGACCCCATTTTTTTGTGGGTTATGAGGCACTATGAGTTCTCTTCGAATTCCTTCTTTGTTGCAAAAGTTCTTGAATTCGTTAGATATGTATTCTCCACCATTATCGCTCCTAAGAGCCTTCACTTACTTCCCTGAATATTTCTCCACCAATTCCTTAAACTCACAAAACTTAGAGAATGTTTGATCTTTCTTTTGCATGAAGAAGATCCAACATTTACTAGAAAAGTCATCAACAAAGATTACATCGTACTTATGTTTTGTTGTTGAAGCAATTGAGAATGGTCCACACACATCTGTGTGAACTCTCTCAAGGATCCCCTAAGCTCGGTTCTCCTTCTCATGAAAGGTGGAATCTACATACTTCCCCATGGTGAAACCCTTGTACAGATCTAACTAAGCAAGTGTCCCATTGGAAGTCCAGTAGAAATTTGCTGCATGTTTTTCAAGGCTCCATGATGAAGATGACCCAATCTCCTGTGCCATAATTCGCCCTCATCCCATCTCACCACTTTTTCCACCTTTCCACCATGGCAGCACAACCATCTACCTCCAGCTTGTAGAGATTCTTAACTCGAATCCCTATCCTCTTGGATTGACCCATTGTATTATGTCACAGGAAAGCTTTTCCATCACTAAAAACAACGTTATAGACTCTGTCCTCCAACATTGCGACTGAGACCAAATTTTTCTTCAGAGCTTGTACATGCATTACATCTTTTAATTTAAATGGTTTACCTGAATCCCTCTGAAAGGTAATAGTGCCAATCTCGGTAGCACTGTACCATCCGTTGTCACCCATTTCAATTTGCATCTGGAGTTCTTTCTCCTCCAAGTCACTGAAAAGTTCCTTATCTCCTGTCATGTGAAAGGAAGCACCACTATCCAAATACCACATAGATCCCAATGCACTTGAAATCATGCATGTGATCAATGAGAAGTCAAGATCAAATTGCGAGGCAAGTGCCTCACTAGCTGCAGATCTAGAAACATTCTTGTTCTTCTTCTTTTGTGGACAGTTAGTAGAAAAATACCTGCGTTCGTGACAGTGAAAACACTTCACCTTGGACATGTCTTGCTTCTTTCCTTTGGACTCGAATTTATATGGAATTTCTTCCCCTTCCCCTTCTTCACCTTGGCAGCCAAAGCAAAATCCTCTTCATCATCATGCTTAGATGAAGAGCCATCTCTAGTGTTTTGGCTGAACTCCTCCTGCACCAAATCCGACCACAGTCGTTCCCAATCTGGAAAATTTTCCCATCCGTTGACATAGTCTTCATAACTGTGCCAACTCTTAGAAAGTCCTAGGAGATCCAAGCTCACCAAATCATCATCAGCGACTGTTATTCACACACTCCCCAGTTCCTCTTGACATTGGAAAAACTTCATGAGATATTTTGGAATGGTGTCGCCCTTTTCCATCTTGATCTTCCTAAGTTTATCTTTGAGCGCCAATTTCCTATGGTTGTTGCTGCTTTGGAATAGATTCTTCAAAACCTTCCACATTGCATATGGTGTGGATTTCCCATGGATTCTTGAGACAATGTGGTCTCTTACTCCCTCCAACAGGATCCTCCTCGCCTTTTCCACTTTCTTTTTCCATGCATCAAGATTTGCGGCATTTGCAACATCGAGCTTAGGAACATCTTTTTCAATGAATTCCTTCAACCCATTGTCTTCGAGTACTGCCTCCATCCTGTCCTTCCAAGCAATTTAGTTCGAGCTACCCATGAGTGCATACTCTAACCTCAAGCCATTGAAAGCCATTTCGATCTTGAATCAGCTGTAGCACCAAGAAAGTATTTCTGCAAATTCAAATTCTATCCAGTCACAAACTCAGCTCCTGCTTCACTTCTGCAATTTCTTGTGCTCTGATACCATGTATAAATTATACAACAAACATGTATATCTTGGATTCACCCGATCTAAAAATGTACTAAATTTAGATACTGATTCGCTTCTACAAATATTTTTCGGAATTAAAAACACAATTTCTAATCACATGAACATGAAGAAGAATCAAATCATACACAACATAGATAATTTCCCAGGGAAAGCTTACAGCTAAAAACCCCACTATATTCTATTGTTTATTGACCATGGATCATGAAACAAATACAATGTCTTTCTCTTCTCACAATATCCTCTAACATTCAACTATCTATCTCACACTGTCCTCACAGAAAACTGATCAATACTTAGTCAATTTCCAGCCTCCTGACAGCCTGCCTTGCTTCTTCAATCCCTGATGGTCAATATACCTAAAATATAGGAATTATTGCTTGCCTTGACTGCACAAGTATCATGGGAAATCCAATGGGTGGTTGGCTGCATGTGTGCAAGCCAATCATGTCACAAATGATAGTCTACTTCCCTTTCACCTAGAACTCAACTAGTTCTCCACTAGATCTGACATGCATGCAACTAATAATAGTAAATATTCAGTTGCATGTGAGATCATTGCATGTGAATTAATTAATATTTAATTCGCTTGATCTCTCACTACTTTTATCTTCAATTACAATTAGCACAACTGAGTTTAACTCACTTAACCGAGTTAAACTATTTACAATTTGCATTAACTAATGCACCATTGCACTTCAAACTCTGTTACAACTAAAATTACTCTGCATGTCCCACCAACCAACCTCTAACTCGAAATCCACTAGTTAACTGAATTCACTACTTTCAGTTAACTCATTCAAGTCCACATTGAGAATAGATTATAGTTTAATGTCCATCTAAATTAAGGGATAATAAAAATAGACATGCACCCAAAAATAACACTGCGGGCCCCACCCTAGTTTGGGTGCTTAATGCACTAGGCGTGGGTGCTGAATCGTCTTGTTGAATCTCAACACATCGAGGGCTTTAGATTTGGGTAATGGCTCTATTCATCTCTTAGTTTTCTCCTTAGCTTGATCTTTATCTTATTTAACAGTGGATGCAATTGTTTTATCTCTGTGCAAGAGTCTGTGCTTGATCCCCACTCAGATATATTCAAGTCCCTCTCCTTCCCCATCACCTTGATTTCCCTATATATTACTCCTTTTATTCCTTATGTGAGCTAATCTTTGGTTGTCCATTCATCTTCATCCTTTAATTATTATCTCTGATCCTCTACAAAAAGTAATTTGGGAGGTTAGGTGGTCTACGACGCTTCCTTCCTTCCAAACCTATTGGGAGGGGTAGGGGTTATATTTCCTCCATTTCTTGAGCTCAATACATTGAAAACAAGGAGGTGGCAGCAGGTAGTCAACAAACCATTATTGTGGCGCTTAGAGCATCATATACCCCTCCTCCTACACCCAATGATTGTTCTATCCTGAAATTGTCAAGGATTGGCTAATGCCTCCAATTTTTTATTATTTAAAGAGACTGGTAAACTCGATGGCGGTTGAAAATATTTTCCTATAGGAAAATTTGGGTGCATATCATATCATTGTTTGGGTTTTGGAAGGACGTTTTCCGGGATGTAAATTTGTCACATCTAACGCAAAAGGAAGGTCGAGTGGTTTGGTGGTGGGGGTAAACTTGAAAACCATTAAGATCATTAGCTCATGGGGTTTGGAAATGGCCATGGGGTTGACATTTTCTCACCTGAATTAGTGATAGCCTTGAAGCTAGTCAACATCTACAGTCACATCAAGATCGTCTTGAGTTTTGGAATTCACTTCTCGCCTGATCCTTCATGAAAGCATCCAATTTAGTGATCGGTGGGGATTTAGATTTATCCATTACTGTGGTGGGTATTTGGGGTCTGTGTTCTCATTAGTACCCCACTAGTAGAAAATGATGAAATTAGTGACTAGGTGACTAAAAAATTTAGTCACCACAACTATTTCAAGTGAATTACTACTAAATTTGAACAATTTTAAGTGACCCAACTGAAAACGACTAACTTAAATGACTAATTTATTCTAGGGATAAAATAAACGACTACATAATAAGTGACCCAACTAAAAACGACTAACTTAAATGACTAATTTAGTCCATGACTAAAATATATGACTAGATAATAAGTGACAAAATTAAAAGTAATTAACGTAAATGAATACTGTAGTCCAAGAATAAAAATATGACCAACTAGCAAGTACAAGAAGTATATGATTTAGTCATTTATGCTATTCATTTTTTAATGTGTCACTACAGAAATGGACCATTTTAATTTTGATATTAAAATGTTACATTTCACTAAATTTTGACGTTGCAGATGGATTTAGAGATAATGGGGGTCTCTAAATCCATCTGCAGTGTTAAAATTTAAAGACAAAGGGGTTGCTTCCCCACATTCATGGATGGCATTCATAATAAACTTGTTAGTGTGGATTGGCGCACCTTACTCGAGAGATTTCATCTAGGCATTTGATATTGTAAAACTAGCCAAATACCCATCAACACTAATAACAAATTGTTTAGCTAACCCTTATTTTCCATGCGAAAATACTCAAGAGATATTTTTCCACATTCGTGAATACATGTTAAAAATAATTATAACCAACTTAATCACAAATTAATTATAAAAATATTGCTATATTTTCTTATTCTTTGATATAAAAGTGTATGTTTAAAAATCTTTTCAATGAAACGAATATTTACAAATATAATCATAATGTTATTCACTTAAAAGAAAGGTGAAAAGCGTCTATAAAATTTATACAAACATTATATATCTTAAAAATAGCTTAAAAGATGAATTAATCTAGTTTTTTCATTTTCTTATTTAAAAAACATATATTTTTTCTTATTTTGCAAGAAAAATAAAAAATTCTCTTCAAATTGGCAACTTCATAAGTATTTAATAAATTAAATACTATTCAATATCTAAACCCAAATCAAAGAGGTGGAGGGAAAAATCAAAATGATGGTGGGAAAAAAAAAAACTAAAAAAATGAAAGATAATTGGTATATTGCCATACAACATTTCCAAATGCCTTTTCCTCTCACCGTCGCACAATTCGATTATTGGAAACCAACACCAAGTGGGAAAGAAACCAAACAGAGAGAGCGGAGCACATTTTACATGTCAATGTAAATATACAGCATAAAAAATCCACGTGTTCCCTGGGCTTTGGAGCCATTTTATCTCTGTCTTTGGTTTTTGAACTAAAATGGAATTGAATTTGCTAAGGTTTTGAGGGTTTTTGTCCACAGTTCTGCAGTAGAACGATGGATTTTGCGAATCTGTCCCTATGGCTTCATGAAGCTCTGGTGTAGTAGGGTTTGAAGGGTTTAGCCCAGCTTCTGGCAGAGGGTTTGAATCAAATTATTGAATGAACACCCACCTACATCATTCATTTCTTCAATGGAAGAGTATTCACGAAGCTCTGGTGCAGCAGGGTTTGAAGGGTTTGGCCTGTCTTTTTGGCAGAGCGTTTGAATCAAATTACTCAATGAACATCCATCTGCATCTTTCATTTCTGAAATGGAAGAGTATGTTAGAGATGCCCCAAGAGCATCATCAGTCATTAGTCCGTAGGGAGTCGGTATGAAAATCTACCTTAGGAGACTATATGATGCAGGAGCATGAGGCTTAAAGACAGAAGGCTTCATTAATTATTCCAAAAATCCAAAAAAAGTTACAAGCAAAGGTGTTGGTACCTTTAGCTGTCAAATTTCAGTTTTACTAGATAGGGTTGAACTAGTATCTATGAAGATTTAACTGTTTTAGATTAGTTTCAACACATTTAGCTTTCAGTTGATTAAGTTAGGGAAGATATAATGTAATGAGGATTTTGTCTAAATTAGGAGAATTCGATCCTCCAGAGGAGGTCGACTGTTATGTAAAAAAACTATAAATGTAACCTCTGAGAAGGAGGAATTTAGGATTTGGCATAGAAGATTGGATTTAGAGGGTTTTCCCTTTGTTTTAATAAAATTACAGAATTTCACTATTTGTTGTATTCTTGGCAAGTTCCCAGAGGGTTTCACCCTTCGAAAATCCATTGGATTTAATGTTTTCTGTGTATGAATCAAGTGTGTATTAGTTTCTGTGTATATATTGAGAGGAAATAGAGAGAAGTTCAATTTCTTTCTTGATATTGGTTATTCAATAATCGATCCATGTTTATTGATTTACACAGCGAAAAGGAGGTTTTCCAGAGAAATTGAAGTTAACCATGAAAACCCACAGAAAATCTGACTTCAAACGCGATCAGAATTGAAAGTTTGCAGGTTAGTGGTTTTGAGGAACAAACCATTTTTTTCGCACAACTTTTGGGTTGTGAGTGGTTTCATTCCAATCGAACGCGATCGAATGGTAATGCGACATGTCACAATACAAAAACCAGCGATTCTCGCGTAACGTTTGATTGATAAAGTTCTGGGGTCGATTGAACGTGATAACCGTTTGATCATATGCGTTGGAGATCCGACAGTGGTCGCATCGTAAGCTGCGTGGAGGTTTAATTACAAGGTATGGACCCGATGGTTATTGTAATAGAGCTTTATTAAAATATTTGAAATCCGAAAACCCACTTCGGAGTGTTTTAAACCTTGTTTAAAAATATAGTATTACAATTTCCGAAGGGGTTAAACATTGTTTTAACAGTCGATTATCATATTTATGAAGGTCTTGTAACATGTTATAAAAGTGCATTATAATATTCCGAAGGGTAAAGGGGATTTTTCTTCTGCATGTGACTATTAAAAATTGTTTAATATGAATCCTTATGTTGAAGAAAGATAAGGGGAATTTAGGTTGTTTTTATTAGTTTTATCAAATAAACTTATTAAATTTTGATGACAGAGAGTGAAAACAAAGACCAGGATCCGATTCCTCCTGAATTAGAAAACATTTAGACAAAGTTTGAGCAACTCTCCTTAATGCCTGCACCCACACTGCCATCATTTGTGGTATCAGAGTAGTCTTTAGAGCATTTTTCAGACATTTAACAAGCTTCCAAAAGTCAGAAAAAGAAATCCAACATCGCTGTCAGAATTGGTAGAGGTGGAGCTGGTAGAAGAAGAGGTAGACTAGTTGCAAATGCTGAAGTACTAGAAACTATGTAGCAAATTCAAGCCAGATTGGGAGCAATAGAAGCAGGACAACAAATAGATCCTGAAGATGTCAGTGAACCTGAAGCTGAAGAAGAAGAAGAAAATGTTGAGCTTACTCCTAATATGAGATTATTTAAATCAGTTTTAGGATCTACATCTAAGCCTAGACTTGAAGTATCAGCTTTTGTAGGAGGATTGAATCCAGAAGAGTTGATAGACTGGATCAATGAAATGAATAAATTCTTTGATTATGAAGAGATGAGTGAAGAAAAGAGAGTTAAGTTTGCTGTCACAAGGTTGAAAGGACATGCAACACTTTGGTGGGATGGAGTGCAAGCAGAAAGAAGGAGATTTGGTAAGCAACCAATCAAGAATTGGAACAAAATGGTGGCAAAGCTGAGAGGTAAGTTTTTGCCTTGTCATTATCAGCTTTCATTATTTAGACAAATGTAGAATCTTAGACAAAGATTAATGACAGTAAAAGAATACACAAATTTTTTTTACGAAGTGAGCATAAGAGCAGGACAAATTCAAGATACAACAGAGAATATTTCTAGGTACATAAATGGTCTCAGAATGGACATTCAAGATGAGATAAGTATATTGTCTCCTAAAACAGTAGAAGAGGCTTATCAGATGGCCTTAAAAGCTGAAGAAAAACTCATGAGAAAGCAATCTACCAAAGGAAGAGGTACTTTCCAAGGAAGAGGAAGTCAAGGTGGTAGAGGAAAATCTACAACACCAACAGATGGAGCTAGCAAAAACTCACCTCAATATGCACCCACAGAAGGTGATAAAAGTGGCAGAAGGAATCCTTACAGAGGAAGAGGAGGCAGAAATAGAGTAAGAGAAGTCAGATGTTACAGATGTAACAAATTAGGACATAGAGCCTATGAGTGTCCAGAGAATGTGGTGACAAACTAGAGAAATGAAATTGTTGCTCAGACTTAAGAGGAAGCAACAAAGTTGCCTGAAACAGAGAAAAAAATTGTGCCAGAGAAAGGAGAATATTTGGTGGTTAACAAGGTTTTGTTAAAACAAATAAAGGAAGTTGTTGAACCAACACAGAGAAAGAATTTGTTTAGAAGTGTGTGCAAAGTTCAAGGGAAATGCTGTCAATTGGTAATTGATAGTGTCAGTACAAATAATTTGGTCTCTACAGAGGTGATAGAGAAGTTGAAATTGAAGACAAGGGAACATCCAACACCCTACAAGGTGTAATGGCTTCAGAAGGGACATCAACTTATAGTAAAGGAACAATGTGAAATAGAATTGCAAATGGGTAGTTACAAAGATAAAATCATGTGTGATGTGATGCCTATGGATGTGTGTCACATATTGCTGGGTAGAACTTGGCAGTATGACAGAGCAGCAGTGCATGATGGAAAAAGAAACACTTGCAAGTTTTTCAAAGATGGTATGAATCAAACATTGTTACCGATGGAAGAAGAAGATGCATAAAGTAAAAAGTCTGATCCAAAGGCTTTATTGTTGAGTGGAAAAGAATACTTGCAGCAGATTGAAGATGAAGAGGTAAATTTTGCTTTAGTTTGCAAACCTAAGGTAGTATTTACTTCTACTAAAATTTCTGATTTGCCAATTGAAATTCAAGAAATGTTGGAGAGTTATTGTGATATTATTGTCGATGATTTGCCTGATGAATTACCACCTGTAAGAAGAATCAACCATCAGATAGATTTGATTCCAGGATCAAATTTTCCAAACAAAGCATCTTACAGAATGACTCCTACAGAAAATGAAGAAATCAGAAAGCAAGTGCAGGAATTGGTTGACAAAGGTTTGATCAGAGAAAGTTTGAGTCCTTGTGCAGTACCTACAGTATTAAGTCCGAAGAAAGATGGAGGTTGGAGAATGTGCACTGATTCAAGAGCAATAAACAAGATAACAATCAGGTATAGATTTCCTTTACCTAGAATTGAAAATTTGATGGATTGTTTGACTGGAGCAAGATATTTTTCAAAACTAGATTTGAAAAGTGGGTATCATCAAATTAGGATAAGGGAAGGAGATGAATGGAAACAACCTTTAAAACAAATGAGGGATTGTATGAATGGATGGTAATGCCTTTTGGTTTATCAAATGCACCTAGTACATTTATGAGGCTCATGAATGAAGTATTAAAGGAATTTATTGGTAAATTTGCAATAGTATATCTGGATGATATATTAATTTACAACAAAACAAAGGAAGAACACCCGAGACATCTTAATTATGTCTTAAGGAAGTTACATCAAGGGAAGTTACTGATAAATTTAACGAAATGTTCATTCATGAAAGAAGAATTGGTATACCTGGGTTTTGTTGTTTCTGCTAAAGGATTAAAAATGGATCCAGAGAAGATAAAGGCAATTGTGGAATGGCCTTCACCTAAAAGCGTCTTTGAGGTAAGAAGTTTTCACGGTCTTGCTAGTTTTTATAGAAAATTCATAAGGAATTTTAGTAAGATCATTGCACCTATCATTGAAACCATAAAGAAGGACAAACAACCATTCAAATGGACTGCTGAAGCTGAAAGGAATTTTCAATTTTTGAAGCAAAACATAACTCAGAAACCTGTCTTAGTTTTGCCTGATTTTAATAAACCTTTTCAAGTGAAATGTGATGCCAGTGGAGAAGCTATTGGAGCTGTATTAAGTCAAGAAGACAGACCTATAGCATATTTCAGTGAGAAGCTGAATGAGACAAGGAGGAAGTACTCTTCATATGACAAGGAATTTTATGCAATTGTAGAGTCATTGAAGAAGTGGAGACATTATTTAATGTCTAAAGAATTTGTGCTATATTCAGATAATCATGCTTTACAGTATATTATGCAACAACCTAAATTGAATAAAAAACATGCAAAATGGGTTGAATATCTTCAAAGTTTTAACTTTGTATTGAAGCATATAAGTGGTCAAGCAAAAAAGGTAGTTGATTCCTTGAGTAGGAAAAGCATTCTTGTTCAAGAAAGTCAAATTGAAGTGTTAGGTTTTGATTTTCTTAAAGAACTCTATAAGACATATTTGGATTTCAAAGAAGCATTTGAAGCATGTTGTAATCCTGTTTTGATAGACTGAAGTCAATGGTTGGATTATTTATTGCAAGAGGGTTTATTGTTCAAAAGAAATCAGTTGTGGATACCAAATTGTTCTATGAGAAAAAATTTAATCAGGGAAAAGCATAGTGGCGGACTTGCTAGACATTTCGGTGTTGATAAAACATATGAGCAACTAAGTCATTTTTATTTTTGGCCAAAGATGAGATTTGAAGTGGAAAAGTATGTGAAGAATTGTAAAATTTGTCAATATGCAAAAGGGAAAAGTCAAAATGCAGGTTTGTACATTCCATTACCTATTCCAGACAGACCTTGGGATATGGTAAGTATGGATTTTGTTTTAGGATTGCCTAAGAAACAGAGAGGGAATGATACAATTTATGTTGTAGTTGACAGAGTTTCAAAAATGGCACATTTTATTCCATGTTATAAAACTAGTGATGCTACTCATGTTGCTAATTTGTTTTTCAAGGAGATTATCCGATTACATGGGTTACCTAAAAGTATTGTTTTTGGTAGAGACACCATATTTGTTGGTAATTTTTGGAGGAAATTGTGGAAGAAGCTTGGTACTAAACTAAGTTTCAGCTCAGCTTATCACCCTTAGATTGATGGGCAGACTGAAGTAGTGAACATGAGTTTGGGTAATCTTTTGAGAAGTCTTGCAGGAGAACATCCTAAACAGTGGGATCATATTTTACCATAGGCAGATTATGCATATAATGATTCACCTTACAAAAGTACAGATCAAATTCCATTCCATATAGTTTATGGAATGCACCCAAGAGGAGTATCTGAATTGAGGAACTTGGGAAAAGTAGAAATGAGAAGTGCTGAAGGAGAGGAGTTTTCTTTAGAAATTCAAGCAATACATGAACAGGTAAAGCAGCAGCTACAAGACAGCAGCATCAAATACAAAGACAGAGAAGATTTGAGAAAAAGAGAAGTTAATTTTGAAGTTGGTGATTTGGTTTTGGCACACTTAAGAAAAGAAATATTTCCAAAGAGGGAGTATAACAAGTTAAAATTCAAAAAGATAGGACCATGCAAGATATTGAGAAAATTTTCTGCAAATGCTTATGAAATTGAATTACCATCTGATATTGGAATATATCCAATATTCAATGTTGCTGATTTGTACAGATATGAAGATGGTGGCACAGATGATAGACCAGAAGACAGAGAAAATATTGACTGGGTAACGCAGTTACCCACAACAAAGACACTACATCCAGAGAGGATCTTAGAAAAGAAAGTGTTTAAGAATACCAGGGTACAAGATTATTTTCAATATTTGATCAAGTGGAAGGATAAAAAAAATGAAGATGCTACCTGGATGACAGAAACCATGCTGCAAAAATTGGGCAGTTCTGTGGAGGAGCTCATGGACAGGAGCCCATGAATATTTTTGTCCTCAGGAATCTGATGCAGGAGCATGAGGCTTAGAGACAAAAGGCTTCATTGATTATTCCAAAAATCCAAAAAAAGTTACAAGCAAAGGTTTTGGTACCTTTAGTTGTCAAATTTCAGTTTTACTAGATAGGGTTGAACTAGTATCTAGGAAGATTTAACTGTTTTAGATTAGATTCAGCATATTTAGCTTTCAGTTGATTAAGTTAGGGAAGATATTATGTAATGAGGATTTTGTCTAAATTAGGAGAATTCGATCCTCCAGAGGAGGTCGACTGTTATGTAAAAAAACTATAAATGTAACCTCTGAGAAGGAGGAATTCAGGATTTGGCGTAGAAGATTGGATTGAGAGGGTTTTCCCTCTGTTTTAATAAAATTACAGAATTTCACTATTTGTTATATTCTTGGCAAGTTCCCGGAGGGTTTCACCCTTCGAAAATCCATTGGATTTAATGTTTTTTGTGTATGAATCAAGTGTGTATTAGTTTCTGTGTAAAGATTAAGAGGAAATAGAGAGAAGTTATGTTTCTTGCTTGAGATTGGCTATTCAATAATCGATCCATGTTTATTGATTTACACAGCGAAAAGGAAGTTTTCCAGAGAAATTGAAGTTAACCTTGAAAACCCACAGAAAATCTGACTTCAAACGCGATCGGAATTGAAAGTTTGCAGGTTAGTGGTTTTGAGGAACAAACCACTATTTTCGCACAACTTTTGGGTTGTGAGTGGTTTCATTCCAATAGAATGCGATTGAATGGTAATGTGACACGTCACAGTACAAAAACCGGCGATTTTGCATAACATTTGATTGATAAAGTTTTGGGGTCGATTAAACGCGATAACCGTTCGATCATATGCATGGGAGATCCAACGGTGGTCGCATTGTAAGCTGCGTGGAGGTTTAATTACAAGGTATGGACCCGATGGTTATTTTAATAGAGCTTTATTAAAATATTTGAAATCCGGAAGCCCACTTCCGAAAGTTTTAAACCTTGTTTAAACATAAAGTATTACAATTTCCGAAGGTTTAAACATTATTTCCGAAAGGGTTAAAACATTGTTTTAACAGTCGATTATCATATTTCCGAAGGTCTTGTAACATGCTATAAAAGTGCATTATAATATTCTGAAGGGTAAAGGGGATTTTGCTTCCGCATGTGACTATTAAACATTGTTTAATATGAATCCTTATGTTGAAGAAAGATAAGAGGACTTTAGGTCATTTTTATTAGTTTTATCAAATAAACTTATTAAATTTTGATGTCCGAGAGTGAAAACAAAGACCAGGATCAGATTCCTCCTGAATTAGAAAACATTGTGACAAAGTTTGAGCAACTCTCCTTAACGCTTGCACCCACACTGCTATCACTATACAATTTATTCAAGACATCGAAGTTGCATTTTGTTTGTTATTTCCAAATCTCTAGTGAAATTTTCTAATAATTATTCCTTTGTAAAGAAATATTCATTAATATGATAGTGTTTCTCGAATAGAAGACCGAGTCTGCTCCAAAGTTTTTATCTCTAGAGTACAAGAAAAAATCAAAACCCCAGGATGATGCACCACTGGTTTCTTCCTTAGTCCCATTCGGCCTCTGGTTTTCTTCTTGACAACTACTATGAAGGAGCTTGCTACACATATTAATTTCATGGCAGAATTGAAACCTGCAATAGAATGAATATTCTTGTTATCTAAACCCCTAGTACATAGAAAACACAGTTGCAGCGAAGCCAACATCTTTCGTGTCTTCTACCCTACAAATATAATGGTAAGACAAAACCTCTTACCATTTACACTTCCTTCAGAGAGTATAACAACGAGTATACATACATTAAAAATATAAAACCAATAAATCTAATACAGATATTGTGCTTTGCAGAAACCAAGGTACAAACCTAGATTGACAATCACAGTATCCTTGTGGCTTTCCTCATGGGTAATTGGTGTCAAAGCTTCCTTCTATGGAACTACCATGCCTATAAGACCACCTTTCATCGTAGTCTTCCAAGTATGCACTCGACCACCATCTGTAATTCTAGCACACATACCAGCCCCAATATATACCTGCCTTAACTTATCACCATGTGGAATGCAAGGACCATGTCCATACAATGGGGTAGCTGGCACATTATATACTCCAGCCGCAGGATTTGGTACATCATGAGTCCACTGATGAACATCTCCATCACTAGTTAAAGCAATAAAGTCTTCTTGTGGGAGTGAAAATATTAAAATATTATAAGAATAATTGCACTCAACATAAATGAGTATCCATCCTTTCCCTAGAAACAGTCTGCATAAATCCACACTTGCGGTTCTAAAATGTATTTTTTTACACACATGTACGTGGGCATGAATACATAGTAGAATGAGAAAGAGTGGATTCATTAATTCATTAGATTATGCGATGTCTCATTGAGTCATTACATAGAAGGAGAAGAGGAGCACAATGCATATCTCCCAAATACCTAACTAATAGCAACCACAATTACTACTATATTAAATGTCTAATAAGTACATCTTCTATTTGGCAGCTCAATTTCATAAATTTTCTAGGTGGTGGCTAGTTAAAATTTGTATGGCAGCTATCAATGCTCTTTGTTATCCTTTGCTACAGGTTGGCTTCTCTTTTGGTGGCTTAATCACTTTGATTCAGAGGATCTACCATGAACATAAGCTATACCTTTTGACATCTCTGTTGGCAGCTACCCACTCTCTCACGACATCTATGACTTGATTCTTTGGTTATTCAACAGATAATATCTACCCATGTGATGAGAGGCTTCACAAAAGGAAAACCTACAAAGTTACTACACTTAGTTTCACTCCATGAGTCGAGAAATTGATTTGATATCATCAATTTTATGATTATTTGGCCGGCCTTCTGCAATATTTTTGTGCGTTTTTCCTTGTGCTATGAATTCCCACGGTTCTCACAGTTTGATTGCATACATATACACAGTCCCTTTGACTCACTCCAGGATGGCTTGCCTTTGTTATCTTTTGTGAAATTAGAGCTGTTATATCTGACCCTCAGTGCCTTCACTAGGCATAACATTCCCATGGATCCTTCACCAACTTCATTTCTTCTCCCCAACAATTCTTTAATACCAGGTTATTTTTACACACACATGTGTGGACAGGATTGCACATTTTAAATGAGAAAAGGTGGGTTCGTTCCTTCATTAGATGCAATGTGTCACTACGTAGTAGGAGAGGAATACACTGTAATTCCCAAATACCCAAGTAATAATCACTACATTAATTACTATATTAAATGCCTCATTATTACATTCCTTTATTAGTGAGACTTTATTATATTTATAAGTTCTAAATATGACCATTATTTCTAACAAAAGGATCCATTTATTTTGAAGACAATTGAAAAATTTCTATGTTTGATATGGTTTTTGTGGACATAGGACTTAGTGGGTCAAACTTGCCTATTAAGTGCAATGATCTATTTCCTTCTCATTTTTCTCGGAGTGCTCTAAAAATGTTTCATAATATCTTAGAAAAATGGTGTAGAGGCTTCAAATTGATGCTTTCTTACTAGTATTACACGGATAAGTCATTATGATTCTAGTGTACCTTTGTTTTGTATGTGTAAATCTGGGCGAATTGTTTTCTTAGATCAACTAGTTTACTAGTTTATATTCTCTGGTACATACATTGTTTTCATTTTATTTTTGGGCACCCGATAGCTTTAGTTATTTCCTTTGCTTATATTAAATGTTATGCTCAACATGTTATGGATGAAAAATGGAAAATTCCAATCGATAGACATGTTTTTGTTGCAGAGAACTAGGGAACTGGACACTCCTGAATTGCTAGAAGAATCGCCACCTTTGCAGCAATATATTTATCGTCTAATGGGGTGTCAGGTATTACATAGGAGCCACCATTGTTGAATGAACAATAACTCTGATTTTGTACTTTGGATACTTATTATATGTTCTTTATACTTTTTGAGTTATATGTCATTTCAATGTGTTTTTGGAATGAAAGCACTACATAATGTTGTGCATGGGTGAGCTCATGTAATTATCTAATTATGTGCAGCCAGAAAGGGTAGCTATATCATGTGATAGAGTATGCACTCACAGTGGTTTGTAGAATCTTCACTCTTTGGTGGTTAAAATTCCTTCGTTGTCTTGCACGAAGAAAGATGTTTCACTTGCTAAAGTTGATGTTGTACTTTATGATGGGGATACTTATTTGTCTTTTGTACAATGTTGCAAGTTTCATGGGAGAGAATTGAACTTTATACTGCAATTAATGATGCCACCATCAACCTTGTTGACAACGTAGAGAATGTTATGGTTTAGTATGTTCAATTAGCATCTTAATCATCCCTGATCTGTAGCTACTGATGACTGAAACTATTTACCTGCAGTTATTTGAAATGTTATGCCATGATGCTATTAAGGCTCTTCATATCTATAGGCGAGCTGGTAAACAGGTATAGTTGGAAATCTACTGTTCCAGAGGTTTTTTAATCGATGTCTTCAGTTTCAAACCCCGTCAAAATAGTGGATATACCAATACTTTTTTGTTTTTTAAGGATGATTGTGATCCAACATTACTTTTTTCCAAAAAAAAAATATGCTTCAGACTGAGACAGTTGAGGCTATGGTTCATGACCTAGATTTTCTTATGTTCCTTTGGGTAGAGGCATGTGGTACAATTGTCTACATCCTAAACAGGTTTCCTCTCTAGGTATTGAAGGAAAAAACACCGAAGGAAGCTTTCATCGGTGAGAAATCCTAGGTATCACACTTTTTGTGTTGTTGTCCTATATATATTCATATTTTTGAGGAGAAATGAAATAAATTGAAACAATTCAATTTGAAGGGTGTTTTTGTTGGATATAATGAGTCCTGCAAGGCCTATGGAGTCTACATTCTGTCACAATGGAAAATAATAGTGGACTAAGACGTGAACCTTGTGATGATGCATGGTCCCTCGAGATCCCAGGAGCCTTTTAGTAGAGGTTTAGGAGGGAGAAACCTTTTCTTTCCTAGTGATGATTAGCAAGGTTTTGGAGGTGGAAGTGATGCTTTAGTATTTTCTGGTTCAACAAGGCAGTCTAGGTGGTACTAAACATAGTAGGATGCATAGGAGCATGTTGGATCTCCAAATCCATCCTTTGTAGTGAGTTATCTTTCTAAAAAGTTTCTGAATTATGTTGCACCGAAGTCTTCCATAATTTTTGTAGAGCCTTTTAGTTATGGGGAGATAGTTTGTTAGCAGGTATGACAAAATGTTGTGGTGGACATGGACAACTCTATACTGAAGAATGATGTTTGGGAGATTGTGCAAACATAAGTCAGGCAGTTTGTGATTCATTCTAGGTGGATGTTTGAGGTGAATCTTGTAGCAGATAAAAAAGTACAAAGGGTCTGTTCATAGTGAGTATTCTCTAGAGAGGAGTCGACTATAAGGACACATTTACTCTAGTTGCTAGTGTACTTGCACCAAGTTAGTTAATGTATTTAGCATCAATTCTTGGTTGGCATTGATATCAAATGCATGTAAGAACATTGTTTCTTAATGGCCTAATCAAGGAGGAAATATAAATCAATCACAACTCTATAATGAAGAATACTGTTTATGAGATTGTGCCAAAACAAGTGGGGAAGTTTGTGATTTATTCTAGGGGGGTGTTTGAGGTGAATTTTGCAGTAGATACCATAAAAATGTATGAAGGTTCAGTTCACATTGAGACTATTCTTTAGAGAGGAGTTGACTATGAGGACACCTTTTAGGATTTAATCTAGTTGCTAGTGTACTTGCATAAGGTTCGTCATATCTTTAGCATCAATTTTTGGTTGGAATTTATATTAAATGGATGTAAAAACATTGTTTCTTAATGGTCTAATCGAGGAGGAAATGTACATCAATCAGTTGAGAGGCTTTCAGGTGCGTGGGTGAAAGATCCATGTATGCAAATTGAAGGAGGAATTTTATGGGATGAAGTTGGAATCACATGCTCAGTACTCTAGGATTGAAGAATAATTAGTAGCTTCAAGCTTTACTATAGCTATTGCAGATCCAGATCTTTATTATTTATTTGGTAAATTTGATTTTCTTGTTTTTGTGAGATCCTAGGGAAATTTTCACCCTAGGATTTCAACAAATTATTTTTTTGGACAATGACACCAAGATTCATCAAATACAAATGAATGAAGTCTTCAGTAAATAACATTGCTATCTCAACATTACAGTAGACAATACGATAGTTCAACCATGCAACAAAATTTCATAGTACCACTATATTGTCCAGATTTAATAGTTTAGTATAGTTTCAAACAGTTGCAGTATAATTTCGTATTGGACAAAGCTGTATTCTAACCAGAAATCCATAGACCTGAATAAACCTTTGCGAATTCTGATAAGGGCTAGTATCCGAATGGTTTCAGGGGTCAAGAAGGAGGATACAACTATTCTTCTTCCTTGGACTTCCTTAATAAAATTCTCCGAGAATCTATCCAATACCACTGCATCGTATTAAAGAGTCTTGGATTTGCTTCAGTCCTAAATCAATTCCTCTATACTTGCCTTAGATAGCCACTCTGAGCTCTATATAGGAGTAGGAAATTTCTTCATAAGTTAAAACCTATTGCAGAGCACAAATAATCCCCAAGTGGCCTGAGGAAGGGGGTTGGCTGGGATTAGCCTCCTTTCATGCTAAAAAAATTCAGATTAATTTGCCTCAGAATAATTACGTAAATAACCAGTCTCAGGGTTTTGTTTTCCTGGGAATTGTGATAATATCCTACCTCAGATCGTTTTGCTTTTGGGTCCACAATCATCTTTTACAGATTCATTGGATGTTTGTTTGGCACCATCTGCATGCAACCGAAAGTTGTTTTCAGTTATTTCCTTTTCACTAGCCAATGAATTTTTTGCATCCTTAAGCCAAGAGGATATTGAGATTGGATCAAGTGTTCCACATACAGGTCTTCGCTTCCTCTTCAATTCTACATCATCAGAATCAAACTCATCTTTACTAGGTGATGTTCATAGTACTGCACCTTTCTTCTTGGTCTTTGCATTTGTCTAGTAGTACCATGCTTTTTTATACACCTTCATTTTAGTAACTTTTTCCAGAAAATATTAGTAGGTATCTTCTCTGTTGTCAATTGGCTGTCTGACTCACCAAGCAGTGGGACACCTTTTCCATACTTGCCTTCCCGTGGTACTTTTGCAATAATACCATTCTCTGGTGTATTATCAATCTCAGATATGTCACATGCACAGGTTAACATGTCTTGAGATAAAGACTTCAAGTTTTCATTTCTAGAAACAAATGTCAATTTGAAATCAAGATAATTCACGTCATGAAGCTTCTCATACTTCTAAAAAAGATGTGCAACACCCCACTTGAGGAGCAAATGGAAAACTGTTGAACTGAAATTTTCCAAACTGTTATCTAGTAAATAGTCTTGCTTGGCATAAATCAAGACTCTCTCCTCCACTGTGTATGGGCAATAAAACCGAAAAAATTTCAAGTACTCAACTTGGTTATCGATATGTATCTTTTGTAAGGCCCATAAATCACTGATTGGGTTCCAGTCACTATCAAATATTATTACAGTGTCAATTGAAAAAATCTTTATGCTTGTTCCACAAGTGTGTTTGTCGAGTAAAAACACAAACCGCTGAGAATCCTTACTATTAAAATTCTCCAAGGCTGCCTGTTTCTTGGTAGCAGGTAAGAAACCATCAATACGCTCATAGGAGTCAATAAACCATCAATACGCTCATTGGAGTCAATTCCAAAATGTTGCATGATATGATCATCCAGAATATCACCAATGGAAATTGGCCCAGATCGTCCAATCATCTGGAAAATAATCAACACCCTTTGGCCTTCTAGCCTTAGCTCTGATATTATATTGTCCAACAGTTGCAACTTGCCGCTGGCATTTATATCAGCATCAAGGAATTCAACTTCTTAAAGGCCCTTTCAATGCAAACTTTGCAATGAACCATCCACAAGATAAGGATGATTGTAAAACTTCCTTAATGAAAGAAGGATGTCCCTGAGAGCTCTAGAATGATTTTTATTCTCCACTGAACACAAACAATCTATATTTTCCATAACAATTTTGCAGTACTGTTCCGCCTGTACATATGCCAGGCCTATAGGAACCCAATACTCTTTGAAATTGGCACTCGTCAAAGGGTCTAATTTTTGCTCATATACAATGTACTCTGACAACTTGCTCTTCAATAAACCAAGATGTTCACTACTGTGATTTTGTTGCTCTTCAAACTCATCAACATGTTGACTCTCTTTTTACGTATCGAGGAAGGCAAGAAGATGAGAAACATCAGGGGAATTATCCTTCAACTACTCATGGAAAAGCACAAGTCGAAAATTAGCAGGTAGTTGCTCCAGATGTTGGAATTTTTTTGAAAGTTTAGGGCGTTTCCCTTCATCTACAATCACTGCTTCGCAATCAAGGCATATTAAAGAGTCCAAATCCATGGTGAAAACATCAGAGGTTGATAAGACAATCTGAACAAGCACACATCCAATTTCTTCTGAAAATTCAAGATTCTGGATAATATCTCTTGACTCTCTATTACCACAATAAGCCACCATATCTATAGAAGAAGCCCACCTCAAAAATCCCGAATCCCAGCTATGTATTCCAAAAATTGATGTGATAATGAGAATAGGTCTGTTTATGTGAAAATATTTGATTAAGGATAGGATAAAGACAATCGTTATTGTAGTGTGTTCCTGATTAAATTCATCAAAGACAAGAGCATTCTTGTGGTTTTTCCAGAACTCTCGAAGTTTATTGATATATATAAGAAGAGAAGAATCCAGTAGCCCTTTCATCCAGTTTGGAGGTATTTTAAACCTTGAAAAAGGACTATTCTACAGCTCTTTTGCCTTAACTTCTTGTGTAGGACTAGCTCGCTGGTGTGCCTCATCATAACGAAGTTCGTATGCTTTCATTAGTTCCTTAGTTGAAGTTAGGTTATGAAAAATTCTATCTTCTAACTCCCATGTACTTTTATCGTAGTCTAACCCTTTCCATTTGACAAACCATTCATCCCAGCCTAATTCACTGACTACATCCATGCAATCTTTATTAGGATTCCTAGGAAAGATCAGTGCTCTCTTCTGAATAAGCCGTTGTGGTTCAACCCATTCAGAGTTCCATTTAAGAGCCTTTCCTTGCTGCAGTTTTTTCTTGAAATTAGACAGCTGCTTGGGAGCTTCCTTGACAAGAAGAATTTCACTAACCCAACAATTATGAAGATGAGAGATTCCTCTATACTTAAAATATTATATCCTTTGTTTTTTCTTGAGTCGTCCTACTACTTTATCTGATTTCACTTGGTATGCAGGCTTCAGAGTAATTTCACGATCTCCAGCATTATTAGATTTAAAAAATGTTATTTATTTTAGCCCATCGTGATCTCTTTGAGTTGAAGCCGACATTGAACAACCTATAACAGGATGAACACCATATTTGCTCTCAAAAATGTTGTTCACTTTCTCTCTTTTTTTTCCACAAAGACATCCAATTCAACAAATTTTTTAGGTTCAACATGCTTGATGTCCCATATCGATTTGACTCCTTTGTAGACATAGTGTACACCACATGATATTCTCATGTAATTACAAGTTGGGGAGTACTAGTCACCAGGGGGAACTTGAACCAAGGGTGGGTCAAGGCATCCTATATGGTAAGTTACGAGGAAATATTTTCCATCACAACACATCAGCTCCACGCCTTCTTTGCAGATTTGGCACACATTATTATAACAATCTGTAGAAGACTTCACAATAGCACCACTTATATGCACAACAGATGGTTCCTCAATGTTAGCATCTTCTCTGCTTACCTCTGTTCCACCAACAATGCTCTTAAGGTCCAAAGTGTCCTCATATTCGTAGTCCTTTAAACAGATCTGACGACTGTAAAACCCTGGAACATTCTTACTCAACCTTTTTGTCCCCTTTCGAGTTGCAGCAGAGTCATCTCCTCCATATTTATCTAAATTGACAATAGCTTTGTCCTCTTGCAGAGAGCTAAATGGTTCCTCAAATTGTCCTGATGACTCCAAATAGCTTCTTTGCAAGCCAACTGAACGAATAGGTGGGTCCTTTGGCAAACAGTTATGATACACCTAATGAGCTTTGGTAACAACATCTAAAAATTTCTTATCTTTACACATATTTTAAATTTCTTCATAATTCTCCCAAAACGGACCAAAATACCTTGCCTCAATAAATTCGGGATCCTCCCTTGAATCTACAGAGTAAATGAGCTGAGTTAATGCCAACCCATCATATGTAGATGAACTTTTTTTTTCTGCATACTATCATACTTTAGCACAGTGAAATCAGGCCACCATCTGCCCTTTTCTATCTCAGCCAAAACAATCATCTTTGGTTCAGAATCATTGCTTATGTTATTCTCATATGACTCAGAATCTCCATTAGAAAATTATTACCCCACTCCTAAATTTCCACATATATTAGTAGAAGATTCATTTCTTTGAAAATAAGCACGTTATTCCACATGGTCATTAGCATTTGTATTTGGTTCAATGTGCACGCAAGAATCAGAAAGACCCTGTTTAGTTTCCTCCCGTGAAGCAGCACAAGTAGCATTCAAAGCATGACATGCACTGTCATCAAAATACCAAGACTACCTACATACTTGAATATTCTCTATCCTCTTCCACTTTTTTGCAGTTGATACTGTTGTGTAGGTAAATCCCCTCCACGGACAGAAGCGATCCCTCTAGCCCTGGAGTCGGTTTAGCAACAAGGTAACAATCTAATCTTTCGATTCCTAGTTTATGAATGAAACTGAGTTGGGATAGATGACCTACCTTTGTTCCAATGCTCTCATCATAGCTTGTGGCAGAAATATCCTGATCTTCGTCTTCACAAGTTGGGGTCTTTCAACGATAATATCCGTGTACCTACACAAGGATTAGAGAACAATGACAACATACGAAAACATATTTTCATTAATAACTATTCGATTGGTCAAGGATAATAAAACGTATTGCATAGGATTAAACATATCAAACGCAAAACAGGAACCAAAAAACTAGTCATGTATTAATAAGTAGAGAGAAGAAGTTTACAACCAAAAGAGCCTTGATGTTGCAGCCTCCTTCGACGGGTCTAGTCAAACGCATCTCAAACATTCGTCGAAGATTAGAATTGGCGAAGAAATGAGTCTAGACTCTCTCTCAACAATGGATTCCTCTCTGCTTTACTCTCAGACTAGCTATAATAAGGTCTGTTCAGCTAGCTGCAACTATGTGAGAAGGGTTTATTTATGTGAGAGGAGGAGGTGGTTTGGGATCCCTCATAAGGTGGAAGGGAGGCCTTATCCTTTGGGGAGTTTCTCAAATGTAGGAAACAAGAAGCCAAAGGAAGGACAAAGATAAAATATGCTTGAAGTTGGTTTCATTTTTACACAAGATTGAAACAAAGATAAACTATGCTTGAAGAAGGTTTCATTTTTACACAAGCTTGAAACAAAGATAAAATATGCTTGAAAAACTTTGCATGCCCCCAACATGGTGACTCAATTCGAGGTACATGCCCCCCAAGCTTCAGCCCATTCACCAGAGTAGACTGCTAGTTACTGACAGGTGGATGGAATGAAGGTTCAATTACGAGATCAAGTGAAAGACTCGACTGGGGAGCATGTACAGACTAGATGTGAAACGCATGCCACAACAAGCCATGGTTGCAATTGGATTGACAGCCGAAAACCTCTGGCACCAAAGATTCGGTCACCTTAATTTACAAGACCTCATGTTACTTCAGAGAAAAGGTATGGTCAATGGACTCCCTATTTTTCATAGTGTTCAGTTAGATTGTGATGGATGTGCATTAGGGAAAATGCATAGAGAAGAATTTCCTCTACATGTTAATAAAAAGGAAAGAGATATTCTAGAGCTGGTGCATACAGAAATATGAGGACCTATGCAGACCAGGTCGCTAGGTGGTGCATATTGTTTTCTTTTGTTTACTGATGATTGCACTAGATTCTCTTGGATATATTTTTTGAGTAAAAAGAGTCAAACCTTTCATTGTTTTAAAGAATTTAAAACTATGGTAGAGAAGCAGACAGGAAAATGCATAAAAATTCTTCGCTTGGATCAAGGGGGAGAATACAGGTTGGGAGAGTTCATGAATTTTTGTAGATATCATGGGATTGTTCAACAGTTTACAGTGCCTCATACACCACAGCAGAATGGAGTGGCAAAATGAAAGAAAAAAACTCTTGTGGAGTGCGCAAAGAGTATGCTTCAAGGTAAGGGTCTATCAAATGGTTTTTGGGCGGAAGCCATCAACACTGCTGTTTATTTAAAGAATAGGAGTCCTACTAAATGTCTTGGCTTAAAAAACCCTTTTGAAGCATTATATGGATTCAAACCAGCAGTGAGTCATTTGAGAGTATTTGGGCCAAAATATTTTGCCCATATACCCAAGGTGGATAGAAAGAAGTTAGATCCTAAAGCCATGAAATGTATCTTTGTAGGATATGGCACTGAGTTTAAAGCATACAAGTTATTTAATCTCATGACTCATAAAATATTTTCAAGTCGAGATGTCGTATTTCATGAACAGGTGGAGGAAGGAAAGGATGACAGTAATAATGAATGGCACATCATTATTAATGGAGGAAAACATCGAGCATTATTAGGAGCAGGAGCAGAAAGAAGAATAAGAAACAGGTGATGTAATCAATAAGGCAAGCCTGTATAAGTATGAAGCTGTCAAATTTGAGGTAAGTCCCCTACCAAGGAGATCAGGTAGGCAGACTCAATTACCAACCAGATTGAAAGATTATGCTTTAATGACAAGTATTTTAAACATTGTAGAACCCATAAATTATAAAGAAGCAAGTCAATCTGATGCATGGAGGGCTGCAATGAATGAAGAAATTGAATCAATTACTAGAAACCATACTTGGGATTTAGTTGAATTACCTGAAGGAAAAACACCCATAGGTTGTAAATGGTTGTATAAACCTAAAGTGAATGCAGATGGGAGTATAGAAAAGCTTAAAGCTAGACTGGTAGAAAAGGGTTATTCACAACAAGAGGGAATAGATTTCGATGAAACCTTTGCTCCTGTAGTGAAATTAAATACCATTAGAATGTTAATATCTTTAGCTACTAAATATAAGTGGAAGCTACACCAGTTAGATGTTAAGTCTGCATTTCTGAATTGTGATTTTAAAGAAGAGATTTATTTAGTTCAGCCTGAAGGGTTTGTTAAAAAGGGGCAGGAACATCTTGTTTGTAGATTGAAAAAGGCATTATATGGTTTAAAACAAGCACCCAGGTCGTGGTATGAGAAGATCGATTCATTCTTCGTACAACATGGTTTTCATAGGAGCATGAATGATCCAAATCTGTATACCAAGTATAATAAATAGAGGCAAATAATTTTGATTTCTTTGTATGTGGATGATATGATTATAACAGGTAATGCAGATATTCAGATCAAAGAAATCAAACGGCAGATGTCACAAGTATTTGAAATGAAAGATCTCGAAAATCTTCATTATTGCTTGGGTCTGGAAGTATGGAGAGATTCTGGAAAAACTTTTCTTACTCATGGGAAGTATGCCAGAAGTCTGCTAGAAAGATTCAGGATTGAGCAGTGTAGATCAGCAACAACACCACTTTAGCAGAATCTGAAGTTGTGCAGTGACGATGGAACTAAGGAGGTGGATGCCACTAAGTATAGACAACTAGTTGGTAGTCTGATATATCTTACTACAACTAGACTAGATTTGGCATACTCTGTTAGTGTGTTGAGCCAGTTCATGTCTAAGCCTCTCGAAATTCATTGGGTTGCAGAAAAGAGTGTGTTGAGGTATCTTTGTGGTACTAGTGATTATGGTATTTTATATACTGACACATCTGATGTTACTTTAGCAGGTTTTTCAGATTCCGATTGGGAAGGTAACCTGGATGATCAAAGATCCATCACAGGTTATGCGTCCAATACTGTGAAGCTATCTAGTTGAGAAGACTTCTCAATGACGTAGGAGGAGAACATAAAGAAGAAACTACCATTAAAAGTGACAACCAAAGCACTATCAAGCTAGCATACAATCTAGTATTTCACAAAAACACCAAACATATCAATACTCAGTTCCATTTTGTTCGAGAAAAACTTCAGTCAAAGGAAATATTTATTTAATATTGTAAATCTTGTGACAACATGGCAGATATTTTTACTAAGCCTCTTGGGAAAATAAATTTTGAATTGTTTAGAGGGATGTTAGGAATTCAGGGTAATCCTTTCTCCATTAAGGGGGAGAGTTGGAAATAATTAATATTATTTGTATATTAATGGAGAAATGGTTACATTGTTGTAACATAGCTCCTTAAGTTAGGATTAGTTCCTAGGATATAGGAGTTTGTTTACAACTCCCTGATTCTTTGTGATGTACTTATAGTTGCATCATTCCATTAATGAATGTAGAGTGTACTCTCCATTTAAGTGCAGTCTCCAGGTGTAGTACTCACCTGTGAGCTGCAACTTCTATTCAGTTCTTTTTTTATCTCTCAAGCATGTGATTGGGCCAAAGGAATTATAGAATGTGCTCTTGAATCAACAGAATAGCATTCAATACACGCTATCAACAATACGATGGCCTAAAGGAATCTCAAAACGATAAACACAAATATAAAAGGAATGCGGGAGAATGAGGAATTCAAAATAATTACCAAGTGTGGACTACAACTAGACCCGAGCTAGATTGAGACCCTACGAGCCTAACATGTAACAATCTAGTGATATGCTGGAAGACTTGAAGTGGATTAGAAAGAAATTACAGGGATGCCATTCTAGAGGTATGCTCTGTGCTACATGTAGTCGTGCATTGTGTTATGCCAGAGCAGTCACGTGTTATGTGATATATGTCAGGGAAATGTTACGAATTTGTATACGTTATATAATTCAGGGTAGTTACAAGTTTTATCCCTTCAAAATGATAGAAGAATGCCAAATCATAGAATGTTAGAGAAGGTTAGAACAAAGGATGCTAAAAATATGCATTAGAGGTATGATAGAGAAATAGTTGAGTTCATCGCTTTCAAAGACTATTATTGAATGCATAAAAATTCACCTTCATTTCCAACAATTTATGTGCTGGTGAATAATCAATCTTGTCAAAAATAGAATTGGAATAAGCACTTGTCCTTTGTATGCGAGAGTTTATCAAATGTTGCCCACATAACACTATATAAATCAACAAATGGTGTATATTTTGGTAAATGGTGTATAGATAAATATATGGTGTACAAATTGATAGATTACAAGTCAAATGGTGGCCCACAAATATATAATGGAGAGAAGCTCTCCTTTCTAGATAATGATTTCATAATGTATATTGATTCATCTCATGATACGGGGCTTCAAAAAGTCTCATATTGTAATCTTAGACAATAGTGAGAAAACTTTCTTTTTACTAGATGCAAATAAACAAACTAGTGGTGTTGTGCAAAAGACTCCCATTGTTTGTCTCTTAGGAATGTTGCAATGGATAAATTTGGTTGTGAGGAACTCATGTGGTTCTATGAAAGGACAAGGTTCTAAGATATCCAAGTAGAGGGAGGATTAGTTCTAGAAATGCTTGAATTGGGTTAAACGGTCTCGTGAAGTTTTATATATGCGAAGATAAGAATACCAGTCTGGAGGACATGGTACATGCACCAAAGAGGTAGAAAATCATTAGGCAAAGGCTCAAACATAACTTCCAGAAAAAAAGAGGCTATATAGTGGATATTTGAAGGTTGTAGTGTGACCCTTGTAAAATTATGACTCAGCCGACAATAATGCATATCTAGTCGACGAGGCTTAATCTGAAAGAGGTATTTTTAATGAACATGGAATTGTTACCAATTGGGATGGTATGGAGAAGAATTCACATCATACCTTTTACAATGAGCTACAAGTTACTCGAGAAGAACAACATATTCTCCTCATTGAGGTTCCTTTGAATCCCAATGAAAACAAAGAGAATATCACTATGATTATGTTTGAGACTTTCAATACACTTGTAATGTATGTCACTATTCATGCTATTCTCTCTCTTTATGTCAGCCACACTGTTACACAATATTTTGTCACCGTCCTTGCAATCCCCATCTCGAACATTAGAGGAACATTTCAGTGACTTCTGTGTATTGTCATACCTTGCTATGTCATTGCATCCCTTGGCATGTCAAGCACATTTCCTTTGTTGATCATTCCTTAAGCAGAATCTCAAAAACATGTGATTTCGGGTCGGCGTTGGTAGGCAGTTATGGCCTCGCGCACATAGAGAAATTAAAACTGGGCCCCGCACCCATTGGCGCTTTGTCTCAGTGGGGAACCCTGCTCAACACACACAACTCTAATATAAGACGGATATGATCTTTCCCATGCTAAATATTGCTAGTCGAGATCTAATTGATGCATTGACTAAAATAGGTTTCTCATTTACCACTACTACAAAATCATGAAATTGTTCATGATATGAAAGAGACACTTTCTTATGTAGCAATTTACTACGAGTAGGAGCTTGAGATAACCAAGAACAATTCCTTCGTGGAAATTTAGGGTTATGAGTTTCCTAATGGAGAAGTGTTCACCATAGATGCAGAGCACTTAAAATGCTTTGAAGTCTTGTTCCAACCTTCTCTGATTGGAATGAAATCCAAAAGTTGTCAATGCAACAAAAATATTACAACAGGTTATAAGAAATGCACGAAAAAAAAGTTGGAATTGCAGTCATATGGAAAGTGGTTATTTTTCAAGTGAAAGTGTGCATGAAGACTGCCATGTAGGTCAATGAAGGAAGAACATGTGAATCTGATCTTTTATATTTTGCATGCAAAGATTTCATTAACATGAAGAGATTTTTTCTTTATGTTTTCACACCCCTCTATAGACCCTTCCAAGTGTGCCTAAGTCTGAGCTTGACAAAGACTCATGCATTGCAGTTTAAAAATAGTCACCCAAAACTTAGCCTGAGGCATGCTAAATGGACAAAGTTTTGACAAAATTTTACTTTAGTAATTAATTACATGAGTGGTTCTTCAAATAAAGTAGCAGACGCATTAAGTAGAATAAATTTAATTCTATAGGAATTTCAAATACATGTTACAGGATTTGATGAACTCAGAGAAATGTATGAGAATGATGTTGATTTTAAGGAAGCATATGCAACATGTCAAAATCCCGTGAGCACAAATACAACACAATGGTCTAATTATATGATCCAAGATGGTTTATTATTTAAATATAGTAGATTTTGTATTTAAAAATGTTCCACAAGGAATATTTTGATATAGGAAAAACATAGTGGATGATTGACTGGACATTCAAGATAGGATAAAAATTTTGTTGTGTTAAATTCATTTTACTATTGGCCAAAAATCCAAGCTAGAGTGAAAATATTTGTGGCAAGGTGCACGATTTGGTAGTCGGCGAAAGGAAGAAGTCAAAATACTGGGTTATATCAGCCATTACCCATTCCCAACATGCATTGGGATTCAATCAACATGGAGGTAACGACTCTATTTTTTTGATCGTGGACAAATTTTTAAAAATGCCACATTTTATTCCATGTACCAAAAACCATTGATGCAACAAATGCGGAAAAAATATTTTTCAAAGAAATTGGGAGACTACATGGATTGCCTTGTAGTATTGTTGCAAACAAAGATATCAAATTTGTGGGCCATTTTTGGAGGACATTATGCAAGAAGCTAGGCACTAATTTAAATTTTAGTTCGACATATCATACGCAACCCGATGGTAAAACAAAAGTGGTTAATCGAAGTTTGGGAAATATTCTAAGAATTCTGGTAAGTCATCATCCCAAACAATGGGATCAAGTATTCACCCAAAATGAATTCACTTATAATTATTCATCCAATAGGAGTACTGTAGGTTTTAACCCTATACATAAATTATCTGCAAACTAACTCTTAAAATAGAAAATGAAGAATAACTAGAGCATAAAACATAAAAAAAAATAGACACAGATATTTTCCCCTGGATTCCAAAACCGGAACTTCCAACTTGATTTTTCATTATATTCCTTTCAATGTTACAACACATATAATACATGTCGAAGCATTCATAAACCTCAATCCATTAACCCTGGATTAGAACATAACCGTAGTTCCCTTGACTAGATCTAAAAAATACCATGGACAGAAAGCCTTCATGCCTAAAACCATGTGCAAAACCCATGCAAAAACCATAGGTAGGTCCGCCCACCAAATATAGGGTCCAAAAAAATTCCCATGGTGCTGCCCCGAACCCCGTACAGGGGGGCTACTGCCCCCCTGCAAACCCCCTGACAGGGGGGGTTGCACCCCCCCATGATCCCCCTGCTACGCCCGACACAACGAAGGGGTAACAACCACCCATGCTCTTGGAAGAAAATATAACACACACCCAAAAAGTACATGCATGAGCCCATTTCAAAAATTATATGGAATGCATCCTAGAGGTGTATATGAATTTAGAAATTTTGGTAATCAAGAATTACAAGTGCAGATGTAGAAGATTTTTCAATTAGCATGTAGGAGTTGCAGGAAAGGGAGAAACAACAACTAAAGGAAATGAACAACATATATAAATAAAAATTGGACATGAAGAGAAGGCAACAAGAATTTCATATTGGTGACTTAGTTATGGTACACTTGAGAAAGGAGATATTTCTAACAAAAACATACAATAAGCTCAAAATGAAGAAGTTTGGTCCTTGTAAAATATTGAGGAAATTTTCTTCAAATGCATATGAAATGGAACTTCCTCAAGATATTGGCATTTCACCTATACTCAATGTAGCTTATTTATATTCTTTCAAAGGAGAAGAAAATATTATGAACGATGCAACTGCTAGCGATGAAAATCAGACTAGAGGATGGGAGAGTCAACTGGAAAAATCAATCCCTAAAGAGATTAAAGCAATGTTGGACCATAAATTCCTGAAAAGAACAAGAGCCAAGGAATATTATCAATATTTAATCAAGTGGAAGAATCAACTAGTTGAAGACTCTATTTCGATGACAATGTCAAGAAATTCAAGTATGGTACTACTGTGGAAACTCTTATGAAGACTTTCATTTCCCAGGAAACTCTTATGAAGACTTTCATTTCCAAGGAGTCTGATGCAGGAGCATCACCATCACCATCAATAAATTCATTTTGACCATGATCATCAAAATTTCATTTACTACATGGAGTGGGTTTCCTAAATTTATTTAAATTGTTTGAAATATTTAGGAGAATTAATATTTAGTTAGAATTATTATGTATTTTTCATAAAATCGGAATTTGTTGTAGCTAATTTTGAGAGATATTTTAAGCATTTTATTATTTGGATATTTTCTAGATTTAGGAATTAGATTCAAAATTAGTGGATTTGAACTAATTGTGATTTTGTATTAAAAAGTAGATTTTATATCTCAGAGAAGGGGGGTTTACGGTAGTTCAGATATGTTTTGGGAGTGTGTGTTCAAGTGTGGTTTTATGCATATTGTTGGGAGAAAGACATTGAATTAATCGAAGGGATTTCCCCCTTTGTTATTAGTCCCTGCCCAAAGGGTCGGGACGGACTCTTGTAATCAAAATGCTTTGGAATATGAACCTTCTGAAAAGAAATCAGATGTTTAAACGTAAATTACCCTAAGTTTTCATGTACATAATTTTTCACTTTTTCCTCAGTCTATTAAACACTGAAGAGGGTTTCAGTGGACCAATCAAAAACTTCAAAAACTTTGAGGTCTTATTTGGCCACTTTTCGAGGCTGAAAAAGGCATTGTGTATCAAAAAGTTTGTTTTAAAAAACTTTGTTTCCAACTCATTTTTCATATTCCACTAATGCTAGTGGAAACATTTTACACTAGCTTTAAAAAGTGTTTTACATTATATGTTTCAAAGGAGAGTGGCTATTTGCATGCACTTTGGCCCACATGTCAGCCCACATGTCAATGTCTCTCCTGCCCACATGTCATTATCTCTGCCTAGCTGGAGTTGAAATATTAAATCCTCGGACAAGCGACTTCACTGAGTGACGCCACAATCTTGTCCCTCTTGTACACTTTTCTTCAGCCGCTTCATAAAACCCTATATATGACGGTGACATGCCAGGAGTTTGGAGTTTTGCAGAACCCTCATCACTGAAACACAATTGTATCTTGTCCTGTTGCTGCACATTCAATAAAACAATGGTAAACAAACTCTTTGTCACAAACTCATTTTCCAAACTCATTTTCAAAAACACCATTTATGCATTTATGCTTTGAAAAATTGTTGTGTGCAAAACAATATATCAAAAACTACTCTGGATTACTATTATTTTTGTATTATTACTCTGGTATATATTGTTGCAATATTTCTCTGGTTTACTAATGTTCACTAATTATTCTAGTATTTCTTAAATTTAATGGCACTCAAAATGGTTCGAAAATGGTTCTCTATAAATTTTTAGTGGATCTATGGGTTGGGCAACTAGTAGCAAGCGGTTGGTTTAGTTTTGATCCGTTGTAGGTTGAACTATACAATTGTTCAGAGAACACGTTGAGCTATACAATTGTTCAGAGAACAACACCTGGTATTTTTCCTCTGGTTTGGTTAGCAAAGATGTACCTATCGCTCTAGCAGAGTGTGCCTTAGCAGAGTGCACAGTAGTAGATGCTAAACTACCCAAATACATATCCAAATCCACTGAAACTAAAATCCAATTACGCCTCTGATGTGATCAGATAGCTAATCTGTTGGGGGTACCATTTTCTGTTGCAGAAAAGCATCCTGATCCTCTTCATGATCTTGTGTATTCCATAAGAAATGGGCATATGATCCGAGAACATTGCTGCAAAATAGAGCCAATTAGTTAGATAACATCAACCTAAATTGTTTGATATATAAAAATCTATATGAATCTAAGACGAGATATCAGGCTTCCTATCATCCACCAAATCCTCAGATATGCATCTCTCAACTTAATAGGATAAAATGCGAATAAAACAGTGCATGCAACAAGCGAAGGATATTTAAAAGGACTAAAACAATAATTAAAAGCACTGAAACCGGAGCCGAGATATTTGGAGCAGCTTCAACAGCTTGATCAAAGGCATTTGGAGTTGCATCTTTGTGAACATCCCATATGAGACTGACATAAAGGCTGGCACCCCGATCACTTGAAGCACCCCAAGCATGGCATAAACACTTTCGAAGTAACCCCAAAAGCTAATGTTTTTTTTGTACTTGTCTTCTTTCACGTAATCTTGAATTCATCTTGCATATCATTCTACCTGTCAAAAGTGAAAAACAGTAGTATAATTGAAATTTTTAAATATTAACAGTAATATAATTGAAAATTTTAAATATTCGACACTTCCATTTGAAGGAATGATGAGTATACTCATCAAAATTAAAACATTGAAACAACATATGACAGTCAACTCCATATTCTGCTAACACTGCTTAGAAAGCTAAATAATGACTTGATATATAAGATCGGTAGACAATACACGTTTGATAAACTCGGTTTATCAATTCAGTAACAAAGCTCAGTTAGCTGAAATTTTTTTAGGGAAAGAACTACATGAAAAAATAGTGAGGGCTCCAGATTGAGTGGTCTTACCCTACAATGCAAGAAGACAAAGTTGAATGAAAAACATATGGAAGTAAAAGAACTTGGTAATGCGAATAATTCTACTTAAGAAGCATGACACAAAGGGAAACGTAGATTTCCTCAACCTGCACGCCCCACTTCCCACTGCACTTCAGGCATTCGGTTTTGTGCTGCGCTGGGTGGTTATGGCTGCAGGAATGATCAATGATCTTGAGGCATTCAGGAAGGAACCAAGTAAAAAAGGAAACAATTCATGCGTAAAGAAGGAACCAAGTAAAAAAGGAAACAATTCATGCGTAAAGAAGGAACCAAGTAAAAACCTGTAATTTTATTTAAAATGCACAAAGTCCAAGAAGAAGATGGAAGTCAGGCATTAGAGTAAAAGTTAAATCTTCTTTATTAAACTTCTTTGAGTCCTGACCCCAAGTAGGGTCCATTCGAAGTCGGAGCACCACTTCAAAACTATATCGGAGTAGCTCGACCCTGATCTATAGTCGAGCCATTGGAGCCTACAGTTGTGATTTTTGAGGAGTTGGCGCGGACCCCTGTCGAGAGTTCTACACAATTTTTTTGAAGATTTGAAGATTCTATAGAACATGTCGACAAAATTTGTCGAATAATTAACTAAAAGGGATTTTTAAGGCTTTTTTTTCGCAATTTGAATAAGGGGACTTTGCTTATAATTGGGATTGGAGGTAAGTCAGTTAAGCTGGGAGTTCGAAGGACCAGAACGACATCATGTGCTTTTGGAAGACAGAGTGATTGGTTAGATTATGAGTTGAAATTTAGTTTTGAGACCTTGTTTGTGCATTTTTATGATAAAGAGAGAAAGAAAATGAGAAATGTGAAGCAAATTTGAGGAAGAGAAGGAAAAGGCAAAGCGATGGAGGTATGCAAAAATAAAGACAGGGTAAACCGAGACACTAAATCTTGATTGTTGTCTCCTTTCAGGTAGTATATTGAAAAATAGCACGTTGGACCTTGTTGAAGAGGGAGTTGGAGCTTCCCAACAAGTATTAGCTTGCAAAAGTAAATCTAGGTAGAAGCCTCCAATAGGTCGAAGCCTGAAAAAAAACTAATGTAAAATATGGAGTAGGAGCTTGCGTCCTATAGGTAGAAGCCTTATGTGAGAGGAAGTAGGAGCTTGTCTTTACATCACAACTATAAATTCGTGGTTTTTCTTTTTATGGGTTTCCATTTATATTTAGTGTTCACATGTGTTGCTTATTTGTGTTGATTTTTATGATGTAGTTGAAAGATGTTTACATTTTAAAACTACTTTTCATATGATGTAATGTTGTTCAGTTAATAGTTCAGATAATCATTAAAATGAAAAGTAAAAACGAAAATTTGATGTCTACGAATGCACTACACTGATTCACCCACCTCTCAATATAGTCAAGTTTCCAACAAATACATAATTTAAATATACTCTAAAGTGAATTTGTATTTTTTAATGTATGCATTTTTTTGTTATTAGCCCCTACCATAGCAGGGAATATAGAAATCAATTTCTCAACATTTTCCAATAAATGTAATTGATTTAAAAAAAATGTTGAATTTCTTATAGTTTATTATAATGCTATGCAAAATGCAATAATTTTGAAAATATTGTGAATAAAATAATTTTTTTTTTTTTGAAAATGGAATTGCAATTTTTATAATGGTTAAAACAGTTGAAAACACAAATTACCTGTTGTTAAATGTGATCTCTCTCTCTCTCTCTCTCTCTCTCTCTCTCTCTCTCTCTCTATATATATATATATATATATATATATATATATATATATATATATATATATATGGCCTTTTACAAATACTTGACCATTAAAAACAGAACATAGTGATAAAAGCACATTGTCAAATTATGTATATTTATGTGACAAAACATGTCATACATACTTCACATGTCAATATGTACTTAAAAGTAATAATAAAGAATAAAACAAGTGCCTTGTGTTTTTAAGGACTTGGAAATAAAATCATAGCAAAATCACATGTTTATTCGAGACTACTTGTTCTTCTTAATAAAAATTGTGGTCATTGAACTTGTTTCAAATCAAAATTTAATTAAAAAATGAGAACATTGATGATAAAATCCCATTGTTGATTTGCAATTGGATTTATGTTGCTAGAAAGTGGCAGGTTCAAACCAAAATTTAATTTAAAAAATTGAATTCAACTCGATTTATGTTGTCAAAAATTAGCAGTGTAAGTGACATTTCACTTCAAGTCTAACAATGAAGATCAAAATTTAATTAAAAAATTGTATTATATCCATTTAAGAACATTGATGATGAAATCCCATCGCTAATTTGTAGCAGTATTTACACTGTTATAAAGTGGGAGGGTATAAGGGGCACTTAAATTCAGGCCTGAGTCACAGTGCAATAGTGATAAGATAACACACATTGAACATTTAACATATCCCCTCGATTGCAAAGGGGGGAATTTGGGATTCATGATATAAAACTTGGCAGGGAGAAGTAGAGTTGCAATTGCACAGTCCATCAATCATCTAGCATCCTACAAAGAGCTATAAAACCCAGTAGTCATTTAACATCATATGAAGAGTTGTAAAACTTGTTATGATCTAGAGTTGTAGAAAAGTGTGAGAAAGAAAAATACAAAGATTCAAGTCTATGAATTCATCCAAAATTCCAACAAAAAAAATACAAATAAAAAGAAGTCATTTGAGCGTCTTGTAGAAAGAGAGAAGCATCCAACAAAAAAGAAAAATATTGAGGAGTCATCCCAAAGTTAAGAGAGATACAAAAGAAATATTAAGTACATCATATTTTTATGCTTTACGTGCTTCATTTTTTTGTTTGCAAATAATTTATTTTCAATATGTGTACCAAAGTTAAAGAGTCTTACATATATTTACTTGGATTTTTTTTTGCAATGCTTCAGGGCACTTTCCTCTATTTACATGTATTTTTATTATTAACTATTTTTTATGTGTTTCAAGTTACATGCATTTGGTTGTTTTAACAATATCCATTTTTTTGTTTATGTGTTTCAAGTTATACGTAGTTGGTTGCCTAAATAATCTACTTTCATAAAGTATGAAGCAATAATTTAGTTAACAGTATTACAATAGCATACAATATGAGCACCAACTCAGTTAATGGTAATACAATATAGTCGTAGTGTAAGTGACACCACGAGTAGGTCATGGGTTAGAAGAAGCGTATTGGACTCTCCGCCTTGATATGTGTATCTTATGATATTTTATATACTATGCTTTTCCTTGATATGTATATTTTACTATTGATGTATGTTAGAAATCTATGCCTTCTTACCTTATTACAGACATTACCGATTCTTCAACCCTCATCTTCTGAGTGAAATGCCTTGAATTTTTTTACTTGAAACTATTACTAGAAATTATTAATTTTATTTCCATAATTGCAATAGAATTAATAAGATTTTTACAAGTGGGAGACTTATCACACAGGACTATAAACATTAATATATGCACAAACATGTTTCTGTTAATGGAATTAATAAATCTTGTTTCCATAAATTAACAGTTTCCAAAAACGTAGGGACAAAGGAAATATTTCCATCAAAGGAGGGAGAGTAAATTTTCATATAAATACCATTGGAAATATTTTTGTGTGGACTATATCAAATTCAATAAATTATTCCAATGAAATAATTAATGTAAGTTTAAACCCACTTAGCTACTTTGGGTTGTGTGAGGCAAAATATAAAACCTAAACAAGTGAAAAAGAAATAAATTTGAAATGCATAAAATTAGTTAGTTGAAAATTTGTTGTTAGCAATCGAAGAGAGTCTGGAAAAAAGTACAATAGTTCTGCACCACTTGGTTCCCATGAACTTGAAAATATGAAAAAAAAAACAATAATAATGTGACATCAAATGTCTATCCATGATTCTGAGTATCTTAGAATCAAATAGAAGAATTAGAGATTTCATGGCATTTACTTTAGCTCTGCAAATGACTAAACAAAAATATTCAAATGCAAAACGACAGTAACTTGAAATTGCTACCTGAAATTATTAACTTTTTTTCAATAATTGCATTATTTTATTACTTCATATCCACTTAAAAAAAAAATCGGGTGAAATTCTAAAGAAAATAAATAATAATTTATTATATATTGTTAATTTATTCACCACAACTTTAATATTTAATATTCACAACCAAGTGTAAATACCTCGGTTTCTTTCCCAATACAATTATAAATTAAATATTTATTTTTGGACCCACCTTGTGCAAAGCATTAGCACTTACCCTTTTATCTCCACACTATGACATCTCCTCGTTAATATTCCTTCCTTGGAAATAAATTGTAATTAATTAAAATTGTTGGGAAAGGTACATGAATTCCATTGCTTGATGAGGAATATTTCTAAAGAAAGGTGATTGCTTGAGGGAATTATTGTTTTAAATAACAATCTTGGTTGGCTGAGAATTTTAATGGGCTGACTATGCAATAAATTTAATCGAAGAAATGAGGACATACCTAGGTGTCCTTTATCTCCAACCATAAGCAAGGAAAATGACAAAATATTAAAGGCAACATGGGTTGCGTTGTGTTGAGATTCAACAAGATGATGAGCTTAGTGAAAAGAGTCGCCTTCACTAAGTGGGCCCACAGGCTATTTTTGGTGCAAAGTCTATTTTTAGACTATGTCTGTTTTTAGACATGTCGATCATATTCTATGAGTTGCAGGATGCTATTTGTGGATGGTTGGTCAAGTTGGAAAAATAGATGGACTTCTATTTTTAGACATATTGGACAGAATCTATTTTTAGATTTCTAGTCTAAAAATAGATATGTCGAATATTATTAGCTCTTAATAATATTTGGACTCTAAACATTATCTTATTCTCTTGGAGCACTTCAGTTAAGTGCACAGATGTGGCACAGCAGCTGACAGAAGGAATTACGTTATTCCTGAGGGTTTAGTAGAGCAATTGCATGGAGGACTTCGGTTAGAACTCATGTGACGGAGTTTGGTGGAGTTGTAGAAGTAGTTGGTGGAGTTGTGTTCAGTTTAACTCAGTTAGACACAGTTGAGCTATTTGTATCTAATCTAACTGATTGATACACTAGTGAGAGTGGTGTGAATTAATTAATAATTAATTCACTAAATAATAATTCATTAATCAACTGAAGAATACATCGGTGGCACTACGGTGCATGGGCCAGTTTCGATGGAGATCGGTGGAGAGATAGGTGAAAAGGGCAATATGACTATCGGTTATTGACTATAGTGATTCATTGATTGCATCGACACTCGGTAGAGATGCCGGTAAGGGATTGCGCGGTCAATCTTGGAGAAGTCGAGTTCATTCAGAGCCATTCTTCAGCAGGGATTGCGCAGTAGAGGTAGGCTAGCAGGTGGCAGAGATCGGTGCATGGATTTGCTAGATCGGACCTGATTAGTGTGTAGCGATTGTATTGTACTGAGAGCTTGACATGTTTAGCTTTGTATGAGGATTGTTACATGATCTCTATGACATATATTATATACAGATAGTTGGGGTTTTTAGCTTCAGGCTTTCCCGTAAAACAATTGTGTTAATGTGTGTGAATTTTTATGGTTTCATGTGTGCATTGCAATTGATTTAATTTCCGCATGTGATGATCAATGGTGGAATAGATTTTGTATTGTGCATGAAGTTAAAATAGTGCGTGATCAGGAGAATCTTGGATATATAACATATTATTTATATAATTTCTACATGGTATCAGAGCGATATTGATCATATCAGATTGCAATTATTGAAGCAGTTGATTTTTCTGCTGGTGGAATTCAAATTTGATGCAGTGTTTTCTTGGTGTCGAAGTTGAGCATTCATTAAAATGTCTTTCAACGGATTGCGATTGGAGTATGCCCTTGATGGCAACTCGAATTATATTGCATGGAAGGACAGGATGGAGGTGGTGCTGGATGATAATGGGTTGAAGGAGTTCATAGATGCTGATATTCCAAAGCTTGGCTCTAGCGATGCAGCCACACTTGATGCATCGCAAAAGAAGACAGCAAAATGTCGAAGGATTCTGTTGGAAGGTGTGAAGGATCACATAATGTCCAGCCTTCATGATAAAGCTTCTCCATTCTTGATGTGGAAAGCTTTGACAGACTTTTTCCAAAGCAGAAGCGACTAGAGGAAGTTGGCGCTTAAAGCCAAACTCATGAAAATAAAAATGGAGAAAGACGACAGCATACCCAAGTACCTCACGAAGTTTTTCTAGTGCAGGGATGAGCTGGGAAGTGTGGGGGTGACTGTTGATGAAGAATACTTGGTGAGCTTGGCTCTCCTTGGGCTTCCGAAGAGTTGGCATAGTTACGAAGACTCTGTCAATGGTCGAGAGAAATTGCCGGGATGGGAGCGACTTTGGTCGGATCTTGTGCAGGAGGAGATAAGGCGGGGTACCAGGGATGGATCTTCATCGAAGAATGAAGATGAAGAAAATTGCGCTTTGGATGCCAAAGCAAGGAAGGGGAAGGGAAAGAAAAATCCTTCTAAATCTGGTGCGAAAGGCAAGAAGCAAGAATTGTCCAAGGTGAAGTGCTTTCACTGTCACTAACACGGACATTTTGCCACTAATTGTCCACAGAAGAAGAAGAATAAGTAGGTTGTTGGATCTGCAGCTGGAGAGGCCTTAGCCTCGCAGTTTGAGTTGGATTTTTCTTTGATCGCATGCTTGGTTTTCAAGTGTGATGGGATCGGTGTGGTTTCTTGACAGTGGTGCGTCTTTCCATATGACCAGAGACAAATATTTGTTTAGTGATTTGGAGGAAAAGGATCTTGGAGTGCACATTGAGATGGGCGATGATGGTAGATACAGTGCGAATGGTATCGAGACCATTTCCTTTGAGAGGGAGTCCGAAAAACCTTTCATCTTGAAGGATGTCATGCATGTTCCAAGATTGAAGAAGAATATGATCTCCGTGGCGATGTTGGAAGACAAGGGTTATGATGTTGTTTTCAATGAGGGAAAAACTTTCCTTCGGCAGAAAACAACTGGTCAAACCAGGAGGATAGGGATTCGATTTAAGAATCTTTATCAATTGCAGGTAGATGGCTACGCAGCAATGGCAGGAAAAGCAGAAGGAGTGGTGAGCCGGGATGAGGGCGAATTGTGGCGCAGGAGATTGGGCCATCTTCACCATGGTGCTTTAAAATTTTGCAGCAGATTTCTACTGGGCTTCCCAAAGGTACACTTGTGCAGTCAGATCAATGCAAGGGATGTAATTTGGGAAAATTTGTGAAGACCACTTTTCATGAGAAGGATAGTCGCGCCTCGACGATCCTTGAGAGAATTCACACGGACGTGTGTGGACCTTTCTCGGTTGCTTCAACAGAAAAGCACATGTATTATGTGATATTTTTTGATGATTTTTCTTGTAAGTGATGGATCTTCTTCATGCAGAAGAAGAGGGAGACATACTCAAAGTTCTATGAGTTCAAGGCATTGGTTGAGAAAGAGTCGGGGAAGCAGGTGAAAGATCTAAGGAACGATAATGGTGGTGAATACATCTCTGGCGAATTCAAATAATTCTGTTGCAAAGAAGGAATTCGAAGAGAACTCATAGCACCTCATAACCCACGGCAAAGTGGGGTCACGGAGAGGAAGAACGAAAGATCGTGGGTCTTGTGCGGGCGATGTTGCATGATCGGGGCCTTCCCATACACTTGTGGTGAGGCATGCAACCTTTGCGGTTATGTGGCTTAGTTGTCCTTATAGAGTACGTGGCATGAAGCATGAGTACCTGGCTTTGATCTGGCTCTTTTGAAGATTTTTGGCTCACTTGTTTTACATTCATGTGACAAAGGATGCTAGGAATAAGGCAGGCCGCATTTACGAGAGGTTGGGATAAAATTGGGGTACATAGAAACACCCCACGATTATCGTGTGTATTTTCCGGACGGTCGGATGAGCGTCATGAGATGGGATATCAAATTTCATGAGGAGAAAGCCATGAAGTTGTCGCTTGAGAGGGAGCTACACTTGGATGCAGATGAGGAGCTACTAGTTCCTAAAGATGAGCCTCGGGATGTGGATCAGCCACAAGAGGAGGTTATGGAGTGGAAGAAACCACTCATAGCACCAAACATCAGAGGACGGAAGCACACTATAGAAGCTGAGCGAATGAATCTTGATGTAGCGCAGAATGTAGGAGCACCTACATCACAGCGCAAACAGAGACAGTCACATGACCGATTTACTGGATACATGGCTCTGATGAGCAAGTGTATCGTGACAGAACCATCCTCTTTCGAGGAAGCTGTGGAGGATCCCGCATGGGTAGATGCCATGGTGGAAAAGTATGATTCGATTGTCAGAAACAGTGCATGGGAGATTGTCCCAAGGCCGGAAGGGAAATCAATGGTAGGTTCGAGATGTGGTTTGAACGTGAGAGCAAGGTTTTTACAAGAGCTTCGAAGTATAAGGAAATATTTGTTTCCTGGGGCTTCTCACAGATCGAGGGGATCGACTATGAAGAAACCTTTGCACCTATCGTAAGGTATTCTTCCATACGAACCATCCTTGCACTCTCAGCTTAGATGGGTTGGCACATTCATCGGATGGATGTGAAGACTGCGTTCCTCAATGGAATCATTGAGGAGGATGTGTACATTGAGCAGCCTGAAGGATTTGAAATCTTCAGCAGCAATTCGCATGTGTGCAGGCTCAAAAGAGCGCTTTATGGGCTGAAACAAGCATCTTGTGCTTGGTACACACGGATAGACAGTTATTTCACCGGACTTGGTTTCGCCAAGAGTGAGGCAGATCCTAACCTATACTATATTGTGGTGGAGGGTAAGCTTTTGATCATTGTGCTTTATGTAGATGATTTAATACTAATGGGTGATGAGCTGTTGATACACTCATGCAAAGGCGAGATCTTGAAAGGAGTTCGAGATGAAGGACTGGGCCTCCTTCATTATTTCTTGGGATTGGAAATTTGGCGGCGGGATTTGTGTCTCAAGGCAAGTATGCCAGAATGCGGAGAAGTTTCACATGCAAGGCTACAAGCCTATCGACACTCCTATTCTGGGTGGTTGGAGGAAAGAGAATGCTACATCGGCATAGGTAGTGGATGCCAATGTTTATCGACAGTTGGTTGGTTCGCTCATGTATTTGGTCAATACACGACCAGATATATGCTATGTTGTTAACCAGCTTTCACAAGCTATGGTTAAGCCTACCAAGCTCTTTTGGAAGGTAGGCAAGCATGTCCTAAGGTATCTCAGGGGCACATCAGGATATGGATTGTGGTACAGACAGTCGGATGAGTTGAAGCTGCATGGCTTCACAGATGCAGATTGGGTAGGCATCCCCACAGACAGAAAGAGCACATCTGGAGGGATATTTATTATCGGGTCTACAGCAGTTTCTTGGTACATTAGGAAACATAGATCCGTGGCATTTAGTTCAGCGAAGGCCGAGTACATGGCAACAATTTTGGCTACATGCGAGGCTATATGGATGAGGAATATCCTGGTCGGGTTGTTCGGTTCACACTTAGGTCCTACTGTGATATATTGTGATAATTAGAGTTGCATTAAAATCTTGGTTAATCCAGTATTTCATGATAGATCTAAACATATTGACATCCGGTACCATCATATCATAGATTGTGTGCAGCGAAAGATCATGTTGCTTTCTTACATTCCCACGGAGGATCAGGATGCAGATATTCTGACGAAGGCGCTCACCAGGAGCAAATTCGAATACCATAGAGACATGATCGGGGTGGTAGATAATCCATATCTTTTTGAGAGGGAGTGTTGAGATTCAAGAAGATGATGAGCTTGAAGAGTCACCTTCAGGTTTAAGTGGGCACAGAGGCTATTTTTGAGAACGCAAAGTCTATTTTTAGACATGTCGATCATTTTACATGAGTTGCGGGATGCTATTTGTGGATGCTTGGTCAAGTTGGAAAAAATAGATGGAATTATATTTTTAGACATATTGGGTGAAATGTTGTTTTTAGATTGCTAGTCTAAAAATAGATATGTCGAATATTATTAGCTCTTAATAATATTTGGACTCTAAACATTATCTTATTCTCTTGGAGAACTTCGAGTTAAGTGCACGGATGTGGCACAACGGCTGTGAAGGAATTACGCTATTCCCTGGGATTTCTTGGAGCTAATGCATGAGGACTTCGGTTAGAACTCATGTGACAGAGTTTGGTGGAGTTATAGAAGTAGTTGGTGGAGTTGTATTTAGTTTAACTCAGTTAGACTCAGTTGAGATAGTTGTATCTAGTCTAACTGATTGATACACTAGTGAGATTGGTGTGAATTAATTAGTTAATTAATTCAATAAATAATAAATCATTAATAAACTGAAGAATACATCAGTTAACTACAGTGCATGGCAGTTTCAGTGGAGACCAGTGGAGAGATAGGTGAAAGGGCAAGATAAACTATCAGTTGTGACTATAGTGATGCATTGATTGCATCCAACACTCAGTGGAGATGCCAATGAGGATTGCGCAGTCAATCTTGGAGAAATTCGAGTTCATTCAGAGCCATTCTTCAGCAGGGATTGTGCAGTAGAAGCGGGCTATTAGGTGGCAGAGATCGGTGCATGGATTTGCTAGATCGGGCCTGATTAGTGTGTAGCGATTGTATTGTACTGAGAGCTTGACATGTTCAGCTTTGTATGAGGATTGTTACATGATCTATATGACATATATTATATACAGATAGTTGGGGTTTTTAGCTTCAGGCTTTCCCGTTAAAACATTGTGTTAATGTGTGTGAATTTTTATGGTTTCATGTGTGCATTGCAATTGATTTAATTTCCGCATGTGATGATCAATGGTGGAATAGATTCTGTATTGTGCATGAAGTTAAAATAGTGTGTGATCAGGAGAATCTTGGATATATAACATATTAGTTATATAATTTCTACACGTTGTCCTAAAGGGTTGAATGACATGGAGTTGGGATGAGGACATACAATTAGTTTGTTTGGGGCCAAGAATTCCCACACAAGCATGCACATATAGATATGTAGAGGTGAATAGACACACTCATTCTCTCATGCGCAGAGACAGTTGGTCTGTGGGAAAACATACGTGCCCGAGTAAGAGGGAGAAAAGATAGAAAAGGAATCTCCTCCCCAAAGTGCGAGTAAGAGGGCAGAGAGTAGGTCAGATATCTATAGTGTTAATTAGTTGAGGGACCCTGAGAAGGTTCACTAGGAGAACATTATTAAGATATAGTAGTGGCTTTCCTGAAAGTGGAGGAACCCCCCCTTGAAGTGAACTCTATTATTTTGAAAATGAGCTTCAATCTCTTTATTCCAATATCCCGACATGAAGGTAAGTCATTTCTATAAATTCGAGAAACGCTAGGTGAGGGCATATGTAGTTGGTGGATGAAGGAAATGTGGTACTGTGCATTCTGTTTCAACTATGTTGTCATTTAAATCTCCTCTTTAAGCACTCCACCTCAAGCATTGGAATTTGGCTCGAGGGTGACAACTACAAGTAACAATGGTTGTAGCTTGTCTATGGTTGGGTGGAGAGTTAAAGCCCCACTGTTAGTTGATAAATATCTTATAAGATAAGTATATAATCATGTTATGAGTTAGTGCCTCTTATTAATTTTTTTATTGTGTTGAATAATGATATGTTAATGTCAAGGACCGTTGTTTTCCTACATGAATGGGGAAATGTCAAAACATTAAGTAAAGGTTCTAAGGAATGACTTATATCTTATGAATATTTTTGAGCTTGAGAATAACCAAGACTACCTAAGTATGAAGAGATGGGAACCTATTCTTATCACTAACTAATTGCATTAACATGTTTGAATGTCTAGCCACCATGCTGACAAATTTTTCGAGTTCACAATAAGCAAAGTGATTTCCTGTGCCAGGCGTTCCTTGAATGTTTTCTTAGGAAAGGACTAATTATGTAATTTTATGAGTGCGAAAATTGGTCCAAGTGGCCTGTGTATTGAAATATGGGTAGATCTCAATACTATTTATCATTTTTTGTGTTATTGAAGGAATGTTCAATTTGTATGCTCATTTTGAACTTGAATTTAATCTAATTTTTTGAGCATGAAGGAGGAGAAAATCCTTGTTGTTAGAATGTTCTCTCTCTGTTTTTAATGATCTGCATGATTGGTCTGTATATCTAGCTGGTGTTTATTTGTAAGCTTAAGAGAGATAACATTAGTTTATATATATATGAAGATCATTTAAAACAGAGGCGCTACGAAAAGTTGCTACGAAATTAGTGCAACGAAATTTTCTGTACATGACTGTTTTAGCAGTCAACTTCAAGTTTGATTTTTGACCAAATGAAAAATGATTTTGGAAATATGAAAGAGGTTTTTCTTCAGCACAGGTCCATCTAAAAAAACCACTCTCATTTTCTACAAATCCATCAGGTTTTGGAAATTATACATTCATCTTTGAATCCTATTTTTTAGAATTTTCACTAACCAGATTTATGAAAAAATTGTAAAATTCGACTTGGAGGAGGTCCAACTCAGCATCCACGTGGAATAATGACACATCATCACTCCAATACACTCAGAAAATTAGTTGGTTGTAGTTGATAAGGGTTATTAAATGGATTTGTTGAACTATTAATGAAAGAAGAGTCCTTTTTGTATTCAAGTTCTGCAAAATAGAAATATCCCTAGGTAGTCTCCAAGTGATGTAATCATGTTTCAAAATAGGTCTTTGAGGTGGGAATTCAAAGCTAGCAAGGTGGAAAATCATTTGTATGAGTCCTCACTATATAAATGAGATAGTTTTAGAGTTACAAGGGGTTGGAGATGTTATGTATGCACTACTATTGTAATATTTCACTATCAATAATATACTTTTGCAGCAGCTTGTTTCAGACCCAAGGTTCATTGTATGTTATTATCCATGCCTGTTTATCTTATTCCTTTTGATCTTTATGAAGTGGCTCATGTGTAATCACTTGGAATTCAGTAATATCCTCCAATTTCCTATACACATGTAGTTTGTCTTTTTTTCCTTTATGTGTGCTTTTATAAGAATATAAGCGCCTTGGCTTCCATGAAATTTTTTGTTTTGTAATCGAGGTTTACAATGAATCCACGCCCAATGGTAGTGATTCCTTGCATCATTCATCTACTTTGAACACATAAGCACCCAAAAAATAAACCATCAGAGTTAGCCATATGCTTTTAAACTTCATTGAAAATTATTTATTCTTCTTTTGAGAGAGCCCTCTCAGACTGGAGAGGCTAATTTCCAGTTGCAAGTGGTTTGAAAGAGTTAATCCAAGTTGACCATTGAAGCAAACCAACAGGAACTCAATTTGGTGATAACATTTTGGCGTCATTTTCGGGGAGACGAATGTGTAAATTTTCCCTGGGAAGAACGACAAAGTTTCAGTTCTAAGGTCTGAGAGCATCAGACACTTAGGCACATATTGGTTGTATTTCTGTTCTGCTGACTCCACACATAAAATAATCAATTGGAAGGTGACTCCACTACTTGAAGATAAATAGCTTAATGAGTTTACAAGATTAGTTCCATTGCAATAATGAATGCCACGTATGCCCCTATGAATCAGTCTCACATCCCTGGTTTTCCAAATCCCATTCCAAAGGTCAACTGGTTAATTTATCTTCCCATATTTAAAGATGAGAAGAAATACAATGTTTCTCTTCATTTGGTTAGATTACATATGCATGTACGCATAATTAAGGTTCAGTTTCCTGAGTATTGTCTCATGAATATGTTTATGGTCACTTTAGAGGGAAAAGCACGGTCTTGGTACGAAAGCCTGCCAAATGGTTCCTTACATTATCTTGATGATTTCCATGTTGCATTTTATGAAATGTATAAAGAATGTCATTCTTCCTTATTTCTGGTCAAAGACTGTTGTAAACATTTTGTGAGTTTTATTAAATACTTGGAGAATTGTTATGAAGATGATGAGTTCATGGATGAGAAAATTTTAGAGGCCCTTCATGACAATCCCTTTCATCACCAAGAAGAAAGGGTAGCCTCTCTCTTGGATGAAAATGAAACCCAGATGGAGTTTATTTATGACAATCATGTTACATCCTCTGATTTTGATAAAAAGTTGCAGCAGACTTGTCAGTCTTTTGATCATCAGGAATACAAGAATCATTTAAAACAACAGGAGGAAATATCAGAAGATAATTGCTATAATCCTCAGATGAAGGAAGAAATTTATTCTTCATGTCATTCCTTGCATCAACTTACAACAAATGAAGAAAAAATTGAAAATAAAATTTTAGGCAATCAAATGGGTATGCTTGTTGAATCATATGAAGAGTTACCTTTAGAAATTTCTGTGGTACAGCCTGAGGCAGTGCCTTTTGAAAGTGTCCAAGAATACTCCAAGTTTTTTTTTCCCAAATGAAAATAATGATCAATAGATTGCTTCTTTTTTATTTGATAATGATCACAAGAGTTATAATGAAGCATTTGAACAACAAACAACATCAAAGGATCATACTTTCTCACATTTTCTTGTTGATCAACAAAAAATATTTGTGCATACTCTCAAAGATACTTTCGCAGCTCTGCTGGAATCTTCTATAGAAATGATTTTCATAATGATTTTCAGTTATGTAGACAAATTCAGATGGTGGAACACGTTGTCATCACTCAAGAATGGCTTTATGATCAGAGAAGTGGAATGTTTGTTCCAATCCAATACTCAACTTCTTGATTGGCTTCATTGGAAGTGTGAGATCACTTGATTCAGCTTTTATGCTAAACAAGTAGAGTAGGATAATTTGTATATAAATAAGTTTGAAGATCAATGATTTTGTCAGTTTCAGTTTTAAATTCAACATGTTTACTTTTAGTTCTTTAGCAGCTATTGGTTTTTTAGTGCCAAGGTTACAGGTCAGAGCAGGTTGTAAGTTTTCATTTTGAAGATGGGAGCAACCCAATGGAGGTGGCACTGGAAATACTAGTTATTTGCTATACCACAGGGGCACACCATCTCCAGTGGAGCCACTGTTATCACTCATAAAATTTTCAAATTTATTTTGATAGGGTCACCTAAGTTTCACCTTGTCTCATAAAGTTTGGGTCATTCATTTGATGAGAAATTCATTATATCATGTCTATCCTAGGTCATAAACACTTCATTAGTATTGTAATTGTTATTCATTTCCATTAAAATCCACTTTAGGTTCAATTTCATAGTCATCAAATTGAAAAAATGGCCACCTGTCCGTTTTTACAGAATTCCACAACGAATATAACTATAAAGGTGAAAATGATGCTTTTTGAGGAGGGTAAGAGGCATTTTGAACCAAGTTTACTTTATCATAATTCATAATATCAATTTTTAGACCTACTGGTGAAATTTTTAAGAAAAAGGAGAATTTTGAATTTTTTACACTTTAGGTGTTTTCGCAGCACCAGCCAGGCTTGAACCCCAAAAAGCACTGCGAAATTTCTTAAGATGAATTTTTGACAAAAAATGTGGTTAAAATTGAAATTAAATCTTGGGAAAATTTGTATTATCTCTTTAAACCTATCAAAAATATCCATGAAAGAAAAGAGAGCTAAGAGGTGGTGGAAATTAGTAAATTAAATTTGCTACCAAAAGTTGCTACGAAACTGCCTTGTTTTCCCCTGTTTTGGCAACGAGTTGAATATTGAAGGAATTTTGTCTTGAATTGGCGAATTCAAGGTCATCTGATCACATGTGGAGGTCAAATATGGTCAGGAATATATTTTCATACAGGTTTGGTCCACAAAGTTGTCCAACTCATCTTCAAATTATCAATTCATCATGGAGGTATTTCATCGTGTCTGATGGCAGTAGCTCCTTAAAAGTAGGAAGACATGTTTCATGAAGCCCTCCTAACATTTTTTAAAGTCTCATGGCAACAGAAAGTCAAATTGGTAGGCATAAGTGTTTAAAATAGAGGCGCTACGAAAAGTTGCTATGAAATGAGCGCTACGAAATTTTATGTACATGGATATTTTAACAGTAAACTTCAAGTTTTATTTTTGACCAAATAAAATATTATTTTGGAAATATAAAAGAGGATTTTATTAAACATGGGTACATCTACAAAAACCTGTCTCAGTTTTTGCAAATCCATCAGGGTTTAGAAATTATACATTCATCTTTGAAGCCTATTTTTCATAATTTTCACTAACCAGATTTATGAAAAAATTGTAAAATTTGACTTGGAGGAGGTCCAGCTCAGCATCCACGTGGCATAATGATACATCATCACTCCAATAAACTTATAAAATTAGTTGGTTGTAGTTGATAAGGGTTATTAAATGAATTTGTTGAACTATTAATGAAAGAAGAGTCCTTTTTGTATTCAAACTCTGCAAAAAAGAAATATCCCTAGGAAGTCTCCAAGTGATGTAATCATGTTTGAAATAGGTCTATGAGGTGGGAATTCGAAGCTAGCAAGGTGGAAAATCATTTTTATGAGTCCTCACTCTATAAATGATATATTTTTAGAGTTAGAAGGAGTTGGAGATGTTATGTATGCACTACTATTGTAATCTTTCACTATCAGTAATATACTTTTGCAGCTGCTTGTTTCAGATCAAAGATTCATTGTATGTTCTTATTTATGCATGTTTATCTTAGTCCTTTTGATCTTTATGCAGTGGCTCATGTGTAATCACTTGGAATTCAGTAATATGCTCCAATTTTCTGTACACATGTAGTTTGTTGTTTCGTCCTTTATGTGTGATTTGATAAGAATATAAGTGCCTTGGCTTCCATGACATTTGTTGTTTTGTAATTGAGTTTTAAAATGACTCCATGCCCAATGGTAGTGATTCATTGCATCATTCACCTACTTTAAACACATAAACACCCAAAAACGAAACCATCCGAGTTATCCATCTACTTTTAAACTTCATTGAACATTATTTATTCTTCTTTTGAGAGAGCCCTCTCAGACTGGAGAGGCTAATTTCCAGTTGCAAGTCGTTTGAAAGAGTTACTCCAAGTTGACCATTGAAGCAGCTCAATAGGAACTAAATTTGGTGATAATAGTTCTTAGGCCCAAATTATTATCAGAACCGCCATGTCCAAGACTAGGACTAAATCCTTTGTAAAAACCACCGAGTTCAAGCCTCGAGTATATTTATGCACGCATACATCAGGTGGCGGCTAAGACTCAATATAATAAGGGCTCGAGATATAAGTCATATTATTCCCTCATGTAATAGAATCATCGTGACTGAGCTATAAGGGCGGAATGGCCCAAGTATTCTCATATATAATATATGTTGGGGTCTAGAGGATTAGGGCTTGGAGGAGTCATGGGGTCCAATCCTAGTAAGCCAAGCGAGTATGCACAATGACCACACAAGGAACAAGAGAAATATAAACCACTAAGAGTTGAACGCTTGCATTCGTCTACCTATCCTTGCACTTTATCCCTGGATATTTCAAGGGGAGCTTCACAGAGAAACTCCCAGGAGTTTAATCCCAAGGTGACTCAACACCGTGGGGGTAGATTATACACACTAGTATGAAGTGGAAAATGGAAACTACAGACTCCTTTACAACATAATTTGATGCAAGTTTCACAATGATGGAAGTACATTGGGAGCGCATCCATATGGAAGGTGTGATGCTAGATGATGTCTACCTGGATCCACAAACCCCAGTGCTTGTGAGAAACACACATTATAGAATTTTCGGGGTACAACTCCCAGGGTGATGTGGAACTGAGCGCATGGTGGGGTGATAAGAATTAGGCCACATAGGTGGTGGGGGTCTGCAGAGTTCCATGTATGTCCCAAAGGGTCAAACCTAAATGAAATGAAGAGAGTGGAAATACTTTCTTCCAGGGTAACCTGATATGTGGGTATGTCTGTGGGGACGAGTGCCTTTGCAACGTGAACAAATTCACTAGTTGGAAAAGAGAGAGGTTGGACTTATTGCAGAGCTGGCATTTCCAATGTAGCCCAAAAGAGTGACCCCTAAGGTTTAGTGGGGAGCAATGTTGAGGCCTTCGAGATTTAACTCCTAGGGTGATGTGGTATTTGAGGGTCCCACACCCAATATGATTCCTTTGTAGCATGCAATTCATGTGATTTGGGTTAAGTCACGGTATAATGGGTATTACATGACCAAGATGAATAGGTCAACAACCATGGTAACACTTCCATATGGTAGAGAGATGGTTGTTGGACATTGGGTTCAATGCTCCCCATGTGTTTCATGACATGGACCAACCGCCTCTCGTGGATCCTAACTCTAGCAATTGTAGCAGAGACTAACGCCTGTAGGTTTTGGTATAACGACAATCATGATTCCAACAAGTGGTATCAAAGCGACAGGTCTTGAGTTTGAAACTCACCAGGCTCACGTTGGGGGGGGGGAGATTTTTGGACATTGGGTTCAACGTTCCCCATATGTTTCACGACATGGACCAACTGTCTCTCGTGGATCCTAACACTGGCGATTGTAGTAGAGACTAATGCCTGCGGGTTTTGGTCTAACGACAATCTTGATTCCAACAAGGGTTTGCTGGGGTTTCCATGTGGGCGTCACGCGAGCGCCACATGGTAGGTTGGTAAGGTGGTTCTAATTAAATTCTTAATATCTAAATGGCCATATCTTTCAATCTGTTAGTCAGACAGGTTTTATATTGATGGAATGATCTCAACGAGACGAACACAATGATGTTATTTATTTCCTGTTTTTGAAGAAGTTACAAGAAGCCAAAAATTTTAGACCCCATTTCCATGACGTATGGGAGTTAGGTCAGCTTAGTAACCACCTCTTGCTAACCTTGTTGGGGTTGGGCTAGTAATGGGGTATGTTGCACGCACTTACTTTATTTCTGCATAGACTTTAGCTCCACACATGCCTTGCTTCTGCACAAACTTTAGCTTCATACATGCCTTATCTCTGCACATGTCATTCTTACAATTAAATAATTAATATGAGTTTAAACCCAATTAGTGATTTTGGGCTCTATATTTGTCTTGCATGCATCGAAGTAGCTTCATTTCTCTCCACATAACCCAAAAAGGTATTATATGACCAAAGAAATCATATAACCATGATATTTATTAACTCCTTAACATATCCATAATATGCCTTAACTTCTCCCAATATATTAGGTGTGCGATCAAATCAAGTAAAAAATGAGGTGAAATTCCAAAGAAGATAAATAATCATTTATTACCTATTATTAATTTATTCACCACAATTTTATTATTTATAATTTACAACTAAATTTAAACATCCGAGTTGTTTTCCCAACACTATTATAAATTAATATTTCCTTTTGGGCCCAACTCATGTGGAGCAGTGGAACCTACCCATTTATCTTTGCACACACATTATGCGTGGAATTAGCTTTGCATAGATTTTAGCTTCGCATATATGTTACTTCAAATTGTTTTAGACTTACAAATCCATGCCTTCTTACCTTATCACAAACAATATTAGTTCTCCAACCCTCTTCTTGTGAGTGAAATGCCTCACAAAATTTCATTTTATCATTCTTCAAAATGAAGGCAACAATAGAATACAAAAAAGTGTAAAAGAAATAAATTTGAAATACATAAAATTACTTAGATGAGAATTTATTGTTAGCGCTCAAAGAGAGTGACATATTCTATAAAAAGTAGATTAGTTCTTCACTACTTGGTTCCCATCAACTTGAAAATGTGCAAAAAACAACAATAATGCCACATCAAATTTTTGTGCATGATTCTTTGAGTATCTCGAAATCAAACAAAATAATTAGAAATTTCATGGGATTTACTTTAGCTCCTCAAATGACTAAACAAAACTATTCAAATGCAAAATGTCAATAACTTGAAACTATTACTGGAATTCATTAACCTTTATTAACTTATAAATCCACACCTTCTTACCTTATTAGATACATTACTAGTTCTCCAAACCCCATCATGTGACTAAAATGTGTTGCAAAATTTCATTTGATCATACTTCAAAGTGAATCCAACAATAGAATCTAGAAAAGTGTAAAATAAATGCCCTGATGGGGTTGGATGACATAGAGTTTAATAGTGTGGTCCAACACAAAGCAACCTCATGTGAAATACATCTAACGAAAATGAGGGAGGAAGACAAGACATCTAGCGGATGGGGTTTCAAAACGTCAAGAAAGTTGCAAAAAGTTTTAAAGAGTCATGTCCTGCCATTTTCCATTATTTTTTCCTTTAGGTTATGGTATATAAAGAGGGTGGTGCAAACATCATGGAATATGCATAGGTTACCACCCTGTACATGCTCACCCACATGCGAACTTCAACTTGCGTCATTATCATTGGGGGTAGGGGAGTTTAGTGTTTATTTGATTGTGGTACTCATCGCTTCATTCAAGACCTTGGCGACAAGGTCCTCACATTCTCTCTTAGTGGTTGGTTATTTAAGCTGAGGGGAATTGAAGTGATCTTCCGTCCTAAGGTGAGAGACATTTGGATGGCCCTGAGAAAGTTATAAGGTTTCTGGTAAGGTTTCCTTTTGGCTCTCTAGTATACACGTGTTTCTTTATAGCCCTTTTTGTGGCAATGTGTTTTGTTTAGGTTCTGTTTGCTTGTTTTTAGGTGAATTATGGGTTTTGAGTTTGCACCAAACCAAGACATGCTTGGCTCTTGGCTTCTAAAGGCTAGGAAACAACTTTATGTTGTTTACATGAGGGTGATGACCCTCTTTGGATTTAGAGATATCTGCTAGGGTGTGCCTCTGGTACACCCATTAGGCGAGAGAAATTCCACTGGCTCAAGGTGGTGGCTAAGCAGTGTGTACAATTCTATGGTGTTATCCCTGGAATGGGGCTTTGGGAGGTTGAGCTCAAGTCATATAACACTCTAAATTATTAGTGTGGGTGATCTGGTTCTCGAACTATATTGTTGTGACAGAGGGGCTAGGGTTGGGACCAACAAAGAATGGGGCCCTGTGGTCCACCAATGGGAAGGGGCCACTAGGCGGGCGTGGAAGAAGCTACAAAAGCTGGACGAGTGGAAGAAGCTACAAGGAAAAGACCTTCTAGTGGATGTTTTTGAGGAACCCCTTATGAAAATACCCCATACATCCGTTTCTAGCGGAGGTTACTAGAGGAGGTTGGCGGGTGGAGGATTTTGCGAATGTTTTTAGTCCGGCGTGCTTATCATCCTAAACTGCACCGGTGCATTCAACAAGAGAAAGCACTGGTGCACACAAAAAATTAGCACACCGAACACCGTGCGCTCCGTACACACCCGCCCGGTGCATCTTACTGTAGCACACCGATGCTTTACAAATAATCCGCACCGTTGAGCCTATAAAACCTGTGCATCGGAACAGTGTTAAATAAAAAAAAATCCACCAAAAAAAAACATTTTTCACTTTTCTCAATGCTCTAGAGCTCTCAAGCACCGGTGCAATTTATCCTTGTTTGAGCCGCCTTGACATCGGTGCTCCCATTGCACCCATTGCATGCACTATTGCTGTGAATTGCCCACCAATCTCCAGCTTGAATTTTGCAAAACAGTGGGCAAATTTTCTTTTGCTTCTACAGCCAATATGCCTCCTCAACGGCCAAATGTACAGGTATTTTTATTTTTTTTCCATAATTAAGCCTTTTAGTGGATTAGAATTTCAAATTAACTTAAAATTAACCATTTAAAAGAAAAGAAAAAAAATTGTTGTGCAGTGCGCTCGAGCCATTCGGCTCGCACCGGTTTGCGGTGCTGCCTGTAAATTTACAGGTCACACCACAACAGGTGCTAACGGTATGCGCACCGGTTCCGAGGTGGTAACGAAAGGTGCACTGTGTTATTTCAAAAAAAAAAAAAAAAAGTGCGGTGCGGTCGGTTACTCGGCCGCACCGTTGACCATGTGGAATAACAGAAATGCAATGCGTTGACTTAAATATCTGCCTCAGGGTGAGTACTTTTGACAGTGCACTGCATTTCAGATTTTGACAGGGTCAACGGTGTGGCCTGGTAAAATACCGCACCATTGACTATGTAATGATGTCAGGAGGTCAGTGCGCTGAATGGACTATATGTCCCGGGGCGTAGAGTTTAGTTAGCGCACCGCACTCCTAACACCGTACATAGTCAATGGTGCGTTGAAAATTTTCAGGTGCACCTCCAACGGTGCGCTGAATATCTTCTGGTGCACCGCTGCTGGTATGCGAAAAAAAAAGAGGCACTGGTATTGGTGCATGCCTATTTTTTGTGGCGCACCGACTGTTTTGTTTTTTTTTTTCAAAAAAAAATTATATATGTATATTTCTGAATACATGTCTCATTTAATAAAAAAATTGTATTTAATATGTCAATAATTTAGAGACGTGAAAGTAGAGAAGAGGGGGAACAACAACAACAATAGGCGGACCAGTATAAAATGGTTCGCCTGTGGGAGGCACGAGAGAGGGAGAGAGATACGTACCCTTGCCCTATTACAACAACTGCCCAGGGGCTCCTAAGGTAGGTAGGCCTCCTCAATTTCTATGAGGAGGCTACTTCCTTAAAGGTCCATGGTGTGTTTTTGAGACATCTTATCCGCAGGTGGAATGCCCACTAATAGGGTTTTCGAGTTGGTCCTAACAAGTGGTACGCGCCCACTAAGGAGGACATATATTTCATTACAGAGCTATCGAGAAGAGGGGTGGATTTTCCCTCGTTCCCAGAGATTCCATTTGGCTATGCAACAGGGAGTCAATTGGTGTACTCCCAGAGATACATTAGCACATATATACTGTCTCCTTCATATTTTCAGGTCTCCGGAGGTCAGTTACGTATTGGTGAATTTGGTAGTCAGGAGGTGAGGTGCCTCTCACTTCTAATTTCGACCATTTCACACAACACCAGTGACGGGAAACACATTAGTTTCTTGCTTCTATATTATATTGATTCTTTAGTACATGAGCCACGAATTGTCAGGTGGTCTGCCATTTTTTTGCAGCAGTTCTATACAGCCTTAGATAGATGTCGTGCTCATGCACAAGGGAGGGTTAAATTCCCTTTTTCTTCAGATCTTTTTTGTTTATTTTTTGAGAGGTTTCTAGAGACAAGGCCTACTTTTGTTTGGCAACCTCGTAGGTCGATGTTCGAGGCACATATGCAAATGTGAGGATAGATGATGCCCAAGAGGGGCGAGACTGTGTTTTCCGTGAGGATATCACATGATGCACTAGAGTTGCTAGCCAGTGTTGATGAGAAGCTAGTGTTGATGAGCATCCCTTTGTTATTTTCCCCTGTCCTTACGCGGGTTTGGATTGGCGAGGGTGTGCCAACATCCTCTTCACAGCTGATGAGCCACCAGATGATAGAGGTAATATTACTGTTTTATTTATATTTATTCTAACATGATCTTTAACTTGTTTTTATTAAAATGTGTATTGAAATTGTCTAATTATTGTTGTGTACTGCTGTGGGAAATAACTCCCTACAGTCGTTGGGTCAAAAACCTCCATGATCGTGCATGCTATTCAAGAAGGACTCACACAACCAAACTTGTATGCTAAAAACTAGATAACATCGATTGTAGAACTCACCCGTAGGTCCTACAGTTGATGTAGATCCCGCAGGGTCCAAACCCCCAACAACCCTTCCTCCTCTTCAACCTGGAAATCAAAAAGAGACATGCACGAAAATCTAGTTGTACAGCATATATCTTTCCTAAATGTCAGTGTAATCCATGTGAAACATCATATAAACAATAATAAATGCTTAATTAACAATATTTTCACATATGCAAGCAGATATTAACACGTGAATTCGGGAACAAGATGGTTCTTCTTCATTACGAACAACATGTACAATAATAGAAAGGTGGAGAGATCACCTGAATCCTTCCACGATCTTCGAACAGACCATCGTCCGGATCCGTCCCGCCCTTGCCTCGCTAGGATACTTTCAAGACTTGTGCACACGAGATGACATATAAACTGATGAACATCTCCAGGAAACAAGGGTTTCCTGTAAAAATATGGGAAAGTGCAGGAGGCACGGGAAATCAGACTTGAATTGGGGCTCCAACAGAGTATAATGTCTATAAATTTCTCTCTCCCTTAGGCCATGCATGTGAGGGGCTTTTATACTCCCTCAAAGTAGTTTCAATCAGTTGGAAACAGTTGGCCACGGGCTGGGGTGGTTGAATTACGGGAATAACCATCAACCCAGCCTCGAAAATAGGGATTTATATATATATTTTTAATGATTTTAATGGCATACGCGGAAAAGTATCTATGGACTCGCGTATACACGCGGAAAAGTCTGGGCATACCCGCGTATGGGATTTTAAACACTGTTTTTTATGAACTTTATTCAAGTCTGTGGGAATGGGTGCCCAAGGCCAAAGAGACAATCATGAATCACATGAGGGTGAAAAATGATGCTATAACAGATGCCCCCTAATATATGAGGTCAGAAGGGGTACATGATGGCTGAAATGTATTATGCACATAGAAATAACTTCGCAAGGACAAGGGAGGACTTCACCAGATTTCAGCCTGCCAAAAACCAATGAAAGAAAACAGAGAGTCAACTCATGCTGAGGCGGGCATACCCATGCTCAGTCAAAAATACATCATATGGAAAGTACATAATAGATCCAAAATGTATACAAGTATAGCTGAATTGAAAGTACACAATGAATCATCTGAGCATGGCCCAGAAATATAAGTCTGAATCAATGTCCAAGTATCACATATAGAAAGCTGATCAAGGATGGTGCAACTGGATGTCTGATCATATAAGTAACTGAATCTCCAAGTACCGAATCATAAGAGGTGGAACAAACGGTACAATCATGCAACTCGGGAGCCAACATATAAGATGCTGCTGTACTGAACTGCAACATATAAGGGTGGACGACATCACTGGCAGAAACTGAATGGACTGTCAAAAGTGAACCGAGAAATGCTGATGCAACCCGAGGTCTTCACCGATCACTATGGCACAATTCTACAAAATGGGAATAAATGAGCTGAAGTCGACCATGTGAGAAATCGTTGGATTACCGGTCAATAATGTATACCGTTAACCAACGCGAGACAACCCACCGATAATGAAAATGAGTGTCAAGGTGCCCCAGTACAATCTAACAAGTGTGAATGAATGAGTTGAAGTCGAACACTTGAAAGAATCTACCAATCAGGAGGCAATGATGAATCCCCACTTTCGATAGCGAAGAGTCTGCCACTGATGACTGCAAACCCTAAGGTACTGACAAAAAGACTCTAGACCTTATTCCCAGAGCAATGAGTCGGAGTCGATGGGAAAATATCTGCTGGAAGGAAGGCATTAAGGCATCCCACATTAGTCCAGCGCGAGTGTAACCCGTAGGCCAAGATTTGGAAGGAATCGGACGAAGTAGAGTGACGGAACCAAAACCGAAGTACGTTTCCGACATGCACAAGATGAAGCTAGCGCACGGAAGAAACCCTCTGAATCAACCAATAATGAAAGCTGACACAGAGGCGAGAAATCCACCGATAGGGTCAAATGGAAATCAAGGTACTGCATGAATCCCAAGTGTGATAATGTATGCTAACGTCGAACACAGGGGAAACCACTCAGTCAAAGACCCATAATGATGATCAAATGCTGAGCACAAGGTCACCTATCAATGATGGAAATAGGGCCAGGGTGCGGCTCTAGGTTTGCTCTCAGAGCAATGTGTCGTAGTCGATAAGAGACAAACCTGCCGGCAAGAAGTCAATGGGGACCTTCTCAAACCAGCACGAGCAGAAGACCAAAACATCCGATGTGATAGAACAAGATACTGACAAAAACGAGAAGGCCGACTGAATAATGAGTCAAGAGACACCGTAGAATGGCCGACTCTGGTTAGACTTCCCTTGAACAAAAGCACGACTCATGATGACCATGGCAGTAAAAAGTGACACTATATAAGTTTGTGATGCGAGAGGCAAGACAAACTCTCCATATAATTGGAAGAGATAACCAACCGGAGGAGGACTGACTAGTGAAACAAGGTAAAGGCTGAACCTAGGTCAAAACTAAAACCATCCCAAATGAAGGAAATATATAAGTGTATGTGCTTTGTTCAAGGGCGACAAACTGACACTGTACTGCCATCAAATTACGAAGTTACATCCCGTTCCCGCTCTTTTTGTTATATTTGATTTTTTTGTCTTTTTCATATAATAAGCCTGAAAAAGAATAAAAGAATGTTATGGTACAATGGATAGAACGAGTATCAAAAATCAGATGCACTAGTTCCTGGGACTGGAACGATCCTATGCTCAATGCAAGGTGGCGGAAACTGGTAAGCGATACTCAAAGGAATGTTCCATCCATGGGTAAAAAGGGTGTCAAGTCGTGATAGCTAAGTGCATGCAATGGTTAACTTGTACAGACAGTCAAGGTCAAAAGATGGCTTAAACATCGAGTCCAAATGAAGCCGGCTAAAGGCCAGGATAAACAAGTAGCCAATATGCAATGCAGTAATACAACTCAACAACACCAGGGAGCCTCTAGGGTAATAGCCAGAAAAATGATAGTGAAGAAGTAGAAGAATGAAGCTTCAATGCATAAGCCATGGCGGGACTAAAGAGGACTCTTGAGCCTACAGAAAATGCAGCATGGGCAACAAGTGCTAGCGAGGAACTAACTAGGAAGCCCATGTAAAGGAAGGCTCTACCACCAAGTCATGATTAAATAATCGGCGAGTGAAATGGGTGAAATACTCATGACCTGATGGGATTGACCCTAGGGCAAGTGATCAGAATGGAGGCTAGTATGCACAATGCAACGGAAAACTGAATTCCCTAACCTATATTCCAGTGAAGATCATATACCTGCCATGACGAGTCTGCAGTCATGGATCAAAAATCGGAAAAATCTCAACTTCATCAAAATGTACCTGAAAATATACCAATTTGGGCATTGACAAGCATCCGAGTTATGCAGCTTAAGATAGATTGAAAAAATAAGCATAACAAATTTTTGCAAAAAATTTCAAATTCTGGGCATAAATACACATGTTACCTCACATTTGGTTCATTGTTACTTGTTGATTTGGAAAAAATAGCTCTGGAGAAAAAGCCTCTTTCGTCAAAACAGGAGCAATCGACCATCAAACTTCGCCGAATCAGTCAGGTAAGCTCTTAATCCATCATTATTATCAATTTCGTCCATTAATAAAGTAAAAATTTGGAATTTTCACCGTAGAAATGTTTGTTTAAATTTAGGGCTCTGCGCATATGCGGGTTTGTATGGACCAAGCCATGTATATACACGACTGTGTACAGGGTAAGTCGCGTATGCGCAACCCGAAATGAAAAAATGCGTTTCTAACGGACAAATGAATGAATTTTTTCAGGATGACTATATCTTCGAGGGAACGTGAGCATAGTGCAATAGATAATGAATTAATTCAAGATCAATTATCACTCAATATCCTCCGAAATTGTAGATTGCTCAAATTTTTCAAAATGCCAAATATGAAGAGTAATGTCCTGTTGCTCGAAATGCTTGTAAATTATTCGGAACCGGAGGAATATTGCTTCATAATAGATCAAATGCCCATACACATCGAGGTGGAAGACATATATTTTATTACGGGACTCTCCCAGAGGGGAGACCCAGTAGATTTGCACGACAAGCCTTTGGGAGGGCTTACTGTGGATGACTATGTCCACGTCTACTGTGTAGAGGGGTCCAAAAAAGTTGGGACTCAAATTGATATAAGAGATTTAAGAGATTTGCACATGAAAATTATCCTATTTACCATTGGCAGGGTAGTAGGATCTACTTCCTTGCATCAGGCATCCAGGACTTAAATGAGTATAGCTGTGGAATGCTTAACTCATTTATATGATTGGTGCACAGCTCTACTAATGAACATGAAGCAACAATTGACTTCGATCCGGAAAGAAAAAACAAAACATTTTGGGTATGGGACCATCTTGATGACATTCTTCTTCGAGAAGATTCCTGGGCTTTGACCCAAATTTATCTCTTTCATCAACAGCCCAAGAGACCCAAGAATTGCCCGATGGGAAGACCTGATGAAGAGACTGGGGGGAAGTGAAGTTCCCCGAACCACCTGGGATGATGAGTTCTTCCAATGGTGGGTGGAACAAGTCATCGCTGTGGAGGATTACCCCTATGCCGGTATGGATTTCCACGGTGATCCAGATCTCGTCCTTCCACCTGGCGCGGCATGGGGCGCAATTAGTAAGATTGCAATTTTTTAATTATATGATTTTTTGATTTTTTCAATATATGTGAAAAAAAATGTAAAAAACATATTTTTGATTGGATTCAAAATGACTTACAATATTATGATGACCATGATACAGATATTGGACCAGTCCGTCCCGAGGGCTACCCACGACATAAGCGCCGCAGAGGCGAGGCGGATACAGTAGACCCAGACAGGACCCTCCATGCTGTACAAAGGAACTTGGAGGGTTTAACTCGCCAAGTGCCTATGTCTGCAGTGGAAGATATTCCTGAGGCCATCTAGAGACGGGTGGTGGGAGTACACCGTGACTGGGTGCGTTTATTCCGCCGAGTTGCTACTGCAGTCGTGTTCTATAGGAACACGAATTTTGGGCAGGGACCACAGGAATAGATAGATATGATTACCAGATGATTGTATATTTTTGATATTGAACATGATCGGGCATAAGCCCTAATTTTTGTATGACTTATGGATCCAAATTGTGTATAGTTTTTTGAACACTCTGATGAGATATATATACAACGATTTTTGATGTGATGTGACAAATATATATAAAAAATGCATGATGCTTTCGATGATTAAATTTTAATGTATGAAATGATTAATATTCCAATCAATTGCTTGATTAGCTAATGAGTCTTCCATCCAATTTTCTGCTCGAGGAATATGAATGAAAGTTAAAAATTGAAATGATCTTTGTAACAAACGTACCCTAAAAAACAACCAGAGTAAAAATGGATCTCGAACCCGATAAGTATTGTTCAACTGCGACACCACCAGCTGGGAGTCCAAGAAAACTACCAACGAATCAACACCCAAAGATATTGCCTTCGAGAGTAGATAAATAACTGCAGTGTACTATATTATTGGAAGCAGGACCAATGCAGACTCCTCTTGATACTAACAGCTGACCGGATGGATGATGAAGCACCCAAGCCGCGGAAGCCAAGTTCCGGGTGTGTCTACTAGCACCATCGGCGAAACCATAATGACTCATGACATTCGACACAACCTGCCAAAGCAGATCAAAAACATCACCATCACATCAAAGACCTAAAAACCAGACATGTACAAAATAAAAACTACTATATACAAAAGCAAAATGCCAGGCCGAAGCCTAGGCATAATACCTTTTCAAATAGAGCCCATTTCTGGGCTCTGCCAACTCATTTCCTTCAAAATCAACCAAGGTATATGCTCCTTTTTTAAGGACTTTTTTAACGATGAAGGGGCCATACCACATAGACTTAAACTTTCCTGCGCCCAGGGCATCCTTCTCTTGGGCATAGACCAAAACGAGGTCACCTTCCGAGAAAACCCTAGGTTTGACCGCCTTATCGTACTGGACTTTGACTCGGTTCTTATGTGCCTCATTCATCGTGGCAGCATCCCAACGCTGCTCATCAAGATGTTCCAGATGAAGGAGACGTTCTTCAATACTAGAAGTGTCAGGAAGAAGCTCAACATCTAACTTAAGAGAAGGAATGTCTCACTCAATAGGAAATATGGATTCCAACCTGTAAACTAGTTGAAATGGAGTAAAGCCAGTTGCAATTTTCACTGACGTCCGATATGCCCAAAGTGCAGGATACAGCATGATATGCCAGTTGGATCTAGCTTTATCAATCGTCCTTTGAAGAATGGTCTTCAAGGATTTTTTCACGGCTTCCACTTGCCCATTGGCGTGAGGATAATAAGGAGATGAATGCTCTTGATGGAAACCTAATTTGAGAGCCAACTCAGCCATCATGCTATTCTTAAAATGACTGCCATGATCAGTGACAATCTCTCTAGGAATACCAAAACGAGCAATAACCTGGTTGAAAAGAAAAAGAGCTGCTGTCTCACCATCATTCCCAAAAGTAGGCATAGCCTCGACCCACTTCGTAAAGTAGTCTACTACTACAATAATGTACTTGTGACCTTTAGCCGAAGGCAGGTTACAAGTAGTATAATCAATACCCCACTTTGTAAAGGGACCGACAGTAATGACTGGAAAAAGCGGAGCTGGATGAGCGCGCATTTTTCGAGTATAGACTTGACACGGATGACACTTTTTGACCGACTCCATACAATCTTTGAAAATCGAAGGCCAAAATTACCCAGCACGCAAAATCTTTTGGGCTGTAGCAAGCCCAGATAAATGACCCCCACAAGCTCCACTGTGGGAATCATTCAACACAGCCTCAGCTTCTTCGAGAGTTAAGCAGCGTCTCAAGATTGAATCAACCCCTCGACGGTATAAAGCATCACCAATAATCAAGTAATTCTTAGCCAAGTGATGCAACTTACGACGCTCATCTTTCGAAAAAGTAGAGGGAAACTTCGCAGTCTGAAGATACACAATGATATCTCCATACCAAGGATCCTGTGGAGAGATAAGAAACAAATGTTCATCCGGGAAGGATTCATCATAGACTATCTCTTCCCCACAGGGAAACTCGGAGATCAATTCCGCAAAAACCAATGATTTCTTGGACTTGGAAGACATAAAATCAAGATCAAATTCCTGCAAAATCACAATCCATCTATTGTATTTTCCCCCAATCACTCGCCTACTGAGAACAAACTGAAATGGATTGGCTTCTGCCAAAACATAAGTTTTTCATAGAAGAATATAATTTCTGAGTCACTGTACAGCATGAATAGCTGCCAAAGATAGCTTCTCTATCAGAGTATATCAGAGTTCAGGTCCTACCAATCCTCGACTAAGATAGTACATAACATGTTCAGCAAGAGCATCGTCCTCCTGAACCAGAACCATACCAATGGTAGACTCTTCTGCTGCAAGATACAAAAGGAAATCCCTGCTATAATTAGGTGGACTCAATAAATAAGCAGAGGTCAATGCTTTTTTCAAAGCATCGAATGAGCGCTGAGCGAAGTCATCCCAAAAGAATGGAACTCCCTTCTTCAACAATCTCATAAATCCTTTGGTAACTTCAACATAATTTACGATAAATCTCCGAAGAAAATTAGCTTTTCCTTGTAGACTTTGAAGTTGACGAATAGACGACGGGGGAGGCAACCGAAGTATTGCCTCAACCTTGAAGGGATCTACCCTAATCCCTTCTGAAGACACAATGAATCCCAATAACCGACCGGATGTAACCACGAAAACACACTTGTTCGGATTCAACCTAATCTTGTAGAAACGACATCGTTCAAATACTTGACGGAGGTGAGCAGGATGATCAATTCTCTTTCGAGAACGAGCAGCTAAATCATCCAAATACGCCTCGATAATATGTTTGATGTCGTGGAAGGCATATGACATGGCCCGCTGAAACGTAGCCCCAACATTTTTAAGACCAAAAGGCATCTTCTTGTAAGAAAAAGTACCCCAGGGACAAATAAAGGCAGTCTTATGCTGATCTTCAGGACGGATAGTAATCTGATTATATCCGGAGAAACCATCCGTGAAGGAGAAAATTTCGTTACCAGCACACTCATCGATAATCTGATCTATAAATGGTGTGGGGTAATTATCTTTCGGACATGCTTTATTAAGGTCTCTGAAATCAATGCAAACTCGAATTGTTCCTTGTTTTTTATCCACGGGAACAAGATTCGAAACCCACTCTGTCAAAGGAACAGGGAAAATAAATCCCGCCTTGAGCAACTTCTCCACCTCGGCTTTGATAGCTGCAGCCTTCCTAGGATTGACCGGATGAAGTTTTTGCCTCACAGGCTTAGCATTTTCGTAAGTCTTGATCTCATGCTGGACAATAGATGGATCTATACCAGGAATTTCCTCATAAGACCAAGCGAATACATCCCTAAACTCTTTAAAGAGATCGGTGTAAATCTGAATCTCTTCAGGGGAACATTCAGCTCCGATGAAGACATTCTCTATAACATTGGGATCCCTGGAAATGTTCACCGGGATAGTTGGAGAAATCACAACCATGTTCCCTTCAGCATATACCTGTGTTGGTGCTAAAGGATTCAGGACTGGGTGAACAGGACCAAGAGACAAAGGACTTGGAAAACTTGATTCAACTTCGCTCAAATCAGGTAAAAATTAAGACCGATGATGCAAGTCATCCCACGTTCTATCTATACCAGTCATAGCTTCTAGGATGGCCTCTTCAGATGGAAGAGTGGTATCAAGGCAATCCTGGGCAAAAGAAGAACCAAGTGTCCAAGCCGGAGCCACATCGCCATCCAACTCCTCCGGAGAAAGAGGAGCTGGAATGGACTCTGCAGAGTCAACAATAGATTGATAAGCAATCTCAGCTGCAGACATCGGAAATGCCATTCCACCCACTTGACCTTCCGCTAATGTGGAGGTAGGGGAAGGCAAGGTCCAAGGATCCGAAAAATAATGAGTTCTGAAGAACTCTCTTCGAATAGGAGCCCTGGAGGATGAAATCGCATTTATATGAATGGTAGGAGGTGGAATATCAAAAGTACCCATCAAAGAAGAATACATTCCAACCCCTAAATTCTCAACAGGCGGCTTGGCATTATCCACCTTTGGAATAGTTGAGTCAGTAGATGCATTCGGGTCTACAGGAGAACAGTCCAGTTGATCCACTATAACAATTATCCCTTCGTGAGGGAAACAAATAACCCGAAATAATGAGGATGCAATGGCATCCATCTCCTAAATCCAGTTTCACCCCGACATAAGGTTGTAGTCCAAGCTTGCATCAACTATCTCAACCTCCATATTTACAGTTTTTCCCCCAACACAGATGGGCAAAGCTGGGACAATACCATGCAGTCTGTGAGAATGACCATCAAACACAGTCATAAGAGTAGCAGATGGAACAGCTGTGGGAGATCCAATTCCCTTCCAGCATGCGAGAGACATCACACATGTGGAAGCACCCTCATCAACGACCGTTTGAAAGATATTGAATTTCCGAAACGATGATTTGATATGAAAAGCCATATGATGGGGGAGTCTCTTTTTAAAATTAGACATATCGAATGTAATCACAAGAGAGTTATTTGGATCGACAGCCCCAATAGCAGTGAGCAGAGCACTGCGCTGAGCAGGACAAGACTAGAGCACCTCAAGAGCCGACATGGCACAAGGACTCTGCGCTAGATCTTCCACAATAGAGTAGCTCTGGGCAGCCCTGGCATTTGGATTAATCGTCGTACACTTGGTAGATTCTTTTGGCATCTGAGGTATAGGCTCAACAGTAGGCTTCGTAATATGAAGTGGCTCAGTACCATCGGGAGCACCCTTGGCTTTCGAAGACTCATCTTCGCCATAATCACGGGATCTTGTGGCGATATCCGCATGAGCACTCATCATGTATATGTTTGATGGAGCTTCCCCTTCCTGGGTGCCCCTAGAGGAAGCCCTAGTATTTTGATTCGCGCCAACCACTAGCTGTTGCCCTTGGGGAAAAGGGTTTGTCAACACAACCTGGGAACTAGAAGAACCCTGCTGAGATAACAAGTGCTGCGCATCCTGAATTTTAGGGCAAAGGTGAGTAAGATGGTCTCCAGCACATAACTTGCATGGAAACTTCACTTTCTTTTTATCCTTTGGACCCTCACCAACATGCTCGTTGGATTTATTTGCATTACCCTTCCCATTCTTGCCCTTTTCTTATTATTGTTCTATCCCTTCTTCTTCCCTTTGGATTGTTGATTTTCTTTAGGGTTAGAAGTCTGAACGGCATTTATCGACAAATATTGAGAAGGCGATGACTCAACAGGCACAACCTGACCAGAAGAAGCAGATTGTATAGACAACTGCTGCAATTGACTAAGCAGGTTAGCTGCACCACTATTGATCGACCCAATAATTCCGTCACCATGAGGACCGGGTTTAGTCTTGGATATGTCTAATTTGGAGCGAGGAGCATTAGGCAAATATTTATGAAGGACACCAGACTGAGAATATATCAATTCAAGCTGTTGGGCCCTAAAAATAGCCTGCTCCTCAGAAAATACCCCTGAGAGGGATACATCCTTAGAAATATCTGCCTGCAGAGATTTCAAAAACCATTCCAAAAGAAATTCTCCCAGAATATAAGCTTTGATGAGCCTCTTCCTTCTCTGCCATTCTTGAATATGATCAGAAATGTGGGTTGCGTCGTCCTGCTTAAAATTAGCTAGGAGTTCAGTCTCGGCATCATAACGGACATGCAACTGGAAATGATTTAGAAATATAGTAGCCAGATCTCCAAAAGTAGCAAAACTGCCCCCAGTTAACTCAATGTACCACTTGGCAGCGTTTCCAGTCAAGGTGCATTGAAACAACCTCAACCTAATCGAATCCTCGATCAGGGAGTTAGATGAACACCATAAATGGAAAGTGGTGATATGATCAGCCGGGTCCTCTCCATTCTTGCCTTCAAACTTTGGAATGTATGAAGGTAGTTTGGTAGGAACCGGAGGCCACCTGGACTATATCAGATCGGATCATTCGTCAATTTCGACAAATCTGGCAAGTTCAACGTTGCCAGAAAAGGTAAACGAGGAGGAGCCTGAGGATTCCATCCTTGGTGGGATGAATTCCCAACATTCTGAAAATAATAACCTGGATTTGATGAGGCACCAGGTTGCCAGAAAGAACTCGTAGAAGATGTTGGGCCATAGGACCCAGCATTTGGAGAAGGACCCCCTCCCAACGTAGAGTTACCATAGACCAGACCAGTTCCCCCCCCCCGAAGTAGTGAATAAAGAGGAAACCCCCTGATAGGGGTTCCAAGCGTTAGAAAGAGAGGAAAAAGCTGGATAAGCACTCGATGAAGGGAAAGAAACATTCCCTTGTTGACCAGCGAGAAACTAATTCCCTGCCCCCACTGCCGTAAATACAGGGTTCCAACTTGTAAAGGTAGTCGAACTCTGACCTCCAAACCAATGGTTAAAACTCTGAGTCTGAGAAGTAAAAGGAAAAGACCCTAAGGAAGGATTCGAACTAGGAAAATGCCCACTTCCGAAGGGGAACCCTTGAAAAGAAGTTGACCCACTAGCCATGGAAGACATGGGTGCAGACGCAGTTGCAACAGCGGAAAAGGAAAACGAAGGAATCCCACTAATGGGCATTCCAAAACAAAAGGGACCAGATTGAGAATCTTGTGCTTGGGAAAAGCTAGAGCCAAACACAACAGTACTAGAAGTAATCGAAGATATAGCAATTGTGCCTCCTCCTTCCACTGAAGCAGGAGTTTGAATGCTTGCAGCACTCACAGCCGTAGCTGCGTTCCCAGTCATGGCCATCGAAAGGTATGAATGAGATGGATAAGGACTTTCTGGTCTTGCAGACTCAGGTCCGATGTACTCAATAACAAACGGATAATCAGGAGGAAGAGGAGATGGAAGTGACTCAGAAAGTTGAGATACTTCCCCTACTTCTACTTCTTCTTCTCGCGGAAATAAGACTCTTAAGGTGATCAGAGCGCTCCTTTCGGAACCAACTACAAAACCTTCAAGCCCTTGTGGAGGATCTCTCTCCACTGCGTCATATACCACTGGGTGATATTCAACTGCTATATTACTGCTACGCCTTCTTGAAGAAGGCTCAGCCCTCTCGGGAGATAACCCCTGGATTCTCCTCGATCGACGAGGCACTTGATCAGCCACTTTAACAGATTAATTAGACTGAAAAAAGTATAAAGCTAAGCAAGCTAGGAGAAAAGAGCACTCACTACAAAAAATCCCTAAGATGCAACCAAGCAAGCAGCCTTCAGGTATTTCCGCTCCGGGTGATTAGGACCAGACACCAAAATACGAGAAAGTGAAAAATAGGACCTCCCGAAAGTAGTCTGGGATAATTACGGCCCAGGCCTACTAGCGAAGGTAATAGAAACAGTTACGCCGACCTCCTAACAACAGCCTTTGCCGGTGCAAGTACCCAAGCTTCACCGGGGCACCCTCCAGAAGTACTGTTGGAAGTGATACGACGTCTGTCTCAGGTACCATTGGTATTCCCCCCCACAATCACCTGTGTGGTACCTAGGAATGGCAACTAAGGGCACCAATCCGTGTCAGCAGCCGGGCGGAACGATCTTAAGGCAAGATTCAGTAAATCAGAGAGGGGGTATCTCTCGTCTCAACCTTCACTTCCCCTCGCGCTTGACTCTCTGGAGGAGAGCTTTCCCGGTCCACCTAACGGAGTTGGATTTCGCTCATTTAATAAACTTCTATGTTTTAGTTTGAGCGGCCTTGGAGAGTTAACTCTCCACTCACCTAATCCAAGGCCCTACAACCTAGCTAGTTGATGTATGACACTTAATAAAAAACTTGCTAGTTGTTTTTAAATTATTGCGCTTATTTTAGTTGGCTATTATATTAAGTCAAGGGAATATGGAAATGAAACTCGTGATGTTTTATGACACAGAAAAGAAATTAATGAAAACCAAACTACATGCAGATGCAGTAATTGTCTTTTGATGAAAAGAAATTTCTACACAGGTTCTACGAGACTATTTTTTTCCTTTTCAGATATCAAACTCACACTCGCAAAATTTATGAAAAAGACTACAAATGTTCAAATGCACCTAATGCAAATTACTAAGAGCATGCCAACTCTAAGATGCAAAATCGACCAAAGCGAAGAGAAACTTCCACGAACCCCTCAGTTCTATCACTTTTCTGGTTGTCCACAAAGCTAGTTCCCAAATCAGAAACTCTTAGTAAAAAGACACCAAAATATGCTTGAAATAAGAGAAAGAAACCAATGAAAATTCCCTTCCCAAATCAAGCCAGAAACCGAAGGTAAGAAATCTCAACCAGGCTTCAAAATATGAAAATAAATGAAAACAAAAATGCAAAACAAAAGCAAATGACAAAATGTTTTTTGAGCTTTTGAATTTTATAAAAAGAAGAGCTCGAAGAGACCAAGAAAACTATCCAATTACCAAGCCAAACAACCTCTGAATTTCAAGCAAAACTTCAACAACAATGCTCCAAGTCTTATAGTGCCAGCTAGTAGCAAGATTTATACGAGAAAAAGGAAGACAAGAAACTCAGTAACTCAGCCTAGAATAATAGCACAAACTTGCATCAAACAAAACTTCAAAGAACCAAAAATGACTCTTCAAAAGTTGCAACAAGACCTAGTCAAATGAACTCATGAAAACCAACCGAAATGTAGGCAAACAACCAAGTGCAAAGCAAAACATAAAATGAGGAAAGAGTATACGAGCAGAATCTCTCTGTTCTGATTAAGCAGAACAGCCAAGAATCTTCGGAAAGAGATCTTAGTACTCAAACCAGAAATGCAAGCACTAAAAAAAACAAGATTTGCCCAAATGAGCCAGTTTTCAACCAAACAAGAGAGAAAAATACCAATAACCACTTTCAACACAATCCAGAGACTAAAAGGACACTGCAGGAACAAGTCTCCACAGGCAGACAAGACCAAAAAGTCAAGAAATCAAAAATTTCAAAATTTTCCCAGGCATACGCTACTTATCAGTTTTGCAACAAGCGTGCATACGCGACTGTGGAAAAGGAAACCCGCGTATACGACTTCCTTTGACATAAACTGCGTGTATACGCGACTGTGTATAGGAAAACTCGCGTATGGAAAGGTAAATAATGAAAAATAAAAATGATCAAGCCTGGCTAAAGAACCAGGTCTTCAGTCTGACTGAGAAAAACTAACTGGACTGGAAATAATGATTAAAACTGTTGGAAACCTTTAAAACAGCTGAAACCACCCAACAGGGGAATCACAAGAATGCAATCTCCAGTGGAGTCGCCAGTTCTGTTTCAGGAAATAACTCCCTAGAGGTCGTTGGGTCAAAAACCTCCACAGATCAGGGCATGCTATTCAAGAAGGACTCACACAACCAAACTTGTATGCTAAAAACTAGATAACATCGATTGTAGAACTCACCCATAGGTCCTACGTTTGATGTAGATCCCGCGGGGTCCAAAACCCCAGCAACCCTTCTTCCTCTTCAACCTGGAAATCAAGAAGAGACATGCACGGAAATCTAGTTGTACAACATATATCTTTCCTAAATGTTAGTGTAATCCATGTGAAACATCATATAAACAATAATAAATGCTTAATTAACAATATTTTCACATATGCAAGCAGATATTAACACGTGAATTCGGGAACAAGATGGTTCTTCTTCATTACGAACATCATGTACAATAATAGAAAGGTGGAGAGATCACCTGAATCCTTCCACGATCTTCGAACAGACCGTCATCCGGATCCGTCCCGCCCTTGCCTCGCTAGGATACTTTCAAGACTTGTGCACACGAGATGACATATAAACTGATGAACATCTCCAGGAAACAAGGGTTTCCTGTAAAAATATGGGAAAGTGCAGGAGGCACGGGAAATCAGACTTGAATTGGGGCTCCAACAGAGTATAATATCTATAAATTTCTCTCTCCCTTAGGCCATACATGTGAGGGGCTTTTATACTCCCTCAAAGTAGTTTCAATCAGTTGGAAACAGTTGGCCACGTGCTGGGGTGGTTGAACTACTGGAGTAACCATCAACCCAGCCCAAAAATAGGGAATTTTTATATATTTTTTAATGATTTTAATGGCATACACAGAAAAGTACATGTGGACTCGCGTATACACGCGGAAAATTCTGGGCATACCCGCATATGGGATTTTTAACACTATTTTTTATGAATTTTGTTCAAGTCTATCGGAATGGGTGCCCAAGGCCATAGAGACAATCATGAATCACATGAGGGTGAAAATGATGCTATAACATGTACTTGTATATATCAGACATTGGGTCTTCTGATGGCGAGGACATGCTAGCACCACCACATGATCCAGGTGTGGATCCTGATGACGATCAGGATATTCTAGATGTCGAGGATCATCAAGAGGCCAATGCAGAGAGACCTGCTCCTGCTGGTGTGCCAGTACCGCCTTTTGCTAGGCGCGCTAGGCTTGATAGCAGATACAAGATGGAGTTGGGTGACCAACTCACTGTATTGTTGAGGCGGGAGTTAGGCCGATGGTAGGTTGTTACATATGTGGAGAGGCATGTCGCGTGACATGTACAACTTGATGCATCATGTCGTAGGAGCTATGACCTTAGTTACGCAGCTGAGGAGGAGCAATGCACGTTATAGGTGTGGTCGCGATGTAGCACATGATCGAGAGTCCGCGAGCAGCGACGCATCATCTGATGATCATTCACCTCGTGCTACGCCAGATGAGTAGCCTCCACTAGCATCGAGCAGTAGTCATCATGGAGAGAAGGCTGGACCATCAACCACGTCCAGTCAACAACCTGCAACATCCAATAGTACTCATGATAATGAGCAGGCTGGACCATCGACCATGTCGAGTCATCACGATGAGCAACCGACAGTTGATCCTGATCAGCATGAGGCACCAATACCAGATCAGCATGCACGTGATGATCATCATGTATCTAAGCTTCTCAAGGCTGCACCATTGACTGAGTAGGCCTCGACTAGTACTGCTATTGATGATGTACCACTAGCTGATCCATAAAATTTATATTACAGTTGTATATTTTTTACATTATTCAGTTATATATATATATATATATATATATATATATATATATGTATGTATGTATGGTCCATGTATTTTATGTTCATGTTATAGTTGTACTTAATTTACATGTTGGTTATCATCATGACGTGTATATTATTAGGTCATGTTAGGTATGTTCATTTAATGTACAACTTGCAGATAGATGTGTATGTGATAGTAGTTATTTGACATGAGATGTATATTTGATGTTTTTTTTGTGATGATGTTATACAATGCTAATTTTGTTTTGTTAGATGATCATGATCACGATGATGTTAGTGAATTTGAATGTGTTTTTTAATTGAATATGATGTTTGTACGATGGTTATCATGATCATGGTGTTTATTAATTAATTTAATATTAAATGACCATGATATTTATTAAATATTATGTCGTGGTTGTAATTGAAATTTTAATTTTAATTGTATTACTGTGAAATGATTGTAATTGTAAAATTTTAATTGTAATTGTAATTGTATGTAAAATTCTAAAATTGTAATTGTCATTCTAATTGTAATTTTATGTGAAATTGTAAAATTGTAATTGTAATTATAATTTTAATTGTATTAATGTGAAATGATTTTATTAAAATTTTTAAATTTGTAAATTTGTAAAATTGCAAATAATTGTAAAATAATAAATCTAGAATAATGTGAATTTTTGTAACATAATAAAGTTTAGAAAATAACGCAAATAAATTCATGTTCTTTAGAATTATCATTATTTTACTATGATCTTACATACAAAAAAAAAACTTTATACAATACGCCATTTTTATTGAGATCAACATAATTGCAAATTATCAAGTGAAATATTGATTTTAACATTAATTCAAAATACATGTTATAATGTTTCGAAAAAAAGAGTCTTATAAATTATAAGGTAATTAAGTCCTCTTCTTTATAAAAACCCATCTTAAAAAGTATAAATATTGATGAAATAACAAATGTACCATTTCACATGTACTAATTCCAATGAACAAATTTTAGAAGAATTCGAGTATATTACCATTGCGTTGCCTCTTATGGATGCTAATTCCATGAACAGATTTTAGAAGAATTCGAGTGTCAAGAATGCAAAAAAAAAAAAAAAACATTTTTGGACTATTTTGCATTTTATTAAAAGGTTTTTGAGATTTTTTGTGGGGTTTATGGGTTCATGGGACAATGGACATACCGACCCTGCCATATTGGTATTTCAGTTGAATTTTTCCTAGCAACGATATGACCGAATCTTGTAGCTATGCATTTAACAAAGAACCCATATATTTTGAGAATATGATTGAATATTGTTGTCATATACTTGAGCACTATTCCATTTCTTCACCATATTAGCACAAAATAGAAAGAATAATTTCTTTCACCATAATAACACACAACTTTCAAAAAATAAAACACTCCATTTTGTGTTTCGAGGCATTTTACGCAAATGATAGGCATTTCTATGGATTTTTATCCATATTCTGCAATTTAATGAGGGTTGGAGGGAGCTTACAATCAAGTATCTGTTAGTGATTGCACCCTTCAGTAGAACCAAAGAAAATTCAGGCAGATTCCTTAGCGAAGTAGACTGGCCATAATCAATTCCTTCGAGACCTCAACAGAAGAAATAGATATGCATGTCAGAGGCTCCTGTTTGCACCTTTTCTTGTTGCAGGTTGTGGAAAGGTTCAAGTTTCTTTTTCTGAAAGAAGAAGAGGTGTAGTTTTGAAAAGAAATGGCCCAAATATTTTCACAGCAAAATGTACATTTCTAACATGTCTAAAAACTAAAATATCTAGGTTGTGGAAAGGTTCAAGTTTCTTTTTCTGAAAGAAAAAGAGGTGTAGTTTTGAAAATAAATGGCCCAAATATTTTCACAGCAAAATGTACATTTCCAACATGTCTAAAACTAAAATATCTCCAACTACAATAAACTTCTCAGAAACAAAATTTTCCCAACCATTTGTGAAAATTGCCACGTCGTAGCATAGTACAAGTTCACATGCCACAATTGCCCACTTGGGCCCTGTAGTATTGCATCTTCACATGCCCCACATTGCATTCTCTCCACATAATCAATGGGGATCTCCTGCAATAAACAAAATGCATTGGAAGAATAATTATTTCCATCAAGAATTTATCCAATTCTAATTCTCAAGAATAAACAAAATTCTAATTCTAATTGCATATTTCCATAAAGAATAAACAAAATTCTAATTCTCAATTTCTATGGTTGGAGTTCACTAAATTTTGGTGTACACACGGCCTAAAAGTAATTTCGGTGCCTTAACCACAAATCGATGCTAATGTACATATAACCGCACCGTTGTGTTTTAGTTACTGTGCACCAGTGTCATGTTACCAATGGACGTACCAGTGCGGTGCTATTAAGTGACGCATCGGTGACGAATAACCATAAATAAAAAAAATGCAACTCTATTTTATTTAAGTGAAAAAAAAAGAGGTGAATTGTAAAATGGGCAGCAAAATATTTTCGAAAAACTAATTTCATAAAAAAATTCATTAAATACTAAACACTTTTCATTATTTCACTATTTTTGCAAAAAATTTCAGCCAGATATTTGCATGAGACATACCTGGAGCAAGAGAGCACTGTAGAGCAGCGAAATACGTTCGAACAGAAGTATTCTGCCAATCAGAATTCCAAACCTCTGGTTATTCAAACCCTGTAGCATAGAATTTCAAATGATCTCATGATTAGATTTAATTATTTTTTTTACTTTTTCTGCCATTTTTTTACGAAGTAAGAAAAAAATTTCAATTTGTTTTTCATTTTCAAAAAATTAAAAAATTAAAAAAAAAATCCATTTTTACCCTAAACCCTTCATTCTTTTTGTTTCTACCCTTTCTTCTCCTTGTTTCTGTGATTTCAGAATTATGGCTTTTCATTTAGATTGACATCCAACCCACGGGACAACTTGCATAGTCGGATCCCAATCCATGTCGACCCTTGCGTGAATTTTTGAAAAAAAAAAAAATATCGGTGTGCCCTGCGTAACCTAGCGCACCGGTGCACTGTATTATCCCAGCGCACCACGAAAGTACTGTGTAGTAAAAAATTTAAAAACATTTTTTTTTTAATCAGTGCGCCATATGTAAAATAGGGCATTGATGCGCTAGGTTATGCAGGGCACACCAATAACGTGCTATTTCATTATGGCGCACTACGAACATGCTGTTTTGAAAAAAAATGCTTTATTGTGTTAATTGGTGCACCATGTAACATATAACGCACCGCACCAAGTTTCCTAGTTGACAGAGAGCATCGTATGGTGATCCCTTGTTTGTGTGGGACGTTTATGCTACAAAAACTAACACTGGACTATTTTTATTATTTTCTCTATGTTAATCGGTGCGGTGGTTAACATGTAACACACTGGTGCTCCTTGTTGACATAAAGCATCGTACGGTCTATTATACTGTTTGTGCAGTGCGTTTATAAGACCCGCGTGCACCAACGTCAGTGCGTACACCATGAATGGCGCACCAGTTTCTTGAGATATTTTTTTTTACCTCAAAAGTTGAAAATTTATTTATAAATATATTAATTGATGATATGGTACATGTTTCAGATTGATAAAACAATGTCTGACAAGATATCAAGTAACAATAATACTGATAACACATAAAGAAAAGAAAAAAAGGCAAGTTCTTTGTAAATTCTTTACAAAAAATATTATTTTTGAACTATATGTAAGTTTAACTAATATGTATTTTTTACTGTGTATCATGCAGAGCCACAAAATGACGAAGCTTGATAAGATTATTTTTGATCTAGGACTTGAAGAGTGTAAAAGCTTGATGAAAAAATTGCAAAAGGATGAATCAGGTTAATGAAAAAATACTATCGATCCAATATGAGTTTCTTTTTTTAATTTTCATTAATAATATACTTAAAATTATTAGATAACATGTGTCAAACAATCTATTAATTCACGTCTATTTAATGTTCTACAAGGACCGACAACTCAGAAAAGGAATGTTGTTCTAAGAAAAGGAAAAAAAATAGAACATGCAAACGAAAATGAATTTCTCCTTAACTCATCTGGAGTGGTGCTGGAGGTTAACAAAAGGGGGAAAAACTTTTTCAAAAGTTGGAGGGATTTAGTGGAATGAATGTATAGACGTTTTTTCCACTTATAATACAAAAATCAATCCAATGATTCCAAGAACCAAATTTTATCTAAACTACAGGAAGAGTTTCCAAAGAATAGGTCAGTGAGACATGTCAGACTTTTAGTAGCAAAAACATACAACAACAAAAAATCATTAGGGAAATTTTGAGGTCTAAAATGGGACTCCTAAGGAAATAATAAAATAATATCTAAACCAGTAAAATAATATTTATCAATTTGCAATTCACTTTTTGCACCACAATCCATGTAACCATAGTTAAATTCAATTCAAAAGTTGTACCAAAATAAAATTAATAAAAAAATTGTATTGATGTGACTATAAATAAGAATGAGATTTTCAAGAAAAAGTCATTATCATTGAACAACTAATGCATTTGTCCTTTTTACTTAAATAACTTAAAATAAAATATAAATATAAATTTATAAATTCTTAATTATATTATATTCTATTAATTAAAATTTATTAGACCTAAAAATTCCTATAATTTGAAAGAATGAAAAAATAATATTCCTTTAAATGTTTGCCTAGAATTATTTATAAATATCACTTTTGATATATTTAATTTTCATATATCAATATAAAAATTAAATAGTTTATTGTCATGTTACATTTTCAGGAAGATTATGAAAATCTCAAAATATGAACGAGCTGATATCATAAATATGCTAGTAGGAATATCCAAAAAGGTGTACAAGGAGATGGTCAAAGAAATGGAAAAAATTGCATCGCAGGAAGAGCCATCTCAAAAACAACGTGCTTCAAATGTAATATGTAATCATTGAATTTTTCGATCATTAGGTACAATAAATAAACAATTTAGCATTAAATATTAATTTTCAAGTATTTTCTTGCAGAAAAGAAAGAAAATGGAACTCATTCAGCACATAAAACAGGACGACAAGGAAGAAAAGGGTTGATATCTAAGTTTGTGAGTAATTGTTACTTCCTTATAACAACTTAACTAGATTTCATTTTGTATTTTTTAAGTTGTTTTACAAAAATCATCATTGAATGTCTTCAAACAGGTGCTAACATACAAAGAAGAACCATCAGACGAATTGATTGAAATTGGGTTAAATATGGGTTGTGAGTATATGTTGGCATATTAGAAATTAATTGTGGAATTTGTAAGCATCTATCGATCTTGTTTTACATAGCTCCGTCTATAATTAATAGAACAAAAAAATCTTTTATATTAAATATATGAATTTTTATGGGGTCTGAAACTTGCAGGAAACAAAGTATGGAACTGTGCCAACAGATGAAATCTTGAAAGGTGGCATGGCATGGTTTTGAAAGAATGTGTATAGTTTTTAATTCAAATGTTGCTATGTTACGTCATTTCTTTTCGATTTACATTGATGTATATTATTTAATATTGTAATTTTTCATTATTCTCACCAATGTATATACACTCATTACAATTTATTTTTATGTTTGTAGATGGAAGGTGAAGAAGAAGAAAACAATCAATACCGTGAAAAAAAAATTCCTGAAAATAACCCCAGTCACGGAAGTAGCTCTAGCAGCGACAACAGTTGATCAAGTGAATAATGATGATGACTATGTTTGGATATCAAAGCAAGGCATTGTGTTTTTTGAAATATTTGTCTGTGAAATCAAACATTTTGTTTAATGTAATGGACATAGTGTCCCAATTGAAAGACAAAGGGATACCAATAACTATCCCATTATTTATGACAAAGACTGCCTTATATATATATATATATATATATATATATATATATATATATATTATGTTTTAATTTATTCTATTGCGTTCTCCATTGTCGTTGTGAAATGTAACACCACTGATTAAATTTATGGATGATTAAATATTATAATGAAGAGATGTGAAATTTGATGATATGATATAACAAATTAATCCAAACATCACATTCAAATGCACTAATAAAAATTTAATTCATATGAATACTGTTATAAGATATATATGTGTCAACTTTTGATGAATAATGAATTTTAAAAAATCACAATAATTGCACTGTCACAAGTCGATGTTTCTAAAAAATACAAAATGAACACCAGTGCTTGTCAATTACTGTACACCGATGTGTTTGTATGCTGCAGTGTACCAGTGCATTTCTATGACCCATGGGCACCGCAAAAATACCAAAACCAATTAAAAATATCGGTGTGTTTATGCGATACTGCGTGCCGATGCGTTTATGTGAGACTACGCACTGGTGCACTTGTACGACCTGTGGGCACCGCAAAAATACCAATACCAATTATAAATCTCGGTGCGTTTGTCTAATACGGCGCACCGGTGCATTTCTATAAGTCTACATACCAGTGCGTTGAGACGACCTATGAGCACCCCACAAATCCCAAGACCAATTAGAACGGCCCCATGCGTTGTATCACCAACACTGCGCCTGGTGTAGTTTTATACCTTGACGGCCTGGTGCATGCACCTTCGACCGCCCCGAGGCCACCTTCTAGATGACAAGCACCGGTGCGTTGAAACCTTAGTAGTGCATCGATGAAAAAAACATTCGTAATAACCTTTAGCCGTGCAGTTTTTTTAGTTGTGTTGAATTTCTGTTAAAAGCTTCGCCAAAACCTCTGTAACCATAAACGAATGTTGTAGAAAATGTTGTTTTGACAATTTTGGCCAATTTTATAACACTAAAAACCTACTTTATAACCTTTGCTAGAGGGTCTTTTCCTTGTAGTGTGTGGAGCATGCCCATGCTTAGTCCCTAGGTCGTGTTATCCAAACTATCTCTTTGGATTCCCTGGTCAAGAAAATTCACTACATCTTGATCATGCTGGAGGACATCCATGAACATCACCATGACAACTTGAATGAAGTCATTGCATTTCTCAATGATCCGCAACAAAATATATGGGAAAAATTAGACTGCCTAGCTTCTATTCTACAGGGTCAGAGGCGCACAAATGACCACTTAGACGAATTTGAGGTACGTCTGGCCCATGTGTAGTTTCATGTCCACCAAGACTTTGATCATATAGCTTCTTTGTGTGTTGTTCACACATTGAATATTCCTCTTGTTTTATGATGTTGGTTGGTTGTCTTTTTATTTTGTGTAACTTTTGGGCTATCTGGCCCACTAGTTTATGGTATTTATGTAATGTATGGAAAATTTCCCTTATCTGTTGCATTTCTCTCCTAGCCAAAAAATTTGATTGGGTTGAGGTCAGGAGAGCAAGGGTCCCTTTGGTTATCAATTTTAATATCTTGAAGAATTAATATAAATTTTTATTTATTATTTATTTATTTTTATTTTTATTTATTTTTTATTTTTTATTTTTTTCCGACAAAAAAAAGTGTAAAAGAAACCAATTTGAAATGCATAAAATTACTTAGATTAAAATTTGTTGCTAACACTCAACGAGAGATAGGTTCTGGAAAAAATAGATTAGTTCTTCACTACTTGGTTCCCATCAACTTGAAAATATGCAAAAAAACAAAAACAATGCCACATTAAATGTTTATGCATGATCCTTTGAGTATATCGAAATCAAACAAATAAATATAGATTTCATGGCATTTACTTTAGCTCTACACATGACTAAACAAAAAATATTCAAATGCAAAATGGAAGTAGCTCGAAACTATTACCTGAATTTATTAACTTTTTCCATAATTGCATTATTTTATTACGTTATATCCACCTAAAAAATAAAAATTCAAATCAAATTCCAAAGAAGATAAATAATAATTTATTATCTCTTATTCATTTATCTCAGGTGAAGTGATTAACTCCACAATGCGACTATTTTGTTGCATTAACCAAAACATGAATATATACACGAGTGGAGAGACTCTTTGGATTCCAATTCCAAGGTCTCTTAGTTTTATCCAACTCATAACTGAAATTATTAAAATATTTGCAATAATCACAATATTTTTGGATTAGGTGTCAAAATCCCCCCCCCTTTAATCTGAAGGGATGTTGGTGAGTCCAAGCATCATTCCGAACCGTTCAAACTTTTCTCTTCCAAGTGCTTTGGTGAAGATGTCAGCAATTTATTCGTTTGTGGAATAATGTCATATATGGATAGTCTTGGCCTTAACATGATGTCGAACTAGATAATACTTTATATTGATGTAATTTTTTTAATCATGGAACTTTGGGTTCTTAGCCAACTTTACTGCAAACGTTTTGTGAATCAAAAGAAGAGTTGAATGCACTTGTTGCTCCTACAAATATTCCATAATTTTCTTGAGCCACACAATTTCCTTTGTTGCTTCAACTGCTGCCCCATATTCAACATTAGTTGTGGAATCTGCTGAAATTAAATGTTTGTGTGACCTCCAGGAGACATCTCCTAATCCAAGACTCATAACATAACATGAAGTAGATACTCTAGTTTCTTTATCTCCATCAAGATCTAAATTAGAGTATGAAATGAAGCTAAAATCATCCACCAATGTATACCTGAGTCCAAAGTCTTGAATTCCCTTCAAGTACTTCATAACTATTTTTGTAGCAGACCAATGACCCTCACAAGGCTTTTGCATAAACTCGGAGAGGATTCCAACAACAATTCAAATGTTTATTTTGGTAGCAGTCAGGTAGTTGAGACTTCCTACGAGTTTTATGTCCCTTTTTCATCGTAAAATTAGTTTCCTTAGTCGATGTAAGCTTTAAATTATGTTCTGAGTAGTCAAAGGATTGCACTCAACGATGCCAAACTTGTTCAAAAAATCTCCAATTTACTTCTTTTGAGAGAGGAATATAAATTTCAGATGTTGGTGTAATGAGAAAAGTTCTATATGCAGTGGAGAGATTCAAAATATTTGACATATAAAAGAATACATCATAGTATAATAATATATTCTATAATAAATGTACAAAATATATGCGATGATTTGATTACAACTGAGGGTCTCATTTATATACCTAGGTAGGTAACCATTCATGAATGGCCATTTCCTCATAGACATGTCTCTTCAATACTCGTTATTAGTTAATTATTCCTAACACTGCCTTCCTCTTCAGAAATTTTTTGTCCTCAAAGCTTACTAATGAAAAAGTGGCTTAATGTCTTTCATGTCATGAATGTATTTTTGTCTCAGAACTGTCATCTTTGAAGATACAAGATGATATGAAATTTGAGTGTGACACAAAATTGTTGCACAATAAAATGATTTAACCATCCCAAATTAATAATTTGCGGAATATTTTGGTAACTGGAAACTCATGATGAATTGTTGTCATAAAACTGGATTATGGTGCCATCAACATTATTGGGAATATAAGTCACTTGTTTCTTGTTATGCAACCAGATCACAAAACAGAAGAAAATATAGTTCAACAACTTGAAAATAAGCCTCTTCAAGGGGGAAACCTCCTTCACATCACATAACTGAACAATTATTGGATGATAAAAATGATAAGACTTCCTTGGTATATATAGGATTTTAAGGGGTCACAATATAATTAGAGCCTAAATAACAATAATAATGTAACCTGGTACAACAATACAATAGTGGGCTTCTATGGGGCACAACAATAACAATATGGGGATACATAGGCACAATAATAACAATAGGGGGCTACAATATAATAATAATAATAAGAGGGATATAGTAATATTATAGGGACATAACATGCCCCTCTCCTTCAAAAAATTGTTGTCCTCAACGCTTGAGTAGTTCTGGATGTTTGTGTATAAAATTCTCATCCTCCCATGTGAAATTTTCAGCGAGTAAGTTCTTCCACTTAATGCGATACTCTGAAATTAATCGATTTTGTAGTTGTCAGGTTCTTTTTTCTGTGACAACTTTAGGCTCAAATATTTAATACTATCATGATCTGCTCTTACCTTAAAGTGTCTTCCCGTTAGGTAAGATCACCATTGCTTTAGTGCATGTATTATTGCCAACATTCACTTATCATAAATAGGTTTCTATAAATACTTTCCTTTGATTGCATGACTTTCAAAAGCAACGAGTCTTCCTTCTTGCATTAAGCCAACACCAATTCTATTTCACGAGGCATCACATTCCATAATAAAGGTTTTTGTGAAGTCTAGCTTAGCTAAGACCGGTGCTTGGCACATTGCCTCTTTAAAATGTTCAAAGGCCTTAGTTGCTTCTACAGTCCAAGAAAATTCATCTTTCTTCAGTAATGTTGTTAGAGGTGCTTCTATTCTCCCATAATCCTTAACAAAATTTCAACCCAAGAAATCCTTGAAGATGTTTTATGGTTGTGAGGATTTTCCATTCCTTAATGGATTTAATTTTTTTAGGGTCTACCTTCACACCCTCATGAGATACAGTATGACCCAAATATTCCACCTCCTATAATCCAAAGAAAAATGTGGGGATTTTTGCATATAATTGTTTCTCCTCCAATAGTTTTAGCACTCTTCAACATGTTGAACATGATCCTTCCAAGACTTTTTGTAGATTAGTATATCATCAAAAAATACTAGCACAAATTTTATAAGGAATGTTTTGGAAATGGAATTCATCAAACCTTGAAATGTATAAGGTGCATTAGTAAGGTCAAAAGGCATGTAAAAAAAATCATAATGACCCTCATGAGTTTTGAATGTTTTTTTCTTTTTTTTTTTTTAAAGAATGTCTTCAGTATTCATTCTAACTTGATGATATCCTGAACAAAGATCTAGCTTGGTAAAGTAAATTACTCCATGCAATTTATCCAACAATTTATCAATGGAAGGAAAGGTAATTTTATCTTTAATAGTGATCTTGTTGAGCTCCCTATAATCCGGACACACACGCCATGTTCCATCCTTCTTGTGCACCAATACTAATGGAGCAGAGAAAGAAATTTGACTAGGTTGAATTATAATGGCCTCTAACATTTCTGGAACCATACTGTTATGAAACTAGCTCCAAAAATAGACGAAAAGAGATATCAACACCTTAGAAATAAGCCACTTCGAGGGGGAAACCTCATTTACATTACATAAGTGAACAATTCTTGGATGATACAAATGAAAAAACCTCCTTCTATATACAGGAGTCCATGGGGTCAAAATATAATCCTAGCCGACCTAACAATAATAATGTAAGGGCACAATAATAACAATATGGGGGTTACAGGGGTACAAAAATAATAATAAGGGGGTTACACTAACAATAATAAGGGACTACACTAGTAATATAGGGACCTAACATGCCCCTCTCCTTAAAAAAAGTGTTGTCCTCAATGCTTGAGTAGCTCTGGATTATTCTGTATAAAATTCTCACCCCCCCATGTAAAATATTCAGTTGGTAAGTTCTTCCACTTGATGAGATACTCTGAAATTTATCGATTTCGTAGCTGTCGAGTTATTGTTTCCGTGACTGCTTCAAGTTCAAATAAAAATTTTCCTTCCTAATCAAGTTCTGGCAATATTTTTTGAACTAGAAGTTTGTCACCTATAACCTTCTTTAAGCATGAAACATGGAAAAATCAATGCACTCGCGAAGAAGCAAGAAGCTCCAATTTGTATGCCATAGTACCAATCTTTTGCAACACCTTGTAAGGACCATCGTACTTTGGCGATAATTTATTATCCTTCTTATCTTGCTTGAGGGACATTTGTTTGTATGGTTTTAGCCATAAAAATACCCAGTCTCCTACATTAAAACTATTGTCGCTGCGATGTCGATCTTCCTGTTGTTTCATTCAATTTTGCGCCAAATTTAGGTTATCCTTTAAGAGTTGGAGAACTTGTTGTTGATGCTCAATGTGATCTTCCACTACTTGAACCTTAGAATTTTCTCTTAAAGATGATGTGATGGACGGTGGATGATATCCATAAAGTGCCATAAATGGGGTCATTTTTGCTGCAGTATGGAAGGAAGTGTCATACCACCATTGAGCCAAAGGTAACCACTTGACCCATTGTGTTTTTTTATCAGATACAAAACAACAAAGATATCCTTCCAAACATTTTTTCACTATCTCAGTTTGACCATCGGATTGAGGATGATAAGGTGAGTTATGAGCTAGTTGAGTACCCAAACAAGAAAACGATTCCATCCAAAAATTTCCATTAAAAATGGGATCTATGTTGCTTACAATAATCTTTTGGTTTCCATGTAGCTTTTGAATTGTTTTCCTAAATGTAGTAGAAACTGTACTTGCTTTAAATGGACGAGATAATGCACAAAAGTTTTCATACTTGGTAAGTCCGTCAACTACCACAATGATGACACTATTTCCTTCGGACTTAGGTAAACCCGTGATAAAATCCATTGAAATATCCTCCCAACGTTGAGTAGGAATGGATAAAGGATGTAGAAGACCCGGGGTCTTAATTTTCTCAACTTTATTTTGCTAGCAAACCAAACATTCCACCACAAAATTTTGAATATTAGATTTAAGGCCATCCTAAAAAAATTCTTTCTTCACCTTGTGGTAAGTTTTTAAAAACCTGCGTGCCCTCCTAAAGGAGAAGTGTGCAATTAAAAAAGAATCTTTTGTTTTAGTGTGGAATTATTACAAAGATATAAGTGATCTTTGTGCCATAAGGAATCATTTTTCCAACTAAATGTATCAGACGTACCAAGATCTTGCTGCAACTTTTGAATGAGTGTCCACACTTCTTCATCTTTCTTCAATTCATCCCTTGCTTCGGTTATCCAATCTGGTTGGATAATAGAAATGGCAGAGAGCAATGCTTCCACCTCTTCATCCTTTCTTGGGAGTGCATCTGCAACAACATTTAGCTTCCATTTTTTGTAGATGATTTCAAAGTCATAACCCAACATCTTTGTGACCCATTTTTTCTGCTCTTCTGAAGATAGTCTTTGTTCCAAAAAGTGTTTAAGACTATCATTATATTTTTTTACCTTGAAGTGTCTTCCGATTAGGTAAGGTCGCCATTTCTTTAGTGCATGTAGTATTGCCAACATTTCCTTCTCATAAATATCTTTCTGTAAATACTTTCCTTTGATTGGATGCCTTTCAAAAGCAATGGGTCTTCCTTCTTGCATTAAAACAACACCAATTCCATTTCCTGAGGCATCACATTCAACAATAAAGGTTTTTGTGAAGTCTGGCGTAGCTAAGACCGGTGCTAGGCACATTGCCTCTTTAATATGTTCAAAGGCCTTAGTTGCTTCAGGAGTCCATGAAAATGCATCTTTCTTCAATAATGTTGTTATAGGTGCTGCTATTCTCCCATAATTATTAATGAACTTGTGATAATACCCTGTTAACCCGAGAAATCCTTGCAACTGCTTTATGGTTGTAGGGACTTTCTATTCCTTAATGGATTTAATTTTGTTAGGGTCTACCTTAACACCCTCGTGAGATACAATATGACCCAGATATTCCACCACTTGTACTCCAAAGAAACATTTGGAGGTTTTTGCATATAATTGTTTCTCCTCTAGTAGTTTGAGCACCCTATCAACATGTTGAACATGATCCTTCCAAGGCTTGCTGTAGATTAATATATCATAAAAAAAATACTAATGAAATGACCCTCATGAGTTTGAAATTTTGTTTTCGGAATATCTTCAGTATTCATTCTAATTTGATGATATCCTAAATGAAGATCCAACTTGGTAAAATAAAATTCTCCACGTAATTCATCCAATAATTCATCAATCATAGGAATGTGAAATTTATCTTTAATAGTGAGCTTATCGAGCTCCCTATAATCCGGACACATGCGCCATGATCCATCCTTCTTGTGCACCAATACTACTTTAGTAGAGAAAGAAATTTGACTAGGTTAAATTATACCAACCTCTAACATTTATACAATCATACATTCAATTTCACTCTTTTGGGCATAAGGATATCTGTAAGGCTTGATGTTTGGAGGAAAAATTACTGGAATAAAATGAATAGCATGATCATGATCACGAATAGGTGGGAGTAATTTGGGAGTTTCAAACACCTTGGAATGATTGTCCAAGCATTTTTGGAGATCTGGAGAAATAGATGATTTTGATGTTGGAACTTCTAGTGAGCATAATTGTGCAATTACACCTCTTTGTTCTTTCTTCAAAAGCTTTTTCATGACATTAGAAATTATTATCTTTCCTGGCTTCCCTGCGATACCTTGTAATTTGAATTTGTTTCCTTCCGAAAAAAATTTCAAGAAGAGTTCTTGAAAATTAAAAGCTATCGTCCCCAAAGATTGTAACCATTTTACTCCTAGTACAACATCAGCACCTCCCATTGGAATTGAAATAATTGGACTATTCAATACATATTCCCCCATGGTTAGCTTGATATTATGGCATTTTCTAGAGAAATTTATAGTTCCTCCATTAGCAACCATCACTTGATATTCTGGTGCTGGGTATAGGAAGCAATTCAATTCCTTGGCTACCTTACAATGAATAAAATTATGGGTACTACCTGAATCAATCAACACTATTACCTTTCTCTTCTTGATATGTCCTTCTATCTTGAGAGTTTGAGGAGTGGTAATTCCTGCCAATGAATGATACGATATGGTCGAGCTCATTTCTTCTTTCTCTAGGGTTGATTCCTAGTGTATATCCTTTTCTTTTGAAGTTTATTGTTTATTTTATTCCTCCTCTTCACAATCTATGTAAAATAATTTCTGCTCAGCACACTTATGACCATTAGTGTATTTTCTATCACAACTGTAGCAAAGCCCTTTTTCTCTTTTTTCTTCCAATTGTTGTAGTGTCAACATTGTATTTTTTGGAAGTCTATGAGTAGCAACACTTCCATCTTTATAGATGTGAGTTGTAGGCTTCCTTGTCACCATAACTTTACATTCAATTTTTCTTTCTAACATGAATGCCTTCTCCAATGAATTAGGTTCCCAAACACGAACTTCATGTTGGATGTTATCCTTTAAAGTCCCTATGAAGACATCAATAATGTGTTCCTATGGAATATCAGTTACCCTTATATTCAATTTTTGGAAGTCTTGAATGGCTCCACCACTGAACCCTTTTGTTTAAGATTTATCAATTTTCTAAAGAAGGTGTTGCTCTTTGTATCCTCATAATGTGCTATCATTTCCTCTGTAAAAATTGACCAAGTGACAATATTTTTACGAGAGTAGAGCCATCGATACCATACAAATGTATTTTGTTCAAAATATAAAGTTGCAATGCGTACCTTTTCTGTGTTTTGCACGTTATTGAGATCAAAATATTTCTCCATTTGTAGTATCCCATTGCCATCAAACTTCCTCATATCGATCTTTGGAATATGGTGGGTCTTCCATCCAACATTCAAGTTTATGAAATCATGATTAACATTTATTTTGTTCTCATCATGAGTTTCCTATACTATCTTTTCACCCTTAGGAATAATTTCTTGTATCAACTTTGTCAAACCTTCCATGTCTTCTTTTAAATCATTCTTCATGTCTTCCATGTTGTCTTTCAATTTTTCTTCGATATTAGATTCCAAGTCTTCCATGCCATTCTTCAAACCATCCATCTTAGCTTCCACGCCTTTCTTCAAACCATCCATATTAGCTTCCATTCCCTTCTTCAAACCATCCATCTTACCTTCCACACTTTTTTTCAAAACTTCCATTTCATTTTTTGTTTCTCTTTGCGAGAGTGAAATTTGGTGCACTTGCTCTTGTATTTTTGATATATCATGTTGCACTTATTCATCTTCATGATTCATAGTAGAGTATTTTGAGGGCTTAATGGGTGTTGAATTATTTTTAGGGGGAATTTTAGAACCCAATACTGATATCTATGCTTCAATATTCCCTTGGAATCACTTCAAACTAATTTTACAAACAAGAATTATGCAATTTGGAAAAAAAAATACGCACATTTTTCTTGCTTTTGAGGAGCTCGATATTGAAAATGAATTATCCTTGTGATTCCAGATCTTCAAAATCTAAATTTTTTTCGTGTAGTAGCCCTTTGAATCTTCTTTCGAATGCCACAGGTCTGACCTAATTTGGATGGTTCAAGGCAATCTTATGCCCAATCTCCCACAATGACCTAATTATGGACTGGTTCAATAGAGCGCACTTGTACGACGTGCCACGTGTCACTGGTTCCTCCTTTGGTTCTGAAATTGATATAAAGGAAACCAACTTCTGTTTATTTTCAGCCACTTTTTACAGAATTCCAATCCGATGCTCAGAGAGAGATTTATGACGATTTTCCCAAGGTAACCTCTTTTAGATGAAATTCGAGAGCCTGAAAAAACCCTAACTTCCACAGATCATATCCTCGAAAATATTAAGAACCAAGATCTGAAATTTTTACAGGATTTTGGCTTCGCGCAATAAAAATTTCAGCTTCTAAACCTTCATAGAAAAAAAGTTACAGCGAAAATTCCATGATGACCTGTTTGGGGCAACAAAACCCTAAAATCCAAAGCTCTGATACCAAATGTTATTAAACTGGCTCCAAAAATAGAAGAAAAGAGAGATAAACACCTTTTAAATAAGCCACTTCGAGGGGGAAACCTCCTTTAAATTACATAAATGAACAATTCTTGGACGATACAAATGACAAAACCTCATTCTATATATAGGAGTCCATGGGGTCACAATATAATCCTAGCCAAGCTAACAATAATAATGTAAGGGCACAATAATAACAATATGGGGGTTACAGGGGTACAAAAACAATAAGGGGGCTACACTAACAATAATAAGGGACTACACTAATTATATAGGGACCTAACACACACGTTCAATTGCACTCTTTTGGGCATAGGGATATCTGTAAGGCCTGATATTTGGAGGAACACTTCTTCGAATCAAATGAATAACATGATGATGATCACGAATAGGTGGGAGGCATTTTGCGGTCTTAAATACCTCAGAATGATTATCCAAGACTTTTTGGAGATATAGAGATATAAATGATTTCCATGTTTCAACCTCTATAGAGCATAATTGTGAAATTACACTGTGCTGTTATTTCTTCAGAAGCTTTTTCATGCCATTAGAGTTGATTATCTTTCCCGGTTTCCCTGCGATACCCCTTAATTTAACTTCCTTTTATTCCCAAAAAAAATTCAAGAAAAGTTCTTGAAAATTAAAATTTATCATCCCCAAAGGTTGTAACCATTAGACTGCTAGTACAACATCAACACCACCCATTGGAATGTAAAGCATTATACTATTCAATACATATTCTGCCATGGTTAGCTTGATATTATGGTAGTTTCTATAGCAATTTATAGTTCCTTCGTTTGAAAACATCACTTGAAACTCTAGTTTTGGATATGAAGCAATTCAATTCAATGGTTATATTACAATGAATAAAATTATGGGTGCTACCCGAATCAGTCAACATTATTACCTTTTGCTTCTTGATATATCCTTATATCTTGAGAGTTTGAGGAGTGGTAATTCCCACCAATGCATTACAAGATATGGTCAGATTCATCTCTTCTTTCTCTGGAGTTGGTTCCTAGTGTATATCCTCCTCTTTTGATGTTTCTTGTTCGTTTTCTTCCTCCTCTTCACAAACTATTTAAAATAATTTATTCTGAGTACACTTATGACCTTTATTGTATTTGATATCACAACTGTAACAAATCCCTTTTTCTCTTTTTTCCTCCAATTTTTGTGGTGTCAACCTTGTAGGTTGTGGAAGGATAGCCGCAAAAACACTTCTATCTTTATAGTTGTGAGTTGTAGACTTCCTTGTTGCCATAATTTTTCTTTCAACTTTTCTTCCCACCCTGAATTCCTTCTCCAAAGAATCAAGTTCCAAAAGACTAACCTCATGTTGGATGTTATCCTTTAAATTGCCTATGAAGACATCAACCCTATGCTCCTCTGGAATATCATTTACCATTATATTTAATTTTTTTAAGTCCTCAATATGCTTCGCCATTGAACCCTTTTTTTTGAGATTTATCAATTGGATAAAGAAGGTGTTGCTCTTTCTATCCTCATAATGTTTTATCATATAATCCGTAAAAATTGACCAAGTGAAAAGTGGTTTACAAGAAAAAAGCCATCAATATCATACTAATTGATAGGGTTATAAATATAAATATGCAATAAGTACATTTTGTGTGTGTTGCACAGTATGGAGATCAAACTATTGCTCCATCTGAAGTATCCATGTTACTGGATCCTTTCCACCAAACTTCCTCATATTTATATTTGGAATGTGTTGGGTTTTAAACCCAACATTAGTCTCTAAAACCATAATTCATATTTTATTTTTTCTCATCATGATTTTCATGGATTACCTTGTCACCATAGGGAAGCCTTTCTTGCAGCAACTTGGTCAACCATTCCATCTTGACATTCATCATTGCTTCCATGTATTCTTTTAAACCATCCTTCAAACCTTCCATGTCCCTTTCTATTTTTACCTCTAAACCATCCATATTAACATTCATCATCCCTTCCAATTCATTTTTTATTACTCTTTGCGAGAGCGAAATTTGTTGCATTTGGTCTCGTAATTTTGATATATCATGTTGCATTTCTTCCTCTTCTTCATGTGTCACAGTAGAGATTTTTGGTTGCTTACTAGGTGTGTCCATTTTATTGCTTCGAGGAATTTTTGAATCAAAAAATGATATTTATGCTTTACTCTACCCTTTGAATCACTTTAAATTGATTTTTCAAACAAAAGTTATGCAAAATTAGAAAAAATACACACCTTGTTTTTGCTTTTTAAAATCTCAATATTTAAATTATTTTATCTCTATAATTTTGGGTCTCCAAGGTCTGAAATTTCATCCTATTGTATCCCTTTGAGTCTTCTTTCCAACCCCAAAAGTTAGGCTGAGATTGGATTCTTCAAGAATCAGTTATGCCCAATCTCCCACGATGACCTGATTATAGACTGGTTTAGAAGAGCCAACTTGTACGAAATTCCACGTGTCACTGTTTTGACCTTTGACCTTGAAAATTATAGAAGAAAAACTAAAGTACATGAAATTCCATTTAATTTTTATGAAATTCAAATCTGATTCTTGAAGAGAAAGTTATAACAATTTTACCTATGTCACATGTTTGAGATTGACTTTTGGAGCCTGCAAAAACCCTAACTTCTTCAGACCATATCTCAGAAAACATGGCGAACCAAGTTTTGAAATTTCTACATGAAGTTCACCAAGATTTTGAATCGATGTGGTACAAAATTTCAGCCTCTAAATCATCATGGAAAAAGAGTTATAGAAAAAATTCCAAGATGACTTGTTTGAAGCAGCAAAACCCTAGAATCCAAAGCTCTCATACCAAATGTTATGCAACCACATCACAAAATAGAAGAAAAAATAGATCGGCGACTTGAAAATCAACCTCTTCAAGGGTAAAACCTCCTTCATATCACATAAATGAACAATTCTTGGATGATACAAATGATAAGACCTCCTTGGTATATATATTAGTATAAGGGGTCACAATATAATCAGAGTCTACATAATAATAATAATGTAAGGGCACAACAATAACAATAGTGGGATTTTATGGAGCACAACAATAACAATATTAGGGATACATGGGAACAAAAATAACAATAGGGGACTACACTACAATAACAACAAGGGGGATACACTATTATTATAAAGACCTAGCATGCCCCTCTCCTTCAAAAAAGTGTTGTCCTCAACGCTTGAGTAGTTCTGGATGCTTCTATATAAAATCATCATCCTCCCATGTGGAATCTTCAACGAGTAAGTTCTTACACTTAATGATATACGTTTAAATTAATCGATTCCGTAGCTATCATGTTCTTGTTTCTGTGACTGCTTCAAGCTCAAATACGTTTTTTTCCTTTTTCGTCAAGTTCTGGAAACATTGTATGAACTGGGAGCTTATCACCGATGACCTTCTTTAAGCATGTGTTGATGGTGTTGGACCTACCAAAATTCAGGGGATCTCCCCAATATTAATTCCACATTATAACTCACATTGTTTTGTGTAGGAGTCCCATCCAAAATACGACCTGGTTGCCGAAATGGTGGGTTTGAGTGTTATGACTTGGCTGCGATAACACATAGAATGATGTATTCATAAATTTGGTGAAACAAGTGTGTTACTCTGTGGAGGATAAAATGTGATGCATGAAATGTTCTAACACAACGAAGGGAAAGTGAGTGAACCCATTAGAATCTTGTAATAGTATGCAGCTTAAAAGGAACACACCAGCATAAAAGAGATCATAAGTTAGCCTACAAAATAGTTCACAAGTTAATCATGATGTAAATATACAACAATATGCATTCAACAAGATTCGTACTAATGAAAACGAAATAGTTCATAAGTGTTAGCATAAAAGAAATAACATATATTGCAAACATAACAAGAATAGTCCTACTATATTCACAACATATGCATCAAAACGTGTCAGCTCTATGATTTTATTAAAGTGAAAGTTCGAAACATACATATACAATTAACAAATTGCTGGCCTCAAGAGAGGAATGTGAAGCCAACACCAGCTCCTCCAAAGAAATATACTACATCTATACTATGGTGAAGCCAAGGCTCTCAAAAAAACTCCAAATATTTTGATCTTAAGCCAAAAGCCCTTTACATGACTAATGAGGTTATATTTATAACAAAAGGGGTGACTATTCATCTCCCTTTGTGACTCTTTGAATTTCCTCATGACTGTTTTAATTCCTACAACCATGACCTTTATACTTCATTAAAAGTGTCTCTTCACATTCCACAATTTAGACTTGGAATTTCACTAATTAATTACAATATAATATTAGAATATTTCTCATACTCATATAAGACAAAATTGGCTAGGGTCACTAGATAACATAATAAGACAAAACAATTTAAGCTACAGTTTGAGGAAACTCGAGCTTAGCCACTTCAACTTGTAGTTTCTTCATCGCATGGAGGTGGCAAGATTTGTACTGTGCGATGACTTCCCCAAAATGTGCGACACATCCGGATTGAAGCAGACTCCAACCTCCATTGCATCCGAGTAGACTAATTTGGAACTGGTCTAAATTTCCTTCTTCAAGGAGAAAAATAGTGTTGATATGGAAAGGGACACCAATGTACTTATGCATATTGTTCCTATTCACCTCAAAATCATCCTTGGTGGTGATCTGACTGAGTTTATCCAAGTATTTTTCAACCTCCTGCCTGACTTGATTTCTGTGTTTGGCCCTAGTGAGTGAGACAACTGAAGGGATATTGTGTGATTTCGCCATGAAATATATGTTGTTGTATAATCATGGATATGAGGCCTGAATGTTGACAATGAACAAGGCGAGTTGTTTGTTACTCTGGATGATCATTTGAACATGTTCTTTCTCTAGCTTTGTATTTTTCCTTGTTTTCTTGCGCAACTTGGATGGTTCCCCTTTGTATTGCATTAACCACTCGTGCATGGCAGTGATGGATACATGGACAACCTTGAGATATTTAGCATTATATTTTCACTTATGTTGCATGTCGTGCAAGAGAAAAACTTCTTTATGCACGATGACCAGCTCAACATGGTCTCTCCTAATGTTGATACTTCTCCAAGTATGGTTTCCTTAAGTTCCTCAAGAAATGCTTGTGTGGAAGCTACTTTATGGACCTTTGCTCAGAGTTGTTCCACTTCTTGCCTTGTAGCCTGCAAGTTCTTTTCCATTTTTCTTTTCTCATCCATGAGATACTTCATGTTTGACTTAGAAGCACCTGTGAAGTCCAAGTTGGTTGAAAAAATGGCTACTAAATTTCTTCTGATGTTTGTCACAATTACCCTTTATTTGACGAATGCAGGACACATGAGTTCATTCAAAAAATGTTTCTTTCACGTACAATATTTTGAAGTTCATTGTAAGTTATATTGTACGTATCCATGACCATACCATTGCCAAGAGGAACAATTTCCTCTTCTTCACTAGGATATTTCTCTGATGTTGGAGGAGGGGGAGATTGAATGGTGACCAGTTGAGTGCTCGGCATAAGGTAAACATCTTGGTTTTGCGGTTCCAATTCCACCTCCATGTCTTGAATTATGATCAAGTCTTCAATTTCTTGAGCAATTTCCTTCTCCTACAACTATCTACTCTCCTCTTCAAGTTTTTGGTTCTGCTCTTGCTCTTCATCTTGTTTCCTTGTTGATTCTTCTTCTTGTCTCTGTATTTCTTCTTCTTGTCATTTTTGCCTCTCTTCTTCTAATTTTTTTTTCTCATTTTCCTCCTTCTTTTTTTCTTCTTCCTTATTCCTTTGTTTCCTCATTTTTTTAGTTGCTATGGCCTCTTTCAGGACGATTGGGTTTTCTTTCATCTTGCGGCTCTTCTCTTATGATTGGCTATGCATAACCTTTCTCTTTCATTTTTCGTGCACTGGGTTGCGTCTTTATGTTGGTTCTGCCCCTAGTGTGACTTCCTTTTGGAGAGTAACTTATGAAGTTCCTGCGAAGTTGACTGGATGATAGGACTTAGAGGCATTGTCTTTAACGTTCCTAGGATCCTATGGATTGAAGTCCAAATGACTGAATGTGAATTTATTTATCTCCTTGCCTTCGACATACAACTTTCATATTCTTGATCTCGTACTATCTGATTTGCAAAGGAAGAGTGAGCCAAGGTGTTTTATTCTTCCTTTGCAAGAATCCTAATAACCCTTTGCAGAGATGATAAGCAAATTCTTGGATGACTATCTTGTCAGTGGCATACCTAGGTAACTGATGTTGAGGCCTCTGACCACCAAAAAATCCGAGGTAAGTGTCATCCAGTGAGGCAAAACAATCTGCTATTTCTGACACTGCTTCCATTGCCTTACAGGACATGCAAGGTGGTTCTTCCTCAAATATTAACTTGTACAATGGAATGAGGAAGTGATCAGTAAAATTTTCCATTACTCCCTTGAAGTTGCACTCTGTAAGCAACTTGTAGTAGATATGTGTGACATGTTCTCATGGTGACCAAGTCCAATTCATGTCGTGGAATGAATTCTAAGTTCAGATTACATCCAACAATATCACCCTTGGGAGGGCTCTTAGCATTAGTCACATGGATTCTCAATTGTTGAGCAACCAAGTCCGACCAGTTGAATGATTTTTCTTCATTCACAACCTGATTAAGAAAGATTGCACATCCTTCTAGGAAGGTATCAATATTTTTTTGATCATAGATTTGGAAACATAATATTATCAAATACTAATAGTCTTCCCTGAGATATTTGGTCTTGTAAGTATTGTTGGGTGTCTAGAATAATTTTGAAGGCTCTTTCACCCAACCTTTGACGACATCCTTTGTGCTCAGGTAGTCAGTGACTGTGTAAAAGTGGGAATCCATGTATGAATATGGAATCGGTAGATCATACATAAGGTAGTAATCATGTGCCATGAAAGAGGCAAGAATTTGTCTTTTGGCATTACTGAGAGTCATGGTCTTGCTATCTATATGTGTTAGTATCCAGCTGACAATGTATGCACATGGGAAAAATGAGTACCTACATGCAACCTTGTGTAATCTTGATCTTTGGACATTGACATACACCTGTCAGTCCTCAAATCTACTTTGAAGGTCATTGCTGAGAATACTTCATTCACCTTATACCATGTAATGTCTGACTCTTTCTCTATGAAAAAATGAGTGTATGAGTAAACTAGAAATTTCATTGGAGTACTCTCAACTGCCTCTCCGGTGCTGCTTTATGTGGTGTCCTTTGAGATAGTTCTCTTGGGAGCCATAATGAAAATAATTGATCAAGAGAAGTCCTAAAAAACTACAGTACCTATACGAGATAAACGCACTCATGGAAAGCATAAATTAGCTCTAGAAAAATGACTCACAAAGCAAGATCCGGGTGACAACCTCAACACTTAGAGGGAAAACTGCACAAATCTTGAGCTGAGGGAAAATATTGGCTTCATGAACTATGCATTGTGCAGTCTCAGCAGTTAAGGGGGAGGCTTGAGGATTGAGACTACGAAATGCGCAGTCTCAGCTTGGGAAGAATAAGGGAGATAGTGTGCATTACGTAGTCTCAGTGGCCAAGGATAAGGCTTAAGCCATGGAACTATGCAACGCACAGTTGGGCAAGCCAGATACTGTGCAAGAGGCCAAGCATGAGGCTTGAGCTTTAGATTTGTGCAATGCCCTTTTGATCATGGAATTTGCTGGCTAAGTGACAACAAGATCTACTCAGGAATGGGATGGGAAAATGGCAGATCTAAGTGATAGTGAAAGTAAGAGTGCAAGTCTAACTAAGGAAAGATAATTCAAATAAAATCAAGTGCAAAATATCAACATGCCAAAGGAAAAGAAAACATGCATAGGGATTCACCGAAACAGGGATGACCGATGGGAAAACATAAGAAGTTGATGTAACAATTATGAAAAGAAAATGACAGACTAAACCAACACTTCTACAAGCTAATAAAAGTTAAAACACCAATAAATATGAAGAGAAACAAGAAAAACAACACTCATAGAAGAAAAATGACAAAAAAATGACAGAAAAAGCGACAAAAGTAGACAAAAGCAAAACTCACTTGAAAAAGTGCCAAAAGCTCCACTAAAGGCTCCTTTATCTCATTCGTAATGCTAAAGCTCTAGGATTGAATGTGAAAATGAGCTCTAGGGATGTTTATTATATAGATTTATGTTGGTTAGGGTTTATGATGTGCATGTTTAAAATCAAGGAAAAGCGACACTTGGCATAATGGTAAAAAATAAAACTTGTGTCAGTCTTTGGGAAACTAATTATCCAATCCCTATTTTCTAGGAGTTTCTTTTTTTCTTTCTTTATTTTATTTAAAATTGGCTTCTCACATTGCCGAGAAATAATGTGCAATTCCCAACTACAAGGAATTGGTAAACTCCTTGGCTCAGTGCATTGCGCAGTTTCTGAGGACAGGGGAAGCTTTTGCGTAATTTCTCAGCTCAAGGATTGCCTACCCCTCAATATTGTGTAGTTTCTAAGCTCAAGGTTGGCCTGCCTCTATGGACTGAACAATGCAGTTCCTCAAGGTTGGCCTGCCTTCCAAGATCGCGCAATTCCTGAAGGGAAGACTGAGAGCACTACAAGGTCAAGGCAAAAGATGGCTTGTATTTGAAAAGATGAGATTTGGATCAAAACAAGGCATGATAGTAACTGCATGAAATGATAATTATTTGCGTAAAATGAATACTTGACGACAATCAATGATAAGCTCTTGTGGACAGAAGGGAGGCTCCGAAATCAAAGCATGGAAAATTTTTTGAGGGTGGTTATAACAACTACAACAACATGAAACATGGAAAACAAGGATCTTGCTGCAACTTTTGAATGAGTTTCCACACCTCTTCATCATTATTCCTTTCATCCCTATCTTTGGTTATCCAATCAAGTTGCATAATAGAAATGACAAAAAGCAATGCTTCCACAACCTCATCCTCTCTTGAGAGTGCATCTACAACAACATTTTGCTTCTCTTTTTGTATATGATTTCAAAGTCATAACCCGACATCTTTGTGACCCATTTTTGTTGCTCTTTTGAATATAATATTTTTTCCAAAAATTATTTAAGGCTATCATGATCTATTTTTACCTTGAAGTGTCTTCCCATTAGGTAAATTTGTCATTGATTTAGTGCATGTAGTATTTCCAACATTTCCATCTCATAAATAGGTTAGTGTAAATACTTTATTTTGAATGGATGACTTTCAAAATCATTGGGTATTCCTTCTTGCATTAAAAAAAAACCAATTCCATCCCCCGAGGCATCAAATTCCATAATAAAGTTTTTTGTGAAGTCTGGCATAGCTAAGACCGGTGCCTGGAACATTGCCTCTTTAAGATGTTCAAAGGCCTTAGTTGCTTCTAGAGTCCAAGAAATTTCATATTTATTCAATAATTTTGTTATTCTCCCATAATTATTAACAAATTACGATAATATCCTGTCAACCTGAGAAATCATCAAATATGCTTTATGGTTTTGGAGATTTTCCATTCCTTAATGGCTTTAATTTTGTTAGGGTCTACCTTGATACCCTCATGAGATACATTATGACCCAAATATTCCACCTCCTGTACTCCAAAGAAACATTTGGAGATTTCTGCATATAATTGTTTTTCCTCCAATAGTCTGAGCACCTTGTTAACATGTTGAGCATGATCCTTCCAAGACATGTTGTAGATTAGTATATCATCAAAAAATACTAACACATATTTTTTAAGCAAGGGTTTGAAAATGGAATTCATCAAACATTGAAATGTAGAAGGTGCATTAGTAAGGCGAAAAGGCATGAACAAAAATTTGTAATGACCCTCATGATTTCTGAATGTCTTCAGCCTTCATTCTAATTTGATGATATTTTGAATGAATATCCAGCTTCGTGAAGTAAATTGATCCATGTAATTCATCCCACAATTCATCAATGATAGGAATGGAAAATTTATCTTTAATAGTGAGCTTGTTGAGCTCCCTATAATTTGGACACATACGCCATGATCCATCCTTCTTGTGCACCACTACTACTAGAGCAGAGAAAGAACTTTGACTAGGTTGAATTATACTGACCTCTAGCACTTCTGCAACCATACATTCAATTTCACTCTTTTGAGAATTATATCTGTAAGGCCTTATGTTTGGAGGAACACTTCTTGGAATCAAATGAATAACATGACCATGATCACGAATAGGTGGGAGGTATTTGGGGGTCTCAAATACCTTGGAATGATTGTCCAAGGCTTTTTGGAGATCTAGAGAAATAAATGATTTCGATGTTTCAACCTCTAGTGAGAATAATTGTGAAATTATGCCCCGTTGTTATTTCTTCATAATCTTTGTCATGCCATTAGCGCTGATTATATTTCCTGGTTTACCTATGACACCCATTAATTCAACTTCCTTTCCTTCCCCAAAAAAATTCAAGAAAAGTTCTTGAAAATTAAAATCTATCATCCCCAAAGATTGTAACCATTGGAATCCTAGTACAACATCAACACCACCCATTGGAATGGAAAACATTGGACTATTCAATACATATTCCCCCATGGTTATATTGATATTATGGAAATTTCTATAGAAATTTATAGTTCTTCCATTTGCAAACATCACTTGTGATGCAAGAGAATCCTGCTAAATTGTCATTTTGTATTTGGGTGATTTAGGGGGTGATGTATTTTTTTTTGTTTAATTTTATAAATTATGTACATTTTAAATAAATTAAGAGAAAAATCTGAATGTGAGGTTTATTGTAAATATTCTCTCATAAATGAGAATATGAGTGGAGTTGGGTTGTATATATATCTTAGGGATTATGAGCTTCTTAAATAGAAATTAGTTGAGTCAAAGGAGGGATAAGCTATTTTAGGATTTGGTTGAGTTAATTGTGGAGGAAATAATGGTTTCAAATTAATCCACAATTATGGATAAATATGAGCTTTGTATGAGGATGAATAGATATATAGGGATGTAATAGGATAGAAAATAAAAAGAGAGCATAGAGTAGGAATGGTGTGACAATGTGACGAGTTGTAAAGGCGAGAGCGAGAGGGCCAAAAAATGTAATATTCGGCCAAAGAAGGGTTTGAATCTATAATTTCTTGTTGTTATTATATGCAAGTATTTTTTTGTGTTCGGTTCTCTATTTAAATATATTATGGTTTTGTTGAAGACTTTGCAGATCAATATTTAATATTGTAAAGCAGGGGTGAACTTTAAATTCTGCGTATATCCAAATTTTGTAGTATTCACTGCATCATTTTGGTATCGGAGCCCAACGATATAATCAGTAACCCATGGATAAAAGTTGTTTTAATCCTAGATGGTCACAAGAAATGCCAAGAAAATTGACTTACTTGGATGTGAGGTGGGTGCAGATACTGTGAAATGGAAAGTGAGTGTTGTTTTGGAAGCAAGTGCAGTGATTGCAAATGCTGGGAGCTAGTATCAGACCAACGTGGAACGTTGAATACGAGTGCAAGTCTGAACGCCAATACAAGCACAGATTCTGTGGAATGTTGAATGCAAAGTTGAGAGCATAAGAGGATGGTGCATATCTAAACACAAAGGCAGGAGTTGGAGACCGCTTGAACTGATAAATAGTAGGTGAACCAAATTGCCAAAACTGGTGTAACGTGAATGCAAATTGGGAAAGCGGAAATCAATTGTTGTAGACTTGAACCTGTAATAACTTCCAACCGGTGTTGACGTTATGAGGAGCTCACTGTTTTTTGAGTATGTTGTAGAATTGCACTGTACACTTTGTATTTTTTTACAGTGGTTCAAATGGTGCATTGAAAGAAAGATAAATGGTGTGTAAATTTTTTATGAAAAACTATAGTGTATAAACTCTATCCATTTTCACGGTTTGGTGCTTTGCGTCGAATGAAATTTGCTACTGCATTGAATATTTAACGTGTGCCTTTTGTTCAAAAACAAATGAAGTTGGTGTCAAAGGTCGTGGAATATGCATCAAAGCGTGATTGGTTCAATCGAGGTCAATTTGGAGACGCTACTATCTATTTGGAGAAGCGTGAAGATTTTTAAGGAGTTGATTCTTGCAAACCCTAAAATATGTGTCTCTTTTGCAAACTGTGAGCATTGTGATCCGTCGAGCAAGTGGTGAACCAATCGTGGAAGCGTGATTGACAACAGAGGCATAGTGAGATCTGGGCGACAGAGGTTTCGTGGCGTTTTTTGTTGCTACTTATTCCAGGTGTCTTGACAGAGTCCATGTTTGAAAAGACCAATTTGAATAATATATGCCGATGTTATTTGAGGCGGGAATTTCTCCATTCCATGCCATTATAGGCCACTTTACCAGATACTTCGAGATCTGAGTCAAGCTTTTGAAAGAACCTCCTTGTGTTGAATTGAGGAGTTGTCGAAGGATCAATGGTGGATCACTATGGATTGAGTAGTGTGGAACACTGTTGTAGCATTGTTAGATTGGAGGCTATGATATTTGTTTGAAGGCCAATTTCATTCTACAGAAAGAATTGAATTTCTTGAGGTCGTAGCGTGCTATCTTCTTGGTAATTTGTTTCATGAAAGAGACTCAATGGTTATCTTGTTATTAATGCTAATGGTGGATTGAATCAGATGCATACAAGAATTGTGATATGGTTACTATTGCTGCCAGAGAGGTGTTACTGGCAATGTAACTTGCAAATTTGTGGCTTTAGTTGATGATGAATTTATTTGGAAGCCACCAAATTTGTATGCGTTGTTATATGAGAAGCGTAGAAGAAGTGGTCAATGTGTGGAGGAACTGTGTTGCTGGACAGAGAAAAGTTTATGCGTTGTTCGGTGAGGTAGTAATGTGGTCATTAACGTTGCCGAGAAAGTGCAGTAGTAACAACGTTTAGACCTGTTGAGGCATTGTGGACCTGTTGCAATATTGGAGCCGTGAGCCTGTGCCAGAGGAGCGACGTGGTAGGTGACAGAGGAGATTGTTGCCAGCCTGCGTGGAGGTCGTGGAGGCTATGCCTGAGAGTTGTTGCTCATTGGTGTAAGTTGCGTGGATCATGCCAGATCCATGTGATCGAGTCCCGTGGAGGGGCCAGTGTGTGCTGAATAAACAATTCCAGGTGAGTTTTGAATTGGAAAAGTTCTTTGTTGTACTAATGCATGCGTTTTTAATGAAGTATCGCTCAGAGGCTAGCTACAGAGGAAAGCGTTGACTAGAGGTTAGATGGCCCTTTACGTGGAAGCTGCAAATAGTGTTTTTTTCTACATGGCCTTAATAGGTGAAGGTAATAAGCTGCTTGGACTGAGCAAAATTTATGATTTAGATGTCGTGGTGTAGTCAAAAGTGATGATAATGAAAATCTATGCTGAGATAAAGATGGCATGTGTACCCCATATGTATCTATATTGAACCTGGAAACCATAAACTTATGTTGGTGCAATTTTCAAAAGAGTTTTATGCTTCTACATCCTTTAAAAAAAAACCAACGATTTATCACTTTAAAGTGATTTTATTAAGTTCATTAAGATATTTTAATGAAATCATCAAGTAAAGGATAGGGTATGTAAAACAATTTATGGAAATTTTACGAAGATGAAAGTGTTAATGTGAAATGGGAATTATGGAAAGTTGGAGTGATAAAAGCTTTCATTAAAATTTAATGAAAGTTTAAGAAATCCTTTTGTCTAAAGTCATGAGTTTTAAGTTAAGGAGGGAGAATTGGTGGAGTGAAGATTTTACATCATGAGAATGTATTAAGGGTGGATGTTCATTTGTATATTGTATAACTTGAATTAGAGTCAAATATCCACTATTGTAATTATTAGGTCAAGATTTGAAGTCAAATAAGAGGTCAAGGGAAAATGAAGAAATTTGGATAGCTTGAGTCAAGTTAAACCATTGAGTTATTGTACAAAAGTGTACATTTTTCATCCAAGATGAAGATTTGATGTCAAGTCTGGATTCAAAGAGTCTTAAATCAAGTCAAAGGTTTGAATGTAATTGGGTGCATGATCGACGGAGCCCGACACCCAAAGAGTTGGTCATTGTAACACAAGAATTACTGCAATTTTTTTTTGCAGCAAAGAGGAGCAAGAGAGTTGCCCAGAAGATGATTCCAAGACAGAGAATCAAAATATTTCAAGAGGTCAAGTGCAGGAAGAGGGTTTGCATTGTTGGATTGCAAGTATGAAGGCTTGCTGAAAAGGGGACTGAATGCAATCCATAAGTGAACAGATGAAGTTCGCAAAGGAGGAGAAGATGACTGTTGTTAGTTATTTCAAAGGTTCTGAGAAATACCACAATAGAAGGAAGAAGAAGGAAGATGCCAAGGCAAATGGCATATGGAAGCAGTTGACTGATGAAGAATATGAGAGGGAGAAGGCTGAGATAGCAGTTGATCTTGAGTTATTGATGGAATTTTTGCAGAGAAATAAGAAAGACCAGAGACATGGTTGGACCATGAGGAAGAAAGTGAAATGGAAAATACTACAAGTAAAGAGGAATCAACAGGTAAATATGCAATTAACACAAGAGTTGAGAAATCTTGAGCAGATGATAAGTGTGCAATTGAGATGTGAAGAACTCAGAGGAACTGAGTTGGAAATGGAAGTTTCCATTTGTGGACCAAAACAGGGTGAAATTATTGGTGAAGAGGATAATGAGAAAGATCTCATGGACTATTGGAATATTCCATAACAATTTGAAGATACGCTGACAAGGGAAGCAGATGAGGCTATGAAGCCTTGTATTTTTAAATCTCATAGTTTGTGTATGTTTACAGGATGTGTAGAAGATGGTGGACAGTCTGGTGAAACTATCACAAAGATGAATAAAGCTCTTGAGGTGAAGTATGATGGAGAATGCCTTTTAGAGGAGGAAGGTACTAATTTATTGCAACTGAAAGAATTCATAGATGAATTCTTGTTTGGTGAAAGACAACTAGTTGAAGGTGTTATGGAGAAGAAGCATAATGAAAATGCCATAGTGATATTCCAAGGAGGTAAAAAAATTAATCTGTTTAATGAAATTGATGAAATAATTTTGAAATGTAATGATACAAACAATAGGATACTTCAGGAGGATTGCCAGAAGAAGAATGAAACTGAGAATGAAGGTTGTGATGAAATGCTGGAAAGTTTTCACATGGAAATAGAGTTGTTGGAAAGATGGCTCAATGAACTTGAAGGAGAGATGAAGCTTGCAGAACCTGATAAAGAAGAGATTGCAGTTACCGTGCATGATAAGGATGAAATGTTTCTAACGTTTATAGAGTTAAGTGAATTTTTTAACTCTTCAAATAAGAATGTGGTTGTAGGTATAGAAGACGACATTAATAAATATGATGTTGAAATCAGAGGAATTGAGTAGAAAGTATTTGAAGATGAGATGAAAGATTAGGAGCAGCAAGAAAGTTATGTCCTTAGAGACATAGAGGAAACAGAAGTATTAATCCAGCAAGATAAAAATGAAAGCAACCAACAATTCAAAAGAGGATTGATTGAAATCCAGAAGATCTATGATGGGAGATTGGTGCTTGCAGCATCAATGGAGACCGAAAGGTCTTGTATTTTTAAAACTAATAATTTGTTGATGAATGCAGGTACAACACCAGATGAGGAATTTGTTACTATGGGGGCAATCAATGACTATAGTTGTGATCAAGGAGAAGTTCTTGATTATTCTTCATTTCAGAAAGTTGAGTGTTCAGCACAATTGGAGACGAAAGCATCAAACAAATTGGCAAAAGTAATTGTTGTAGAGGCCGATGGAATTTGGTTGACAGAATGAGTGATGTTGGTGATGCTGATGTAAAACCAGTTCAAGATTTTTTCAAATCCTAGAGACTAGAAGAATGGGTACCAGCGTTTCTACACAAGTCTGTAATTCCCAAAATAAATATGGCGTGGTATGGAAAACTGAGAGTTACATTCAATAGTATTCTGAAGATACTATTCTGGGAATTCTGTGCAAAATTACAAAACAGAGTTGATACTTTAAAAGGTTGGCGACAAAACAAAGTTTGGAATCCTGGAGGTAGCAAGTCATTGAGACTTGTGGCTGTCGCACTATTACAGAAAAGTGACAGACCTCATAGACATGAGTCTATGGAAAATTTTCTACATGGGGAGTGTGATGCAGGAGCTCCTGCTAAATTGTCATTTTGTATTTGGGTGATTTAGGGGGTGATGTTTTTTTTTAATTATTTTATAAATTATGTACATTTTAAATAAATTAAGAGAAAAATCTGAGTGTGAGGTTTATTGTAAATATTCTCTTATAAATGAGAATATGAGTGGAGTTGGGTTGTATAGATATCTTAGGGATTATGAGCTTCTTAAATAGAAACTAGTTGATTCAAAGGAGGGATAAGCTATTTTAGGATTTGGTTGAGTTAATTCTGGAAGAAATCATGGATTCAAAATAATCCACAATTATGTATAAATATGAGATTTGTATGAGGATGGATAGATATATAGGGATGAAATAGGACAGAAAATAAAAAGAGAGCGTTGAGTAGGAATGGTGTGATAGTGTGACGAGTTGTAAAGGCGAGAGCGAGAGGGCCAACAAATGTAATATTCGGCCAAAGAAGGGTTTGAATCTGTAATTTCTTGTTGTTATTATATGCAAGTATTTAGTTTGTGTTTGGTTCTCCGTTTAAATATATTATGGCTTCGTTGAAGACTTTGAAAATCGATATTTAATATTATAAAGCAAGGTGAACTCTAAATTCCGCGTATATCCATATTTTGCAATATTCACTGCATCAACTTGAAACTTTGGTGCTGGATATTGGAATAAATTCAATTCCTTGGCTATATTACAATGAATAAAGTTATGGCTACTACCTAAATCAATCAACACTATTACCTTTTTTTCTTGATAAATCCTTCTATCTTGAGAGTTAGAGTGGTAATTCCTGCCAATGCATTACAAGATATGCTCAAATTAATATATTCTTTCTCTGGGGTTGGTTCTTGGTGTATATCCTCCTCTTTTGACGTTTATTGTTCCTTTTCTTCCTCCTATTCACAATCTATGTAAAATAATTTCCTCTTGGCACACTTATGACTTTTAGTGTATTTGATATCACAACTGTAACAAAGACCTTTTTCTCTTTTTTCCTCCAATTAGTTTGGTGTCAACCTTGTAGGTTGTGGAAGGCTAGGAGTAGCAACACTTCCATTTTTATATTTGTGAGTTGTAGACTTCCTTGTGGCCATAGTTTTTCTTTCAAATTTTCTTGCCACCTTGAATTACTTCTCTAATGAATCAAGTTCCAAAAGGATAACCTAATGTTGGATGTTATATTTTAAAGTCCCTATGAATACATGAATATTTTGCTCCTCTATAATATCAGTTACCTTGATATTAAATTTTTGGAATTCCTTAATGTTCTCTACCATTGAACCCTTTTGTTTGAGATTTATCAATGGGATAAAGAAGGTTTTGCTCTTTGTATCCTCATAATATTCTATCATATCCTCCGTAAAATTTGACCAGGAGACAAGTGGTTTATGAGAAAAAAGCCATCAATTCCATACAAATTGATTGGGTTCGAAATATAAAAATGAAATGTGTACCTTGTGTGTGTGTTTCACATCACGGAAATCAAAATATTGCTCCATCTGTAGTATCCATGTTACTAGATCTTTTCCATCAAACCTCCTCATATCAAAATTTGGAATGTGGTGGGTCTTAAACCAAACATTAGAGTCTCTAAAATCGTAATTCATATTCCTTTTGTCCTCGTCATGATTTTCATGGATTACTTTTTCACCATAGGGAAGCCTTTCTTGCAGCAACTTTTTCAACCCTTCCATCTTTAAATTCATCATTACTTCCATGTTTGCTTTTAAACCATCCTTCAAACCTTCCATGTCCCTTTTTATTTTTACTTCTAAACCATCCATATTAACATTCATCATCGCTTCCAATTCATTTTTGGTTACTCTTTGCGAGACAGAAATTTGTTGCACTTGGTCTCGTAATTTTGATATATCATGTTGCATTTCTTCCTCTTCTTCATGTGCCATAGTAGAGCATTCTGGTTGCTTACTAGGTCTTTCCATTTTCTTGCTTCGGAGAATTTTGGAATAAAAAAACGATATCTATGCTTCACTCTTCCTTTTGAATCACTGCAAACTAATTTTTCAAACAAAAGTTATGCAAAATTTTAAAAAATACACACCTTTTTCTTGATTTTTAGGAGTTTGATATTGAAATTGATGTATCTCTATAATTTCAGGTCTCCAAGGTCTGAAATTTTGTCCTGTTGTATCCCTCTAAGTCTTCTTTCCAACCCCATAATTCATACTGATAGTGGGTTCTTCAAGAATGAGTTATGCACACTCTCCCACAATGACCTTATTATAGACTGATTCAGTAGAGCCAATTTGTACGGAATGTCATGTGTCATTGTTTCAGCCTTCAGCCCTGAAAATTATACAAGAAAAACTAAATTCCATGAATTTCCAGTCACTTTTTATTAAATTTAAATCTGATGCTCGACGATATTTCCATATTTCACATGTTTGAGATCAAATTATGGAGCTTGAAAAAACCCTAATTTCTTTAGACCATATCTCAGAAATATAGTGAACCAAGTTCTGAAAATTCTACAAGAAGTTCACCAAGATTTAGAATCCACATGATCACATTTTTGTCTCTGAAGCATTGTAGAAATTTTTTTTATAGAAAAATTACCAAGATGGCCAGTTTGAAGCAACGAAACTCTAGAATCCAAATCTTTGATACCAAATGTTATGCAACCAGATAAAAAAATAGAATAAAATATATATCAACGACTTGAAAATTGGTCTCTTCAAGGGGGAAACCTCCTTTACATCACATAAATGAATAATTCTTGGATGATACAAGTGATAAGACATCCTTGGTATATATAGGAGTCTAAGGGGTCACAATATAATGAGATCCTACATAACAATAATAATGTAAGGGCACAACAATAAAAATAGGGGGATACACTGCAATAACAATATGGGGGATACACTAGTATTATAGAGACCTAACATTTCTGATATGAATGATATGAGTTTGCATATTGGTTGAGATGAGTGCTTCTATGATTTGGATGTAGATAAGGAGTTCTTGCAATTTGATCTCCTTCATGTATGGAAGTTGTGTGGTTAATTGTTGGATCTTCATTTGAAATTTCCATTGTTTGAATTGCAACATTTGAATATGTTTTTACTTCTATCGGTTTCTCATCTTCTTGAGTTGTGATATTGATTGGATCGATATTCGTTACTTTATCTTCAAATTGGATTGTTACAAATGGAGACTTCAATACCTTTTCTTCAATAAGTTGCTCTAACTTGTATGTTAGCGACTTCTTATCACTTTTAAGCTTATTTATTTGTGTCAGTAGGTTTTGATTATGATTCCTTAGATGTGAAATTTCTTTTCTTTCTAGATTGTTGACTTTAACCTTATTATCTCTCTCTTCATCTTTAAAACTTTTTATTTGTTCTAATAATTTTTTATCAAGGTTCTTTAAACGTAAATTTTCCTCTTCTTGTTCTGATAAGTGCTTATTGAGTTCCTTATTTATGACCTTAGTCTTCTTGACTTGTGCAAGTGATTTTCAATGTGTTCCTTGAGGCAAGAAATTTCTTCGCCCTTTTACATTACTTCCTTGTAATGAATATCCACAAGATCTTTATATTTTTGTTGTAATGCTTTCTTGTTTTGTCGAAGTTTGGTTATTTTGTCTTTCTCTTGATCTTCTAATTACAATTTCTTGGTACACTAGATTACATCATTTTGTAGGGACGATGATGGGTATTCAAATTCCAATTTGGATTATGTTTTCTTTATTTCCTTATTAAAATTGCATGTTGTTGCTCAAATGTTTCCATTAATTGTTTTACATCTCTTGCTAATGATTATTTTCGTGTATCACTTAGATATTCAACTAAAGCAAAAGTTTTGTAACATTTTATGCAGATGACAATTTAATTTCTAAGTGACTCTCGACAATGAGAATATCTTTCAAAACAAAAAAGACACTTTGAAAATAATCCATAGTTCTTTACAACATGCATCATTTTGTTTTTTCTTGACTTCTTTTCAACTCTTTAATATTTTTAAACTCCCATTTATTCTCAATTAAGATCTCCTTTTAATATATATAATGACTATATCAAAACCCTACGTAATATATTTCTCTTTTTATTTTCCTTATCCCAATAATTAAGAGGAATCATTATAAATGACTTTTTAGCCTTTAATCAACGAATGATTCACGCTTTGGTTCTTCAGTTCGATCTCTTAATATATTTCCTTCTCAATGTCTTTTTAACACAATATTTTAATTTAATTTAAACTATATCTCATCACTTAATATATCTCCTATTAAATATAATACTTCCTTCCCTTTTTTTTGGGGTGAAATATCTTTAATACTTATATTTATTTATAACTAAAAAAAAATTTTGACCGAGGTATGTTCGTAACGAGTTAGATAGTCATGATTGACCTTGCATTGTAATATTTTACGAAATGTTGTGACTTTAAAATATGGCAACATCCATATGGGTAAAATCCACTGGCGTCTATGATTCTAGTAACACTTTTAAACTTCTCGTAACTATAATCTACGACAACAGATGTCGCGGAGGGCGGTGGCGGCAAGTTGCAGAGTGTGTGTGGTAGAGGTGTTCACTGCAAGTGTGGCAACGTTGGTCGAGGTGTGCGCGGGCAAGTGCGGCTACGAATGTTGTGTGCGCGACCACAGAGACTATGTTGACTAAGCGCGGGTTGTGATGACTGCAGTAGTAGGTAAGGCCGTAGTCTAACTAGTCAGAGGAATCGCCCTGAAAATCATGAAAATTCCAATAAGATTTTCAGAAAATCTAGCAGGAATTTTTTTAAATCCATGTTATAACCATCAAAGTTTAATATTTTGGGTGTCCTCCAGGTTTTTGATAGTGCTGAATCCATTTCCAATGTCAAAATCAAGATTCAAACACTGTTTCTGCAATATTTTTTAAATTTTTTTGGCCCGGATTCCGGCCAATTTTGACCGTCTGGGCAATTCCTCCGGCTCGTTAGACGACTCCGTAGGTAAGCTTGCTTGTTGGTTAGATTTTTGTTTTTGTTTTTTTAAATATTATTTATTTATTTATTTTTAACTATATAATTTATATTATTATTTTATTTATATTTTTTAATGTTTGTTTTTTCATATATATAGTTTTTTTTTTCCATTTTTTTTATAATAACTCTTATATATATATATATATAGTGGGCCTAATGGTTAAGAGTATGTGTTTCCTCTTAAGAGGTCACAAGTTCAAAACTAGAGGGGTAGAGTATATATGCCTTCGTAGAGTGGAGGTGGGTCCCTTGTGCCACAAACAAGAGGGTCTCATATGTGCCACAAACAAGAGGGTCTCATACACCAATTTGGTGTCAGGCTTGGCTGTGACCTTAAAGTTATATATATATATATATATATATATATATATATATATATATATATATATTTCCAAGGGACTAAATGATGAAACTAGCAAAATATAGAAACTTAAAACCTCCAAACTCTTTTAGCAAAAGGTTTCAACGATAACAATGTTGACGAATTTCTGTTGAAATTCAACTAGAAAATTTTAGCACCCACGCCTAGTGCATTAAGCACCTACACTAGGGTGGGGCCCACAGGGCTAAATTTGGTGCATGTCTATTTTAGTTATCCCTTAATTAAGATGCACAATAAAATGTAATCTAGTCTCAAAATAACTTGTAATATTAGGAATTTGGCTTCTGTGATCCATAAATTGTGAGTAAAATCTTTTGGTAAAAATCACATCAAAGTAAAATTGGTCAACGCGTTTCGAACCTGCCAGTTTGGTTCATCATCAGGACAAGATGAAAAATCTGATCAGGTAACCCAATTAAATAGATAAGAAAAACTCCAACTAGCCGTTTGTAAAATAACGACTAGTTTGACTAAACTTAGGCAATAAAATAAAAAAAACTTAGTTAACTCATGAATTTCGAGTTGAGGGTAGTTGGTAAGGCATGCAGAGTAATTCTAGTTGTAACAGAGTTCAAAGTGCAGTGGTGCATTGGTTAATGCAGGTTGTAATCAGTTTAACTCAGTTAAGTGAGTTAAATTCAATTGTGCTAGTTGTAACTATTTGATACACTAGTGAGATCAAGTGAATTAAATCATATTTAATTCACAATCAGTGATTTCACATGCAACTAAGAATTTACTATTATTAGTTGCATGCATGTGAGATCTAGTGGAGACCCAATTGAGATCTAGGTGAAAGGGAAGTTGACTATCAGTTTTAGGATTATTGGGTTGCACCCATGCAACCAAACACCCATTGGAGTGCCCATGATACTTGCGCAGTCAAGGAAGGCAAAAATTCCTATTCTTTAGGGATTGCATTCATCAGGGATTGAGCAAGCAAGGTAGGCTATCTGGAGGCAGTAAATTGGCTAAGTATTGGTCAGTTTTATGTGTGAAAGTGTGAGACAATTAGCTGAGTATAGGAGGGCTCTTGTGAGAAGATTTGTATGTAATTGTTTCATGATTCCATGTTGAATATACAATAGAAGATAGTGGGGTTTTGAGCAACAATATTTCCCCGGGAAATTTTCTGTGTTGTGGCTTGATTGATTCTTCTTTGCTTCATGTGATTGGCAATTATGTTTTTAATTCTGCAAAATATTTGTAGAAGCGATTCAGTATTAAACTTTAGTACATTGTTAGATCAGATTGAATCCATGATATACATGCTTGTTGTATAATTTCTACAATTTTGACAGCCAAAGACCTGGATCGCAGAACACAACTCTGATACCAATGTAACAAACAAAGTTTGTATATGTATATGAGAGATTCGAAATATCTGAAATATAAAATTATCCATCATAGTATAAGAATATGTGTACAAAAGATATGTGATGATTTGATTACAACTTAGGGTCCCATTTATACACCTAGGTAGGTAACCATTCATGAATGGTCATGCCCTTAGATACATGACTCTTCAATACTAATTATTAGTTAATTATTCATTATTTATGTTTGTTATTATATAGTAGTGAACATATCCCAAATATATCATTTCAAAACCTTTACTCAATTCTTTCTTTATGGATGCAATGTAACTCTCATTGTTCCATGTCATCATCTATATACACCACAAGATATATAATTAATTTTCCAACTTTCTTGAAAAATAAAGTTGCATCATCAAGATCATAATGTTTGAAATTGAGTTTTAGAAGATGCTTAGTCAATTTATCGTACTAGGCTTGCAATGCTTGTTTGAGGTCATACAAGGATTTGACAATGTTTCATACTCTGTCTTCCCAACCCTTGACAAAAATTCCTTCTGGTTGGGACATAAAAATATTCTCTTTAGTTCTCCATTCAAGAAAGTGGTTTTTATATCCATTTTATGGACATTCCAACCATTATGAGTGCCAAGGAAAAGATAGTACAAATGGTATCCCATTTTGCTATGGGGGGGAAGTATTCTCACAATCGACCCCTTCCTTTTGTGCAAAACATTTTTCCACGTGCCTAGCTTTATGCTTTTCAAGTGAGCCATATGTTTTATACTTGTTCTTGAAGACCCACTTGAAGCATACTGGTTTGGTTCCCAATGGAGGATCAACTAACTTCTAGGTGCCATTATTTATCAAAGCATCATATTCTTTCTGCGTCACTTCTTTCCATTCATCATGATAAGCGACTTCCTTGAAGGAAGTTGGTTCAAAATCTATAGACAAATTTAGTTCACAACCATAATAAATATCCATATCAACAGGTGAACCAAAATCGTATACATCATCTTCATTCTGTCTAGCAGAGCTTATTGTCCCTGTCTTTCCAACCTCATAAGGATGAACACTTTCAAGTGTCTTTGTGAGTCATCTTGGAGGACCTTTCTGAGATGGCTCAGGCTACTTAGTTGGTTGAGATGGGGCTGAATCAAGATTTACCCTCCCAATTCTCTCAATCACATCACTCAAAGTGTCTTCTTGATCAATGATTGGAGCTTAATGAGGGGGAGAGAGTGCTTCAGAAGGAGATTCCACAATTTGATCCAATATGGGAATTTCCCCTTCAAGATGTGGAATCTCATTATCAAACTCTTGAAATTTTTTTGCATGCCCAAATATGTCTAAGAAATTAAGTTGTCTCTCAACAACATTTTCAGTGTTGGAAGATTCAAGAAAGATCACACCTCTAGATGTTATAAACTTCTTATTTACTTCATCGTAAATACCGTATGCTTTGCAGGCATTTGAGTACCCCAAGAAGATACATTTTCAAATCCTTGCACCGAGTTTGTTTCTTTGTTCCTTACATATCAAGGCATAACAGGTGGAACCAAAAACCCTAAGATGCCTCACCAACGGAATGTGTCCATACCACATTTCATACGTAGTCTTGTTTTTTAGATCATGAGATGGACACCTATACTTATTGTACATGACACATAGAACAACAACAGCCCAAAACATCAACTTAACATTCTTGAAAAACATCATTGAACATACCATATTTAAGATTGTCTTGTTCATACTTTCAGCTACATCATTTTGTTGAGGATTATAAGGCATGACTGTTTGATGTTTGACACCATGCTGGCGAAGATAGTTTTCAAATTCATTTGAAGTATTATTTTCCATTATCAGTTCGAATAAATCCAATATGAAATTGTGCATCATTTTCTATCCATGCATGGAAAATTTTGAAAGTTTCAAAAGCCTCAAAATTATTTTTCAATAGATATACCCAACACAATTTGGTGTAGTCATCAATAAATGTCATTGCATATTTATTACCATTTTCATAAGGAATAGGCATTGGGCCACACATATCAAAATGAATGAGTTCAAGATTTCTATGTGTTATGGAATGAGAATCATGAAAAGATAGTTTTTTGTGCTTTCTTAAGATACAAGCATCACATTGCTTAAGCTTCCCAGGAATGGTAAGAAAACTACTAACTAGGGAAAATTTTAGGGGCTAATATTCGCAGGTGGGGTAATTTTCCATGTTTTTCCAAAAAAAAGATTCGCCAATTTGTATTTTTTCTAAAATTGATTCGCCCACATTTTATAGTATAAAATTATTTTACCCTAAAAATCGCCAAAATTTTATATAGACTAATATAAAATAATTATAAATCTAAATATTTTTACAAAAGCAGCGCCAAACATTTTACAATTTTCATATTAGGGACTAGTAAGATTCACCGTGGTTTCTAAACTTTAAGATAAACATACATTCTTAAAATTTTCCTTGCTAGTTACATCATTTTTCTTCAATAAACGAAGGTTTTCATAGTTCAAATGTACAAATATAACATGCCATAATAGACTGGATGGAAGTGTACCTTCATCATAATGAGAATTGTATGAAATTTTTTGTGCACGAGCAGAGGTTCCTTACAACTTAAATAGTCTTTCTACTTCTATCCTAGTCATGACATGTGAGTGGTTTGATCCTTCTCTGAACTCAACTTTGTCATCAAATATGTGAATGGAGCGTCCTTGCTGGCGAATCTGAACCAACGACAACAAGTTTCTCCTCAACTCCGAGAGATAGAGAACATCATGTAGAAGAAAGTATGGAAGACCAGGTAGTTTTAGCTTGATGGCTTGAGTTTTGACTTATCTGCAAAGTAGACTGCTCCATCAACATTGCGAATTTCTCAAAGAAATCTCTTCTAAAATTCATGTGGCAAGTTTCTCCTGAATTAAGAAACCTATCATATTTCCATAAAGCAAGTGAAGCATTAGGTAAGTCTTCAGTTAATCCAACATTTCAATGTGTCAAAACATAATTATTGGACTCAGGTGCTTTACCTTTCCATTTATCTAATGATTTGCTTCTTTATATTCATCCATTTCCTGTCTAATCTTGTCCCATGAGAGCTTACATGTGGAAGCATCATTTTCATTTCTATTATACCGTATGCAATAAGATCAGACCTTTCTCCTTGTAATGTCTACCCCCTGCCTCTATTATTCTTCCTTCCTCGCCCTCTTCGACCACCTCTTCCTCTAGAAGAATCATATGATTGATTCTTATCTTTTTGTTCAGGACATACAACTTCTTCAAAATACTAATCAATTGTCTTCTTATTTCCAAAATCCTTCTCTCTTTTAGCAAACTTATCCACAAGAGAGTCAAAGGAAATATCCTCAAGTTTTCCACTAACTTGTAATGAATCAAGATAATGGGAATAAGTGGGATATAACGCCTTGAAAAAAGCTATGAGAGGAACATACATTTTGAAATGAGTGGCTTCTATATAATGAATAATAGCTCCTATTTCAGAGGTTAAGGCAACAGGGTCATCATCCTTCAGTTCTAAATTAAATAACTTGATCATTAATTAGACAACTTCAAGCTCAAAGTGTGAGATATATAAATCCTTCAACTTCTTTAAGGCTTCAAAAGCATTTGTGAATGGAATGATATAAATAATCACATCTTGATTGACTGATGCTGAAATCAAGGCATAGCCTTGCTATTCTTCTTCTCCCATATGACAAGATATTTTTCTGAAGAGGGGTTATCAAGAGGATTGCCTCCTTCTACTTCAAAAACTCCTTTTTACAACTCAATAAAAATCAACATATGTTTTATCTTCATAGACCACTCATGTTAGTTCTATTTTCCAATGAGAACTACTCCCAGTATGGAGATGGGTGAATGCATTATCAAATATGAATTGGCCTCAAAATAATTACAATACTTACAACAAAAAACTGATATTTATTGCAATAAATTTGATTGCCTATGTCTTAAAAAAAAGGCATCAACGAAGGATGTAGACTCTCAATTTTCATATACCATGCAATATATATTTTATACCACATAACATAACCAACGAATTTTATATTCCCCATACCATACCATGTCATACCATACATATTCACTTCATAAGGAGGACTCGACATATAAATTATGGCTCCAACATATAAATAATTATGGTCATCATAATTGATTCAACGTATATGCAATTTAACCATCGAACTTTATGGAGGGAACTAAGCATGGTATTCATAAAAAGAGCTAACATACATATAAAAAAATAATACCATAATACGCTATGATACTTTAAGCATGGGCCTTCAAAAAGAATGGAGTTGAACGCATAATATGACCAACAAGTAAGGAGCCACTACCTGTCCATGAATGATGGCAGTCACCCATATTGGTCTACGTATTTACCCAACCAACATAAATGTCTGGAATTGAACTTCTTAAGAGACATTTCAACCTAAAAAAATATCATTGTGACTCCCAGACAGAGATAAACACATTCCAGAATAACCACAACTTGTCCCCGGAAAAAAGCAATAGCTCATTCAACAGCAGAGATGAAAGAT